>JANZLC010000009.1:12742405-12753768 GCA_026413385.1 Erythroxylum gracilipes
GTGGTGAAGGTCGATTGGAAGAAAATGTACATGTCTTTTGATCGGAAGGGGATGGAGTTCACCTTACAGGGAATCAACATGTAGGCTTCTTCTCCTCATGCTATACAACAGATTCTAAAACACCCGAAAATGGAAGTGGAAGGGCCATTATGGTCGATGAGAGTGGGAGGGCCCTTATCCAAAGAGATGGGAACCTTGGGAGGAGATCAATTAAAGGAGTTGCAGACTGTTTTGTTCAAATTTGGGGCAGTTTTTCAGGAACCGAGGGGTCTCCCACCTAGGAGGGCTCATGATCATGCTATTAACTTAAATGAGGAGGCGGCACCTGTGAGCATTCGTCCCTATAGGCATGCACACCACCACAAGGATGAACTTGAGAGGCAAATTCGGAATCTACTGGAAATGGGGGTTATCCGGCATAGCATCAGCCCATTTTCAAGCCCAGTCATTCTTGTTAAAAAGAAAGACAACACTTGGCGGATGTGCGTCAACTACCAAGCTTTAAATAAGCTCACAATACCCGACAAGTTTCCAATTCCAATAGTGGATGAGTTGATGGAGGAATTATATGGAACAAAGTACTTTTCCAAGGTTGACTTACGATCGGGTTCCAATCAAATCAGAATCCGGGGTGAGACACTTATAAGACAGGGTTCCGAACTCATGAGGGACATTATGAGTTCCTTGTAATGCCTTTCAGTCTAATGAATGCGCCGGCTACTTTTCAGTCCACCATGAATTCAATCTTTAAACCTTGGTGTTTTTTGACGATATTTTGGTTTATAGCCTTAGTTGGGATCAACACTTGGAACATTTGGCTTGTGTCCTGCAACTGCTACTTGATAATCAGCTGCTGGCGAATCAGAAACAGTGCACATTTGGTCAGCAGTCGGTGGGGTATTTAGGCCATATTATCTCTAGTGAAGGGGTAGCAATGGACCCTTCAAAAATCCAAAGTATTTTAGAGTGGCCTATCCCTAAGGATGTGAAGGGAGTACGAGGATTCCTTGGCCTTACCGGATACTACAAGAAATTCGTCAAAGACTATGGTAAAATTGCCAAACCCCTCACTGAACTCACCAATAAGGATGGTTTCAACTAGAATAGTAAATCCCAAGCAGCTTTTGATGAGTTAAAGCAAAAGATGACTTCTTCACCAGTTCTTGCATTGCCAAATTTTTCCAAGGAATTCTCCCTCAAATGTGATGCATCGGGTAGGAGTTTGGGTGCTGTTTTAGCTCAAGAGGGACGTCCTCTAGCATATTTTAGTAAGGCTTTGGCTGAATCCACATTTTCTAAATCAGTCTATGAGAAGGAGGTAATGGCAATGGTAATGGCCATCCAACATTGGAAGCACTTTCTAGTAGGAAGACACTTCAAGGTCTATACTGACCATAAGAGCTTGAAGCACTTATTGGATCAACACATTCCCTCTATAGACCAACAATATTGGCAAGCTAAATTGTTGGGTCTAGATTTCGAAGTGATATATAAACCTAGCAAACTAAATGGGGCAGCAGATGCACTCTCCCAGGTTGAAGAGGACAGGTTATTGTTTTTAGTTGTTTCTGCTCCATTTTGGCTCGATATGGATGTTGTTCGTTAGGAAGTTCAGGTGGATTCCTAGCTCCACCCTATTCTGACAGCCCTCCAACAAGATCCACACTCAAAACCTGGTCATCACTGCAGAGATGGGCTATTATTCTACAAAAACCGACTAGTCCTTTCAGCAAATTCTGTGCTCATTCCTCAGCTCTTGCATGAGTATCATGCTTCTCCTCTAGGAGGGCACTCAGGGTTCCTAAAGACTTATAAAAGGTTAGATTCCAGTTTATTTTGGTTGGGTATGAAGTCTTTAATTCAGAAGTATGTGAGGAATGCATCATTTGCCAAAAGAATAAGTATTTGGCCATGTCCCCTGCTAGACTTTTACAGCCTCTGCCTATTCCTTAGCTAATTTGGGATGAAATCTCTATGGATTTTATTTCTGGACTCCCTAAGTCTCGTGGTTGAAGCCTTCATTCGTGAGGTAGTTCGCTTGCATGGCATTCCTAGTTCTATTTTGAGTGATCGAGATCCACTCATCACTAGTAACTTCTGGAAGGAGTTGTTTAAACTACAAGGAACAACTCTAAAAATGAGTTCCTCTTACCATCCGCAAACGGATGGTCAAGCGGAAGTTTTGAATCGGTGTTTAAAAACCTATCTCCGTTGCTTTACCTCTGAACAACCGAAGAATTGGTCTTATTGGCTAACACGGGCAGAATACTGGTATAATACTAGTTTTCATGTTTCATCAGGGAATACTCCTTTTGAAGTCGTTTATGGCCGCCTACCCCCTACCCTTCTTCAGTTTTCAAAGGGAGAAACTCGGGTGGAATCTGTGGAACTAGTTTTGATCGATAGAGATGAAGCTTTGAGACAGCTGAAACACAACCTATGTCATGCACAGGATTTGATGAAGAAAGCTGCTGACAGCCATAGGAGGGAGGTCCATTTCCAAGGAGATCTGGTTTTTGTGAAACTCAGACCACATAGGCAGTCTTTTGTTGCACGTAGAATCTGTCCTAAGCTTTTAGCTCGTTATTATGGACCTTTTAAGATCATTGGCAAGGTAGGGCAGGTTGCCTATCAATTGCAACTCCCTCCTTCATCCAAAGTCCATCCGGTCTTTCATGTTTCCCAACTTAAAAAGGCAATTGGTGATCACTCGGTCGAGCCTTCACTCCCTCCCGGGTTAGAAATGGATCATGAAGACTTCACTGAACCGGAAGCAATTCTTGCTTCCCGTCTGTCTCCATCTAAGGGCAGCAATATTCTTCAATGGCTTGTTCGTTGGAAAGCCAAACCAGCTAAAGAAGCTACTTGGGAGGATGCAGATTTCATCAAGGGGCAGTTTCCTTCAGTCCACCTTGAGGACAAGGTGCCTCTTGGGGAGGAGGGAAATGTTAGCATTCAGCCACAACACATAGTTCAGCCCAAGCCCATCCAAACCTACATTCGTAGGGGCAAGATGGGAAAAGGGACCACTGCTGCCACTTAGGCAGGTTGTTAGGCAAACTATCTAGAGTTAGTTATGGAGAGATTGTAGACAGCAGAGGCATATAGCTGAAAGAGAGTGGAGAGGCATTCATTCATTGATTTTATCATCTTTGATATACTGTATAGGCCTGGAGAATATTTTTTCCCGGAGGAACTACTGCTGTACTGCCATCTAATACGTAAATAATACAATCTCTAAAGTTTACCTATCAACTACTGTTGTACCCTACTGATTATGTAAATAATGCAATCTCTATTGCTATTCCTATCATAAAGCCTAAAATACGGGACACATTTCTTTCCACAGTGGGGTGCAGTAATTATGACACCAAAGGGTATGATAGGTGCAGTAATTATGACCTACTCAACATTGTAATTCAACAAAAGTATGATGAAAATCCAAAAGAAATAGTGCCATAGTATGACGTAAATCCAAAAGAAATAGTGTCATAGTGTCAGTTATTGGCTTCCACAAACACTCCTCATCCAACACACTATATTAGCAACACCATTCTCAAAAAGTAGGCTCGACTGCTCATGCTTTGTCAACTTGTATTTCTTAATATATATTAAGGCAATCCATGGTAATAAAATTGCGACCATAAACTTCACTTAGTAGTACAGGGAACAAAATTTGATGGTTGAATATGTCCAGAAATAGTTCTAGTACTATGAGAAACATCAATCTTAAACAATTCTAAAGGGCAGAAGGAAAGGTCAGTAGATGTTGACACATTCTTTTCCCTAGCACGAGTGAAAATAAAGCTACAAGGTGACGAAATTTATTAGGCAATAAAGCTATTAAGCAATGAAACATACCATCCATTCAAGGCTCTTAATTCCATGGTCCGTTTGACAGGAAGAGAACACTGGCTAATGACAATATAGTACAAGGAAGAAGAAGTTGTTACAGGCTTTCTCAGAGCAAATTTCCCCCACCAACTAAAATTTTCGGTTTGATTCAAGCTTGGTTCCTCGATGACTTTTAATTGAAATGTGCTTAGGTCAAACCGATCCTCATAAATTGAAACTACTGCCTCAATATTCTGGTACAGCCACTGATTCAGAGCCACCTACAAGCAGTAATTTATAGAATTGACGGACCCTAAAAAAATGCCACATTGGTAGGGAAAAGTATAGAAAACAGAACCATACTTGTATACTACTGACAAATACAATACCTCATTACGTAATTTTTGAAGTGCCCGGGTTGAAAAATTACACATATCTAGGCCCAGGGCGTTAATCTCATTTGATAAGTTGCCATCAACAGAAATAAGTTCCAAATAAGCACTTGCTACACCATCTGCTAAAGTTATCACTAAATCTTCCAATATGGAGTTCCCATTCGAAACAAAAAAGTTTTGATCATAGTAGCTACATTTCCTGCCAAAACAAAGAAAAATCATATTGATCTGGTAATAAAATAACGAGAGCATATCTTGGATCCCCAAACAAAAGTATGTGAGCAACTTGTGAACAAACCATAAAATGAAAACAAGCAAGCATCTAAAAGTAACTAATACATGTCCCATTCAGATAGTTTGTCATTTTTCTGTCCAAATTTTAATGGAATGACTTGGCATTTCTTCAGTCATTTTGACCATCTTGAAGATTTAGGCTACCAAAAGCCACAATAATATCAGTTGTGCATTTTATGGCTCTAAAGTCCTTTTTCAACATAACCAAACGTTAGAGTCAAAATATGTCTTTAGCGTTTGAATTAAAAGTCAAGCATCTAAAAAATCAACCTTTCAGTTAATATTTTCACTATATACCCATTTACTTGACCAGTTTCATGGAGAATATTAGCATAAGCGTTAAAACTTAACGGATGCATAAAATTATATTTGATTTAGCAAGTAAAGTAAAACCTTTTGCCCAAATTGTTAAGGAAAGATGAAAATTTAAAGAGACTTCTGTTCTAATCAAGACAAGATGCATCGACTGACTTTACCTGAGAGAGCCATATCTCAGGAAGTAGAACAACTCTGCATAAAGACCTGTCTTGCCTGATTTTCTTATATTTTGTAGTACACTATCATCTGCATTTAACTTTTCAACCATCAATGAAAATATTTCCTGAAAGGAAGGATAAAATAGTCAGATTAGAATAAACAAGTCAGGTCAAACATTTAATAATAAACAATCTTTCATTTCTCTTGAGGATTTTATAACGAATAATGTTTCGTTATTCAATCAAATCTCTGTCATCTTCAACATAACTGTCCCATATAAGTGTTTCTAAGTTTTAGAACAAACTATTCATAAAACAAAACAATTGAAAATATCAACAATAGAAATAAAGGGCAAAAGAATGTTCCATAGAGAGAAAGTTAACATAGAAAAAATGTTTTCTGCTAAGGCTCAAAGATTTTGAATGAACCATAGGTGAGATACATTAAGATATTCCAACCTACCCTGCCACACATGTCCTTATGACGATTGAACTCCTCTTCTAACCAAGCCATGTATATTGGTTGACAACATCTTCGAACAGTTTCAGAAAACACTGTCATCCAGTTATCCATGTTGCCAGCTTTACAATCGTGTAAAACAATGCTCATCTGAAAATCAGAATTAACAAATTACCGGTCACTAAAATTTTTCACGTCTGCTTACTTCAACAAAACTCATATTGAAGAAAATATAAACTCCTCATGCAAGAAGTAAAAAATCAAAGGGGAAGCATCTGGCTTGTCGTTGTAAACATCCACATATTAGAGTTCAGTATCAATATTCACATTAGCCACATTTAATAACAATCTACAACTTTCGGTTGATTGATCAAGATTTTATAGCTACAGTAGATGATGGCCCTTAGCAAGACACCCAATGCATCTAATCAAATAAAGTCATTCGAAAATAAGAAACAATGGTTATTTGAGCATTGTAAAACACTAAAATTAGCTCCGTTAGTTTATGCATACTCATAACTTAGTACATAATGATTACTCATTATATGCACCAAGGACTTCTGGAATCACACAAGGAAATTACTTTATATCTTGTTTTCTTGAGTCTCACGTTTGTCACAAACTATGGATTTATAAAGTGACTATTCCAAAGAGCATTCATACAAATGACAATCTATTACCAAGAAACACAGCCAATGTCACATTGCAATTGCATCAAAGCAGTTACTTCCAACAAAAACCTCCACTGCTTCCTTGCAAACAAAGTCCCACAAGTAATGTTGGACCTCATTCAAACCTCACATGTTTAAGAACACTTGGCCATTCTTTTGTAATATACTACAGAAAAAAGAGAGAAAATGACAGTGCCTGCCTCTTCCTGAAGTTTCCGCAAGCAAGTCAAGAGTAATCGCAATTTTGGACCCTCAGAAAGTGCATACAAACTCAATGGCCGATTTGAACAGTGATGGTCAACTTCAAGGGTACTGTTTCTTATATCGCTCCTGTGTTCTAAAGCATCTAGAGAATCCAAAAGTTTTGCGTTTACAGCATCCCAGGGATACCCCAAGTTAACAAGGTCATCTTTCAACCTAGCACAACGAATACAAAAATATCACTAGCAAATACAAGGAATAAAACAATAACAAACAAGAGTTTCACGTTTCTTTTCATCTAAGCAGACTAAAACATTGTTGTTGATCAAAATTTTCATCTGACTACTCTTACCTACCAAACGACTCTGAGCTTTCAAGCACCATATCGTCAGCCAATGTGTTCTTCCGGGAAATGAAATTAGGGTTCTTAATAGGAACGACCCCAGACATATAAGTAAGCAAAATACTTGTCATCAGAAGCAGCTGATCGCTAATCGAAACCCAATCAGAAGCTGAAGCACCATCAATGTCCACTAGCGACCCGAAACAAGGACTTGCACCATGGTTTTTCCGAGCAGAGAACTGGACAAGTTCGTAACTTGTGCAAAAATGCTTTCTGCACGCAGAAACAAGCAAGAGAAATCAATTACACCTCAACATAGAAACAAGGTATAACTTCAACATGTCACTCCCCAGTTTTAAAGCAGCAAAATAAGAAGGCTAGCGAATAAGAGCAGACCGAGGTTGAGGCCTAAAATGTAAGATGGGGGAGACACAGCCTCTCTCTTTCACATAGCTTCTCCACACAGGAGGCTTTAAGCAGGAGGAGGACGTTGAAGTGGCCATTTCTTAAGAAAGATAAACAAGAACGTCAATGTCCCTTCAATCAAGACATTGCCACACCCGAACTTTTTCAGGTTCAAGTCATTTCTCAACAAAACAATTAGGGTTAGGGTAAGTGGAATCGAATTAGAGGAAGAAGAGAAGTGTAGATAAAAGTGGGGATTGGATTGGAATTGTGCGTACCAGGTTTGACACAAAAAATGATATTAACAATAAAGGTCCAAATCAAGTGGGGGCTAAGTTTACGATGTAGTGAGAGGGACCAAAGCTGAGGAGTTGGGGGATGGCGGCGCAGTTGACTAGCGTCTAGCTCCTGAGTCATCCTGAGTTTATTTAACCTTCCCTCACCCTCCTGCCCTTAAATTTTAGTTGTAATTTATTAGATAAGAGATCATTTTATTAAAATACAAAATTTAGTTAAATTTTAACATCATTTTATTAAAATACAAAATAAATCCTAAAATTTTTAGAACATACAAAATAAAGTCTAATATTTAAAATAAATTTTACGAATATTAAATATCACCCCTATTATTTGTATATTAGAGTTCAATAAAAATTTATAATTTATAATTGTATTTCATAATATTAATTAATTGCAACTAAATTAAATCCACTGTTATCTTCAATTATAATTTTATTAAAATGCAGAATGAACATTTGATTGCAACATCACCGTCTCCCATACATGCAACAACGGCATGAGCATAGTGGCCAAAAAAGGGTACGCAGACCTATGGTTCTAAGATACCGGTCGATATTGATTAGTATTAGCTGGTACTGACTGACACCTAAAATACGGGTTTTTATCAGGAGCAAATATGAAAAATTGTAGATTAAATTTTTACTGGTATTTATAATTATCGGGAGCAAATATGAAAATATTAAAAATTGTAGATTAAAATTTTCATTCTAAAATATTTTTAAAATTACAATTCTAACTGAGGACGCCAATAATTGGGTCTTGCAGCAGAATCTTAATTCTTAACTAGTCTCCGTGGCAGACGCAGTAGTTTCATCAGACCCTGATTTCGCTGCAGACGTAGTAGTATCGGTACTTGATGATGAACCTGAGATGGTATTAAAGGCTGCGGATGTTTCTGTTTTACTAGATGTGGAAGTATGTTCCTGCGTATCCGTGGCATCCTTCGCTGCTTTCTGCTTGGCTTTCTTGGCTCTATCCAATACATCATCCTGCATACACTTTGCTGGATCAAGCACAAGAAATCAAACCTAGAGGCTGAAACTATGCAGCCCTCCGTAAATCAGGAATAAATACTTCGTGCTGTAATGTTTAAAAGATGTAACAAAATCAAAGTCCACTTTGATAAATGGCTTGTGTAACTCAGATGCTCAAACTATGCAGCCCTCGGTAAATCAATTCCTTCCAGAAATAAATACTTCGTGTTGTAATGTTTAAAAGACGTAACAAAATCAAAAGTCCATTTTGATAAATGGCTTGTGTATCTGTTACATTTTCAAAAGCAGACTTAATTATACACTGCAGCATAAATCCAACTAATGGGTGAAAGAGCCTAGTACGAGAGTTCCACGTGCAAAAGCAAACATTTGAAGATTTGGTATTCAATGTTTGCCCATCAACTCCCACAGAACTTAATTTCAATGAAAATACCTTAGCAATTCCGGCAAGAGACTCTGAGTTCAAATTGGAAGATAACAACATCGATATTCAGTAAAACAAAGGCAACAATTAGATAATAACAACCTAAAATCAGGTAAAAGGATCCATAAAAATTGGTAAGTCCCATTTGATAGCATAGGTTGGAACCAACTTTGAAACTAGTTACAGTTAAATCAGTTTTGAGGGAGTGGGCTGGTACCTTTGCTCTAATGAACAAAATACTGCAAAGAACTCATCTTTTCCAACGAAATAACAGCAAAAATTCCAGGCAACATACATTCAGTGATTTTACCCAACGTAGGTTCTAACATGTTTCAACTACCTGAAAATCCTGTATCTGTTTTTGTTGTTCAGATTGCAACCTGCCAACTGTACTCAAAAGCTCTCCCATTGCAGATTCAATTCGCTCATTAAGTGCTTCTGCTAAAGCCTTACCCAAGAAAAATGCATCGAGAATGTTTTTGCTATCACTATCACCTGTAAAATCGATCATCTCACAGGTTTAGATGAAATTATAAAATGCAGTCAAGCATGCAAGGAGGAAGTTATGGTAAAGACGGCCCTTCAACATCTGATAAGAGAATACATGTGTTGTCTCATTTCCGAAGATGGTTGATATCCCCTTTATCTCACTTGTTTTCTGTCACTTTATTGAAGTCCAGGAGAGTATACAAAAATGATTTCAAATACTCCACAGGCCCATAAATTCCTAGGGGGCTTAAGTTCACCTCAATTGGCAAGCATTTAATGTAGATCAATAAGTTCCAGGACTTCATTCTGTATTTTCCCACACAATTCAATGTCATGAATTTGTCTGATTCAATTAGGATGCTTTTAAAAAGACTATATGTGCAACAAGGTATGGACACATTTTCCTCGTTGAACAGGCGAATGTAATCGGTATTCAGGGTTTTAGTTGGGAGGAATTTCTTGGACAAGAAAGGTTTACCCTTTAGTCTTATTAAGGTATACCGTTGTCTATTATAGATAAAACCAAAACTTCCCAGCAAATTCTGATTAATGAATAACAGTCTAAGAATAGATTTTCACCTTCAAATCCCAAGTTCAAAGTGTCTTTTGGTCAATCTTATCGAGCCAAATTTTCAGTTGTAAGAAACTAAACATGTACAAAGTTGCGTCTCAGCATAAACCAATAAATTCGAAGAAAGAACAGATTTTAATGTCTAAAATGTTCCATTACCAAACAAACGAAGGACCTTTCATGGAATCCACAAGATATATAATGTAACGTTTAAATGTGGCTAGCCACCAACCACAAAAGGAAACAAATTAAAAAAGAGGGACAAAATACCCATACCAGAACTGGAGTCACCGGTGCTGCTTCTTACAATGGGTCTATAAAAATCTTTCTTTAGTGTTCCAGTCCTAAGACCTAGTTTGTTTCTGAGTTCCTTGTCCAACAGAAACGAGATACGAGGTTTAACCGAGGCAAGCGAATTGCTGTAACTGTTAGTTTTAGCTTCGGTTGGGGTCTTGGATTGAAGAGAGTAGAAGCTGGAATATGGGGAAACAGGAACTCGGCTCATGTTGAATATTTTCTCGCTCAGTTTTCCAGGATCGTCGTCTACGCAGTCCCTTGTATAAAACAAAAGTTGGATATTTGGAGATCTAATTGCCTTATTGTTCGGGTTCGGACCTACCCAAGCTGTCCGCAGCTAGAGGTGAATCAATCACTCAATTTTACTTTTTTTCGAGTATAGAAGGTAACATGAAGGCATGACCAATAATCCCAAGATAACATGTAATGTTGTTCCCGCTGCGGTGTTTGATTACTGTCCCGTTAATTTCGACAGAAGATAAAACATAAAAATTTTGTTCCTTTTTTATGTTTATGTTTAATTGCTGTCTTTAAATTTTTGTCCTCCATCTTCGGATAATAAGGATAAAAGTTTTTGTTCCTTTTAAAATGGAAGGATAAAAACTTTTGTCCCTGTCTCCGAGATAAAACACATAAGCAACTTTTAGAAATACCTCTTCTCCCACATAAGCAAATATTTTATTCTTAATTATATTATTATTATTATTATTATTATTATTATTATAAATTTTGTATCTATTATTATTATTATTATTATTATTATTATTATTATTATTTGTAATTATTATTTGTAATTATTATTATTATTATTATTTATTATAAATTTTGTACTTATTATTATTATATTTTTATTTTTATTTTTATTATACAAAATTAATTATCATATTATTATTATTATTACCATTATCATTATCATTATTAATTTTTTATTATTATTATAAATTTTTATTTATTATTATTATTATTATAAATTTTGTACTTATTATTATTATTATATTATTTTTATTTTTATTTTTATTATACGAAATTAATTATCATATTATTATTACTACTATTATTATTATTATCATTATTAATTTTTAATTTATTGTTGTTGTTATTGTTGTTGTTGTTGTTGTTGTTGTTGTTATTATTATTATAAATTTTGCTTTGATTATTATTATTATTATTATTATAAATTTTGAACTTCTTCTTCTTCTTCTTCTTCT
>JANZLC010000009.1:12768485-12789332 GCA_026413385.1 Erythroxylum gracilipes
TGAAATTTCTCCAATTTACATTACCCAAATAAAACATTTAACACCACCACTGCCTCATTTAATTTCATTTAATAATTCAAATTCTCAAGAAAAAGGGTCGGGGTCCAACAGCAGGTGTAGGTGGGTCTACACGATCGCGACTTTCAACGTTTTATTGAAGAGAGTTAGTTCCTGAACATCCTTTGATATTTTGCTATAACTTCTTCACCCAATTTCCAAATGACTTGATTCTTAAACCAATAGATTTATAACACATTGTTCTTCATTTCCACCAAAAATTATAATCATCTGAAGTGGATTGATTGTTGAATTTAAGATGAAAATGTTGAGGAATACTGGAATATGATAACTGAGATGATTTCATTGAACAAACTTCAGTATTTTGACTATATTTTGATCATTAGGTTTCCAAATGGAATGATTATTGATTTAATTTGTACTAGAGACATATGGATAGAAATTTTCTGAAGAGATTGACTTTAATTCTATCTTTGAGAATTATAGAATCTGACTTGAAGTTGAATACAGAGTACAGTTATGTTTTAAGAACATTCCAAACTAAATTGAGTATAACTTTTGGAATACTAAATCAAATTTTATGATCTTTATGTCCTTAGAAAATTAAGACATTGGAGAACAATTTTCTAGAAGGAAGTTTTGCCTAATGGTGTCAATTACCTTATCAGAATGATCATGCAATGTTGACTTGAAAGCATGTTGTTAGAAAAAATCTGAAATGATCAATTAGGTTACGAAATTAGTTTCATATTGTTTTATTATGGTCCAAACCCTAAGTATAATGATAATTATGAGAGTTTTGATATATGAATGATATGGTGACATGAATCACAATAAGATACCCAAGATTGTCATTGAACATGCATTGTGCATAATTTGGATACATAGATGTGTATAAAGGAATACTTATACATTTGTGCAAAAGTGTGATATATGAAAATGTGTTTTGTACAATATAGAGGAGCACATTGGATGTCAATCAGACATTGACGGACTATCCAGGCAATAGCATATTGGAGCGTACTGTGAGTCAACCTAGATGATTTTCCTAGGATTGATTGAATTTGTTTAACTTCCAATTATTAATTGATTGTGACTTGTTTATAAATTCCGGACTTAAGGTCTGAGGAGTTTAATATTCAGAAATGTATAGGAAGTGTTCTGATTTCTTTAAAATTCTGAATGATATGAGTATTCTCAACAAAAGTTGAATGCCAAACTTAGGTTTGATGGCTATGAGATTTCTGACTGTGCATCATATGTAACTGTTATACATGACATATTCTGTATTTGGTGCATTTCATAAAATGCATGCTCAGATAAAGGCGTTGTGACCGGAGTAGCCAGTATGAAAGAGCTTACATGTAGAGCTTTGCTCCGTGATTTCTATTTCTACACGTAGAGCTATGCTCTGTGATTCTATTCTGACTAAGCCCAATGGGCTAGTATCTATATACGGATGTGCAAGGCACTCAGTCACAATAATAATAATGAATTTTGGAGTCTCATATGCATCTATATTTATGTATATATCTGTTTTGCTTCGCGATGATTACATGATGTGCCATGATAGTGTGAGTATTTGGATTATTCATGATCTGAATGAATATATGTGAAATATGTGATTTTGTGTATTTGACTCGGGTGAAATCATCAATGATGGTTCACTTATTAAGTTCGCAAAACTCATAAAAATTACAACGTGGCTTTTCAGGTTCTGAGGAATTATTCAGTTAGGCTAAATGGAGTATAGCCACTGAGATAAGATATGGATTAAAGGTCGGGATTAGTTTGCACCTGTATATGTCTTCAGTGATTTTGTTTTTGAATTATGTTCTGTAAGAATTGTATAAAGTGTATGTGAATGATTTGGTAATGAAATGTCATTATGATTGCAAGTGTTGTGTATCTGAAATGGGCCTAAGTGGCTATTGAATACTAATGTTTGTAATAATTGTAACTTGTGAATGGAAATGTTTTTAAATAAAGTGAGCTTGATTTGATTTATGATTTCCGCATACATATACATTGTTTTAAAGAAACAAAAATTTTGTAATGAATTTTGACTGAATGACTATTCTAGCATGCCACCCTTGCGGGGTACGTTATATCACCTTGGATGTCAGGTATGTGTCTTGCGAGAGTGGGGTGTTACATTTTGGTATCAGAGCTTGAATTTAGTCTCATACAAGGGCATTTTTTGACATATGTGTCAATTACATGCACTTTAGTCATGTCATAGTAGGTAGGAGCAACTGATCCCTAGTCTGAGTTGCATTTATATGAGTCACATACATGAGGATTTGTTAAGTGTTTGAATTGATGGAAGTAGTGGGTAGAATGATGATCTGTCTAAATATTAGAAAATAAAAGTTTGTGGATATTTAGAAATGGGAAATAGTAAATGGTTAGATACGAAAAACAATAAGTGAATGCAATTGTATTGGTGGATGTATTATGGAATACGATATCAATATTGTACTATGGCGATATATCCCCAAATTTGATATAAATGTGAATACATTATTATGGATTGGTTGAGGAAAATAGAGAAATAAGTGGAGATGATAAGATTAAAGTATACAAGTAGAATGAAATGAAAAAAATTTTATTAAGATCCTATGAAGATGAACTTGGAACTGAACTGGTTGTTGATTAATATGACAAGAGTTATGATTCACTATAAGAATATGTTAGTGGAATTGAGATCAAAATTTCATGATGATTATGTATCTATAATTCCGAATTGATAGTGAAACACATATGTATAATGATATAATGGTAATTAGAAGAAGGGATAAAGATAGTGATATATGTAAAAGTTGTCACGGTTAACTTAAATTGTTATCTTGTGAGCACATATTAATTAATGGGATCACCATGACAAGTGAGAGAATCGAGCACATAAGTATTATATGCGTGGAGATGATATAAGAAGCAATATATGATATATGAATATTTGTTAGTCATAGTCCCCACGACCGAGGATAGGCGCAAAAAGAGAAGTATTGACCTAAATCAAATGAGATTAAGGTATCCTGAGCATAAGTTATTAATTAGTGAATTGTCTTAAATACATCTTTATATAAGATGTAATGATTTTGATGGTATATACCAAGGTATAAGAGTAAATGAATCTGCTTAATGCTTCACTGAGCCTTATTATAAGGATATTTTGATCATATAAGTTATGACATAAATTGATCTTATTGAGATATTATGAATAGTTGGAATTAATCTTTTTGAGGTACTAAGAATGTATGATAAGCAATGATGGGAATAATTGATTGATATGGATTAGATAAACAATATAGTTGATTGTAGCAAGAAATCTTCTTTGGAAGAAAAATTACACCGACTAAGGTTAAGTAGATAAGATGGTTTACTTTTAAGAATGAACGAAAATGGAATAAATTAAAAGAGAATATTAGAGTTCTATTCCTAACGAAAACTCAAGCATGAGATGTAGAATATGCTACTGAGAGTGTATGCATTTTGTTTGATGTAAGGTATCTGACTATGTGATTAGATTCCTGAATTTGAGGCAACACTCTTACTAACGTGAGAAGAACTTAGGCCCGCATTATATTATATGCAAATATATTCAAGGGATACAAATTTGATTTGATGAATGTGTTACCAATACAGGAAGTTAAGTTTGTGAATAAATTGAAATGAGTGGAGAAACTAGTAAGAATGGTTCGACATTGCAGTAAGTCAATGTGAAATAAGAGGAAATCGTATGAATGGAGAAAGTCATTCGAGAAAATAAGTCAATTGAGAAATTGAAAATAACAAGAGATAATATTACTTCATTGAGGAATTAATTACTTAAGTAATGACGAGAACTAATCATGGGTACATAGAGTTTTGACAATATTTGTTTGAATTAACCATACCCTTGCCTTTCTGATAAATCAAATAAGAATTTCGAGGACGAAATTTCTTTAAGGAGGGGAGAATTGTAACATCTCGTTACCCATGTTAAGGCTATAATTGTGATTTATGAGAAAGTACTGAGAAATTAGGAAATGCACATCATGCTTTGGTTAAATATGACATGCACATTTTTGCACATAAATATGATTGTACATGCATCCATTGACATTTTTCGGGTATATTTGATTTATAAATGCGATTAAAATGTGAATTGTGAGTTAATTACGTTAAAAATTTATTTGGAGACCATTAGTATTATTTCAAAATTTTTGATGAATTTGAGGTACATTTGGACTAGGACAAATGTTAAATGGTAGGATAAATTGATACATAAAAAATTTGGATGATTAAGCCTAAAATTGAGAGACATTTGGCATAGGTAATTAATTGACAAATGGAAGCAATGAATGAGTGAAAAATGGACTAGTAGCTAGATGACTTTTGGCAGCTTATGGAGTGGACAAATGGGATGCATGCTTAATGACAAATGTTATTAGGAAAAGGTGACACCTAGCACCTAATGTGTTAAGCTAACGGAGAAATGTTTCTGCTGAGTTCATTTCCTTCTTTCCTTACTCTCTCCACCGAAATACACTCTCTTCCATAGCTCTGGAGTTTTGCTTCACTTGTGATCAATTGCCACACCAAATCCATGCTTTTATCCTTCACAAGATAGCTGTAGAACCAGAATATTGTAGTTCTTATTGTGGTCTTTTATCCTAGCTGAAATCCTTCCTATTTTCAACTTAATTGTGTGATGATTCTGCATGGTCGGAGTACTGATTTTTTTAGCTGGGATTAGAACTGAACAAGTAAGTAAAAGATTAGTGTTTATGGCATGTTATAATAGAGATTGATTGATGAGTTTTGGATGAAAGTGAGGAAATGTGCTGGAATGTTATGAATTGGAGAATTTTCATTGAATAGACTTCGGTATTTTGATTATATCATGAACTATATATTTCCAAATATGTTGATTATTGATTCAGAATAAATTAGAGACATATGTCTACAACTTTCCTGAAGAAGTCGAATGTTAATTCTATCTCTAAGCATTTCAAAATCTGGCTGGAATTAGAGTAAGGAGTTCAGTTACAGTTTAAAAACAGTCTGAACTATTTTGGATATAACTTTCAGTATACTGAATCAAATTGTATGATTTTGGTGTTATTAGAAACTAGAAACATAGTGGAACAATTGTCTAGAAGAAAGTGTTACTAAAATACACCATTTTCCTTGTCATAATGATCATGCAAAGTTATCTCGAAAGAGGGGGTGCTAGGATGAAAATGCTGAGGTGTGCTGGAATTTGATAACAGGAATGTTTTTACTGAACATGCTTCGGTATTTTGGCTATATTTTGATCTGTAGATTTTCAAATGAAATGATTCTTAATTTAAATTGATCTAGAGACATTTGGCTACAAATGTTAAGAAGAAATTAAATTTGAATTCTGTCCTTAAGGGTCTTGAAATTTAGCTTGAAAGTAAGTTTTGGCTTATGCAGTAGCACTACCAGGGACAGAAATCAGGTCCTATTGTTATTGAATAAACTGTATTGATATAGGCCGAATCAGACAAAGGTGTCTTCATTAAAAATATATCTTATTCTCTTAACTTTCGATTGGTATAAATTTTGTAATTTTTGGATATTGGAATTGAGAGATATGAGGTGTACAACTTGAATGCATGATTATGCATTAGCCAAAATTTCAAATGTACGCAGTCTGTGGTATTTTAAGCATAACTCATAAAATAATGAATCAAATTGTACAATCTTAGTATCATTAGAAACTTAAGAAATTTTAGAACAACTTTCTAAAAGGAAGTGTTGCCTAATTTTTTCATTTACCTTATCAGAATAATTATGTAAAGTTGGCCTGAAAGCATATTATGAGAAAAAAATCTGAAATGATCAATTGGGTTACGAAATTAGTTTCACATTGTTTTATTATGGTCCAAACTCTAAGTACAATGATAATTATGAGAGTCTTGATATATGAATGATATGGTGATAAGGATCATAATAAGATACCCGAGATTGTCATTGAACATACATTGTGCATATTTTCTATACATAGATGTGCATAAAGAAATACTTATACATTTGTGCAAAAGTATGATATTTGTAAATGTGTTTTGTATGATATAGAGGCGCACATTAGATGCCAGTCAAATATTGCCGGACTATCCAGGCAATAGCATATTGGAGCATACTGTGAGTCAATCTAGATGATTTCCTAGGATTGATTTGGTTTGTTTGACTTCCAATTATTGAACTGTTTGTGATTTGTTCATGAATTCCGAACTTAAGGTCCGAGGAGTTTAATATTTGAGAATGTATTGGAAGTGTTCTGATTGCTTTAACAATTCTGAATGACATTTGAATGCTCAACGATAATTGAATGCCGGACTTAAGTCTGATGACTTTGAGATTCAGACTGTGCACTATAAATGAATGTTATACATGACATATTCTGTATTTGATGTATTTCATAAAATGCATGCTCAGATAAAGGTGTTATGATCAGAGTAACCAGTTTGATTGAGCTTTAAGCTCAATATTCTGCACGTAGAGCTTTGCTCCGTGACACGTAGAGCTTTGCTCCGTGAATTCTGTTCTGATTGAGCCCAATGGGCTAGTATTTGTATCTGTATGTGAAAGGCACTCGGTCACAACAATAATAACGAATCTGGAGTCTCATATGCATCTGTAATTATATATATATGTTCTAATTTGCAATGATTATATGATGTGCCATGTTAATGTGAGTATTTGAAATATACATGTTTTGAATGAATATATGTGAAATATGTGATTTTGTGTATTTGACTTGGGTGAAATCATCAATGATGGTTCACTCATTAAGTTCGCAAAACTCATAAAAATTGTAACGTGGCTTTTTAGGTTCCGAGGAATTATTCAGTTAGGCTAAGTGAAGTATAACCACTGAGATCAAATATGGATTAAGGGTCGGGATCAGTTTGCACCGCATATGTCTTCAATGATTTTGTGTTTTTGAATTACGTCTCGCAAAAATTGTACAAAGTGTATGTGAATGATTTGGTAATGAAAGGACTTTATGATTGCAAGTATTTTGTATCTAAAATGGGCCCAAGTGACTATTATAACACTTGAGAACGGAAATATTTTTAAATAAAGTGGACCTGATTTGATTAATAATTTTCGCATACATTTACATTGTTTTTTTTTAAATTGTAACAAGTTTTGACTGAATGACTGTTCTAGCATGCCACCCTTGTAGGGTACGTAATCGGATATCATTCAGGATGTTAGGTACGTGTCCTGTGAGAGTGGGGTGCTACAGAGAAGGTTTGGGGCGTTGATGGAGTCGAAAAGAGCATCTATGGTTGGATCGAGCGAAAGAAAGTGACAAGATGGTTGGCAATCTTCTGGAGACCTCTTCTTGAATCAAAATAAAACAAGAATCGATCAAACGTAAAAGCATAAATGATATTTTGTCCAACATATCCTTAGTTTTATTCCCAACTCGAATGGAATAAAGAAAGATACGAGGCTAATGAGTTTAATTTGTCCCCACACTCAAGGAAGAAAAATGCAGTTTCAATTATATATTATGTATGTTTTCTTCAATCAAATAAGGGAATAACATATTATCAAGAATATATGACTAATGGAATGATCATTCAAGTCAACCAAACAACCTGTAAATGCTTTGTTAATTCTTAGATTTCATAAATTTCACCAAAAAATTGCTATTAGATATCTATAATGTTTGATAATTTGACCATAAATTAAACTTGCAAGATATTTAAGGTTAAAAAGGTTTAAAAAAATAAAAATGTGATTGAAATGATTAATTTAAAATTTAATTGAAAAAAGATTGTTGAATGAAAATTAATTAATTAATTTTAATTTATAAGATCTTATCAATTTAAATTGATTAATAAATAAGCTTTTCAATTTTTACCAAAAAAATTGAAAGGTTCAAAATTTTTAAGATTAAATCGATAAAATCAGTTGATTTTTTTAATAATTGATTATTGGAAATTAAATATTAAAAAAAAGTTAAGAAGATTGACACTCTTTTTAAGTTAAAATGTTAAAATATGTGAAGAGTTTATTAGCTATTTAATGTACCCAAAACTGGCAATGAACCGAATTTTATTTTTTTAAAAAAATAAAATTACATTGTTTTACAATAAAACGATATTATTTTATGTTAACAAATTGGGGCTGTCCGAGCCCAAGCTTAGGCCAGAAAAATCAAACCTAGCTATTGACTTTGGGCCGCACCGGTCCTTTCGCCATCTCAACCCAAAAGAGACCATATTGATTGTTGATGCAATTTCTTATTTCTGTCCTTTAGCGTAAAATTTTGTGTGGATGGAACTGAGTTTGAATTTGGTTTACGGAACCGTATTGGAGTGATCTGGTGGCACTAATGGAGGAGATAAGAAACCGTGCGGAACATGGAACTACGGAACTGGACAGCTTCAGCTATTGCCAGTGAAAGATAAGGACAAAAACATGATAGGGCCTTTGCTGCAAGACTTTTTTTTTTTTTAAAAAAAAGGGTTGTGAATTTTATTTTTTGTTTTCTACTTTTTATATTTTTAACAAAAATAAAATTTGTTGTTTACTAATTAATATTATTGTAGATAGTTATTAAATATCGAATATTTTAGAGATAAATTAAGTTAATAAATTGGTTATGTAAATATTTTTATTTCAATATATTATGTAATGTTATTAATAAATATTAATTGTATTTTATTAAAACAAATAATAAAAATAAATAAAATTTTATTAATTTATTTGTTTATATATTTGTAATCATTTAAACCAATTCTATTATTTAAAATTTAAATTTTGATTTAAAAATATTTCATAAATAATTATTTTGAATTTATGCGTTATAAGGATATTTTAAATATATTAGGTAATTATAAATTTATTTTTATTTTTAGATTTCGTTAAATTTTAAGCCTCTATTAATTAAAATAAAGTTACATATTATTTGATCTTTTCAAACTTCGAGTCTTAGCGAGATTTCTACAAGGTAGTGCTGGTGTTGTTGTATTTATAGATTTCATTAAATTTTGAGCTAAATATAAAATAAAATTTTATATTAGTCATAATTCTCATTAATAATTAACATTAGATAATTCAATAGTATAGTAATTAATAATAAATAAAATTATATAAAATTAACAATTTAAAACTGATTTTTATAAAATTTAAAATTTATGAAAATATAATTAAAAGTTTAACTAAATATACTTTTGCTAAAAAACAAAAACATATCTTTAAATTTCAACAACCTAAATATTTTATTTCCAAAAAATACACCAAACTATTTTAGACGCGTGTAACAAACGTATGCCACGGAACTGGCCCATGTGGGAAGCTTCGGTATCTTCAGAGTTCTCCTGTCTCTGATCTTACTCCCCGCTTCTTTGGACCGCAGACTTTCTACAATGACTTTCGTGCACTCCATAAATAAACTACCATGGAACCAAAACTGACTATAACACAAACATTTTTTTTGGTAACACTAACATTTTTCACACAAACATTTTTTTTAGCACAGTAACTTACACGACCAAGCCAGTCTTTATTCTTTCAATGGGTTCATCGGAGATTACCTCCGACGAGCCGGTGACACCGGCCGGTCGGCTATTCCTCCGTCCAGAGATGGATACAATAATACACTGCGCAATCGGGGTCAAAAACCACATAGACGTGGACTTAATAAAGTCCATAGTTAGAAACTCTCTCATGGTGAAGCACCCTAGATTCTGCAGCCTACTGGTTCGTGGCAAAGACGGAGTTGAATACTGGAGAAGAACTGAGATTGACATCGACAAACACGTGATTATTGTAGACCCCATCTCCAAAGACGCTGCCGCCGACGATGGTGACCACCGCCTTGGTTCTTTAGACAAAAACGATGATGCGGAGAGAATAGTAAACGAATATTTAGCAGATCTATCGGTGAGTACTCCGCTAAGTGCAGACAAGCCTTTGTGGGAAGTCCATCTGTTATTGGAACAAAATTGCATAGTTCTTAGGATTCATCACGCTCTCGGGGATGGTATTTCGCTGATGTCGATGTTTTTGGCCACCTGTCGGAAATCGGAGGATCCCACGGCGGTGCCTACGGTGACTACTGTTGGAGGGAGGGATTCGAGGATAAGAGGGAGCGACAATGGTTGTCTAGCTGTTTTACTGGGTTTTCTGAAGATGGTTTTGTTCAGTATTGTGTTCTGTCTTGAGTTTTCTTTAAGGGGTTGGTGGCTTAGTGATCGGAAAACGTTGATAAGCGGCGGCTCTGGGTTGGAGCTGTGGCCGAGAAAAATGGCGACGGCTAAGTTTTGGATTGAAGACATGAAAGTGGTGAAAGAGGCAGTTGGTAACGCGGTAAGTACATCAAGTAGTTGAAAATAGGTTTTCAACGTGAAATTGGAATAGATTAATCAGTTGTTTTTTCACTAAAATAGATTATATAATCCTCAAAAGATAACACGAGAAAGCAGGCAAAAAAGAAAGTGATATGCTTTAACTTGGTCAAATGACGGTTTGTTTGACACTAACTGTTGTTTAACGAGAAGGAGACTGATCTGTCTTTTTTTAATGATCTAGTTTTACTTAGACATGATCATGTGGAAAAATCAAACTGAATTCGTCTGTCAGACTCTTTAATGTCGGCTGTTTCCTAACGTGGCAGACCATCAATGACGTTCTCTTTGGAGTGATATCCTCGGGGTTGTCACGATACTTGGATCACCGATCTCCCAATGGTAATACTTATTGAACACCAATACATGGTAATTTTATAGTATTATAATCCTGGAATCTGAATCTCCATTCTCTGATTGTCAGGTCTTTCAGATGGACTTCGATTAACAGGAGTGGCCATGGTCAATTTAAGAGAACAACCAGGTTTGCAGGTTTGTACTGAACGAATCTTTCTTTTGTTCTTCTCTATACTTGAAATGTTAAAACTTTTGTTCGGAATGAACTCAGTACTTGGGTTTTGAACAGGATATGTCTGAATTGATGAAAAACACTTCAGGATCCCGGTGGGGGAACAGGTTTGGAATGCTTCTCCTGCCTGTTTATTACCAGAAACCGGGTGTTGACCCTCTTGAGTACGTGAGGAGAGCAAAGAAAATGATAGGCAGGAAAAAAAGAAGTTTAGAGGCTCACTTCTCATACTCTATTGGGCACCTGATCATGTCTTGGTTAGGATCCAAGGTGGGACCTTTTTTTTAACAGAAAACAGAAAATTTGGCATCATTTGTGCAGAAACTAAAGTGTTCTTGCTTCTTGCAGGCGGCTTATATTCTTAATTACCGTGTAATTTGTAATACCTCGTTTACAATCTCCAACGTGTTTGGACCAAAAGAGGAGATTACTCTAGGAGACAACCCGATTACATTCTTGAGAGTCAATACATCTACCATACCCCATGTAAATGCTCTGAATTTCAGCTTTTGTTAAAAAAAAAAAAATGATGTTGGGTCAACATGAACTTGAAAGCAACCCTTTGAACCGTTCTGTAGTATTTATTTTGCTGGCGCTTTATATTGACCCAGGAGTTTGTTTTTGTTGGTTGGAATAGGCACTCACAATGCACATGGTGAGCTACGCAGGAAGAGCTGACATGCAGATTCTGGTGGCTAAAGACATTATACCTGATCCTGAATTTCTTGCCAAATGCTTTGAAGGTGCCTTGCTTGAGATGAAGAAAGCAGTTACTCCCTCTAAGTAAAACACCTGATGATTAAACTAATTGTACAATCAAATATTTCAACAAGTTAATGCAACAATGTAATGTCTATCAGAAAGGATGAAGAATTACACATATAGAAAAGAAAAATTGCTTTCTTTTTATACTCTTTGGTCTTAAAGTGACAACTACGCCAGCCTCCTTACAAGACTTTGAACTTCAACTCCTTTTTCTATTCGTCTCCCATGTTTGTTTGGTCATTTATATAATTGCAGTAGGTGGGAAACTATTTTGTTTTATCCGGTTCATCGGGTGACAAATTTTTTTTAATCTTATTGTAGATGCAGCCATATATGTAAATATGTCCTGTCCAAATCTTTAACCCTTTTCGGGCATGTTGGTCAAAGAAGCAACAATGTCAACAAATAATTTAGGGAATTAGTTTTTTTTAAGAAATAAAGGAGAAAAATTCATCGATAAAGAATTAAAATACAAACAAAGAGTACATAGGGGGCTACCCTTCTGCACATAAAAGCTTAGATGTGTTTCTCTACTCAGAAAATAAATTTAAAGAACATGTAAGCTAAGTACATAAGTTGGATCTTTAAGTTACACCTTCCAACATGACAAGTTCACCGATGTTTGTTATAATTTCCATGACGTGGGTTGTGATAGATTTTTGCTTAGAGTTGAAACTTCTAACTTTCTGCTCTTTCCATATGGTTTGTACAGTCATGCAAACAACTACTACGTGGATGAACTTGGGAGTATATCCAAGTATATCTTTAAGAGGAGAGCCAATGAATAATATTAGAGAGCGTATGATCTTGAGATGGCCATATGCAGTGAACTTTGATAGCTTCCCATATTTGATTGGTCATCTCACACATGAAAAATAAGTGATTTCTGGTTTCGTCCGCTACTGAGCAAAAAGGACAAGATGTATTAATTCTTAAAATTTGATCTGTAGTGTTGAGTCAATTATGTGTGGCAAACTATAGGAGAGAAAAGGTTTTATGAGGGATTCTCTTGTGCCAAATGATGTGATGCCACTCCATTATTGATTGTGATGATGGAAATAACACATATGGGTCGGTTCTTCTTTTGACCCAACCAGAATACTTCCAGCCAGCCCAAACAAAAGATAAGAAAGTAGAAGCCCAAGCCTGCTCTACAGCTTCTAGAGGATTCTAGTCGGTTCTCCATACACTTGTGCAACATACACGAAAATCCTCGTAACAAAATATCCGCTGCAATCATAGTCTATCAGAGTCAGTTACAAATTATAGCCATTGAATTGTAACAATTTAAGATTAATGGATAAAATCCATTGAACCCTTTGTATAAATTCTCTGTACACATTGACAATAAAGTTCTAACGTCAGATTTACAAATATTCTCAAAATTTACATGGTATCAGAGCCTCTCCATTGGCTAATCGTCTAAACACTATTATGGCTTCTTCTTCAACAACAAGCACCAGCAACGCCACTTCTCCATCCTCTACCCCTCTTGAGTTTTTAGTCCTAGCCAAAACACTCAATTTCAACCTACCATTAAAGCTTGGTCAAACCAACTTTCTGAACTGGCGTCCTCAAGTATTGGTTGCTATACGCACCCTAGATCTGGAGATATATATCTCATCAGACCATGAATGTCCTCCAGCCTTGATTCCTTCTCCTCATCGTGACACTTCTGTCGAACCTGTTTTCATTCCTAATCCTGCACACAAGTCATGGACAAGAGTGGATTAATTACTGCTGTGTTGGTTGCTCACTACTATTGTTGAGTTCGTAATTGGACAAGTGAATCATGCAAGCTCTTCCAAAGAGCTTTGGAAAATATTTCAACGATTATATGCACAAACCTCCTTTGTCAAGGTCTTGTAGCTCAAACAAAGGCTATCTTTTCTACCAAAAGGAGCCTCTACTATATCTGATTATATTCAACAAGTTAAATCTATCAGTGACTCTCTCAAGGTGGCAGGGCATGCTGTTTCTGAACAAGAATTAATCCTAAGTGCTCTCAGTGGCTTAGGTAGTGAGTATGACTCGGTAGTAGTCATGTTAACAAACTCAGTGGCTTTATCAACTCTTCAGGATGTTCTCTATACTCTTATGATGCATGAAGCCAGACTTGAGCAACAACATGCTCATTCTCAAATCCCACTCTTAAACACCACTGCCAACATGGCAATTTTCTCTCAGCACTCCAATCATGGTTCTACTGGTGGTCGAGGTCCCTATCGTGGCAGGGGAAATAGAGGACGAGGTGGTAGATCTCGTAAAATCTCCTGTCAGCTTTGCAACAAACCAGGACATAATGCTCTAAAGTGTTATAAAATTTTTGACACTAATTGGCAGGGCCACAGATCTTACAACACCACTCAGCAGTCCACTCATCCCACTCAACAAGCACGTTGCTCATCAGTCCACCCCTCACAACTCATCAGATGCTACCTCCGACCTTAATTGGTTTGTTGACAGTGGTGCTACCAACCACATCACAGCTGATCTTTCCAATCTCACTATTCAGAATGCTGACACAAGAAAAGAACAACTAGCAGTTGGTAATGGTTCTAAACTTCCCATTTCACATGTTGGCTCTTCCTATCTCTCTTCATCATCCATTTCTCCTATCAAGCTAAACAACATTCTTCATGTCCCTAAAATAACCAAAAATCTGTTGAGCATTTCTCAATTGACAAAGGATAATCAAATTGTTATTGAATTTAATGATTCTTGATGTGTTTTTAAGGACAAAACTACAGGGAGGACTCTACTCAAGGGACTGCTCCAAAATGGCCTGTACAGTCTTAAACTAGAGCCTACTCAAAGATGGCCAGTACAATCTTCATTCTCTACTTTCTTTTCTGCATTATTAGCTGAATCAAGTGTAAATGAGTGACATGCTCATTTAGGGCATCCAAATGCTACTGTATTGAAACACATTTTACAATCAATGAATTACAATTTTCAGTCTCCCAATTCTTTTTTACAATTTTGTGATTCATGTCAACATGGCAAATACCACAAACTGCCCTTTCAGACACATACAATTTCTGCAACACATCCCCTAGAAATAGTTTACACAGATGTTTGGGGACCTAGTCCTTTTACTTCTACAAATGGACATTGGTACTATCTTATATTTTTCGATGCCTTTCTAGACTCACTTGGTTGTATCCCCTAAACAAAAATAAGAAACCATAGCAACATTCATTCAATTTAAAACATTTGTTGAACTATAGCTGAATCATAAAATTAAGGCCTTATATAGTGACATAGGAGGGGAATTTACAGCTTTAAAATCTTTTCTCACTGCCCATGGAATCCAAACACGCTTCAACTATCCTTATACCTATAAACAAAATGGGATTCCAGAATGCAAACATAAGCATGTGACTGAAACTGGACTCACATTACTTTCTTATGCCAACTTACCTTTACAATTTTGGTTAGAGGCTTTTCAAACATCTACCTACCTTATCAATCATCTATCTACCCTCGTATTAGGTTATAAATCACCTTTTCAGAAATTATTCAACAAACTGCCCTTATACACTCATCTCAAAGTCTTCGGTTGTGCTTGTTTTCCCTTTCTTCGATTCTACAATAAACATAAGTTTAGATATCATATCAACAAATGTATTTTTTTGGGATATAGTTCCATTCATAAAGGCTACAAATGTCTACACCTTACGGGCCACATTTACATCTCTCGCCATGTAACCTTCAATGAATCTGAATTTCCATACTCTACCTTATTTTCAAAATCTACTCCATCTACCCTCTAGCCTCCCTATTTCCATATCACAGATACTCTACAGGTCATTCTAGTGCACTCCCCTAACTCCCCTACAGTAGATTCCTCTTTGCAGTCCTCCTTTTTCGAGCCATCACATCAGGTAACTCATTCTCCTCTTATTCCAAACTCTGCATTCTTTTCTCCTAACCATTTTGTTCCTTCCAGTGTCTCCAATTTACACCCTATGCAGACTCGCTGTAATAGTGGCATTTTCAAGCCAAAGGCATACAGTACATCTCTTTCTCCATCATCACAAAAATTTTCTGAACCAAAATCACCTACTCTTGCTCTATCTGATCCTAAATGGAAACAAGCAATGTTTGAAGAAGTTCAGGCTCTGCAGAAAAATCACACATGGAATTTGGTACCTTATGACTCTTCTAAACCGATTCTTGGGACTAGGTGGGTGTTTAGAATAAAGTATGACTCTATTGGGGCAATTGTAAAATACAAAGCACAATTTGTAGCTAAGGGATTCAATAAAATCCTAAGACTTGATTTCACAGAAACATACAACCCTGTAGTCAAATCCTCCACAATTCAGGTCATTTTATCTCTTAAAGTAAGTCAACATTGGGACATTCAACAGGTGGATATCAATAATGCTTTCCTAAATGGACCTTTGGTTGAGGAGATCTATGGTAGACAACCAGAAGGTTTTGAGGATTCTACTTCTCCTAACCATGTGTGTAGATTAAATAAGGCTCTCTATGGCCTTAAGCAAGCTCCAAGAGCTTGGTACACTACTCTCGAATCCACTCTTCTCAATTGGGACTTTCAACAATCATTATCCTATACTTCTTTATTCTATAGGTCTGTCAATGGCACTATCCTACTGTTCCTAATCTATGTCGATGACAATCTAGTAACAGGGAATTCCCTTACCACAATTAGCTCAATCATCATGCAATTAAACACAAAATCTACACTAAAACACTTGGCGGTATAAGTCACTTTCTTATATTTGAAATCTACAGAAATGACTCAGGACTATACCTTTCACAACGACAATACACGTTGGATATTTTGGCCAGGGCTAACAAGACGGATTGCACTCCTTGCTCTACTCCCCTAGCCATTGGAACCAAGCTTTCCACTGTTGATGGTATTCTCTTTGCAAATCCCAATCTCTACCGCAGCACTATCGGAGCTCTTCAATACCTATGCCATGCAAAACCTGACATTAGTTTTATCATGAATCGTTTAAGCCAATTTCTATCTACCCCTCTCGACTCCCACTGGGTTGCTTGTAAGCGAGTCTTACGGTATCTCAAGGGCAACACTGGTTACGCTTTTCTTTTTTGGCCCTCACCCAATCCTCTCTCTCTACAAGCTTACAGTGACTCCGATTGTGGTGGGAATCTAGATGATAGGAAGTCGATGACTAGGGGTTGCGTCTTCCTGGGGGGTAATTTATTGTTCTGGACATCTAAGTAACAAACCACTGTGGCTAGGTCTAGTACTGAAGCCGAATATCGTGCCCTAGCTCAGGTTTCTACAGAGGTACTTTGGTTGCACTCACTATTAAAGGAACTAGGGTTCACTCTCAAACATATACCTATTCTCTGGTGCGACAACAATGGTGCACAATCTCTAGTCCTAACTCCGGTGTTTCACTCTCAAACAAAACACATCAAGGTTGATGTGCATTTCATACGAGATAGAATAGAGAAGAAGGAATTAGAAGTTCCCCACATACCCACAGAAAGATCAATTAGTAGATTTACTTACTAAGCCTCTCACGACGATCTGATCGGTGGCGTTACTGTCCAAGTTCAATGTCTCCATCCATCCCCATTTTCACTTGAGAGGGAATGATGGAGATAACACAAATGGGTCGGTTCCCCTTTTGACCCAACAAGAATACTTCCAGCCAGCCCAAAAAAAAGATAAGAAAGTAGAAGCCCGAGCCTACTCTATAACTTCTAGAGGATTCTAGTCGGTTCTCCATACACCTGTGTAACATACACAAAAATTCTCATAATAAAATATCCGCTGCAATCATAGTCTGTCATAGTCAGTTATAAATCATAGCCATTGAATTGTAACAATTTAAGATCAATGGATAAAATCCATTGAACCTTTTGTATAAATTCTCTGTACACATTGACAATAAAGTTCTAATGTCATATTTACAAATATTTTCAAAATTTACATGTGAGGGTATTAGGGTTGCAAGTGGCTAAGAGTGGCAGGGAAGTGCCAGCTGCTTCCAATTATGAATGTGTCAAATTTAGTGTGGAATGGGAAGTTGGTGGAGTTTCTTAGCAAGCTTGAAGAATTGATGAGGGCACCATGATCCGACTTGTTATCATACCATATTGATATCAGTTTCCCATTGCCAATAGAACAGGAAATATCATCTTTAACCAAATTTGACATATGCAATAGTTGGTTAAGAAAGAAAGAGTTCGAAGGATTCATTCTTACTTCCCATATGTTATGACCCTTGAGGAAGTAGAAGTGGATCCATCTGATCTATATCAAATTTCTGCCTTCAAGAATCCACCAAAGCCTTTTCAGAATGATTGTTTGATTTTTGAGTTTAACAGAATAAATACTCAAGCCCCCTTCTTCTTTAGGATAGAAGATATCAAGCCATTTAATTTTTGCACATCCCTTTGCACCATCTAAAGAGTTCCATAAGAAATCTTTGAAGATTCTCTCTATGGATTTGATGATTACCTTTTGATAGAAATATATGAGAGCTCTAATAAATGTGTAGAGAGTTAAGCACTAATTTAATGAGCTGAAGTTTCCCTGCAAAAGATAGAAATTTATTTGCCCAGATATAGATTATGTGTTGAGTTTTCTTTATAAGAGGTATGCATTCGAGGAAAGTGAGCCTTTTGTGCAGATAGGCAAACCCAAATATAAGAGGTGGTGAATTCTCCTTCATTCCAATTATAGAAGTAATGCGTGAGGCCATATTTGAGGCACCTTTTGGGAAAACAAAAAGGCTTCTGACAAGGTTGATCTGCAATCCGGAAACAATTTGAAACTTTTGAAGGGCCTTCATATAGCTGTTGATCGAATCCATACTTGCTCTGTAGAAAAGAAGTAGCTCATCGACAAAAGATTGGTTAGTGAGCGTGATTTTCTTACACTTCATGTGATACTTAAATCTGGTATTAGACTCTACATCCATCTTAGTTATGGAGTTAAGTATTTCCATGCACAAGATGAAAATATAGGGAGAGAGGGGGTCTCCCTACCTAAGCCTTTTCTCAGCTTTAAAGTAGGTTGAGGGGATACCATTTATCAAGATTGAATAGCAAGTAGTTGTAAGTTGTAACACATTCTTTGATCCAGTTGATGTAAATTGGTGGAAACTCGTAAGCCTCCACATCTTCCAAATAAAATTCCAGCTAATACTATCAAAGGGCTTTCATAAATCAATTTTGATAGTGCAATTAGGATTTGAATTTGCTTTTGAATAACCATTGAGAAGTTCTAGCACCATTAAGATATTGTCACCAATTTTTCAATTGCTAATGAAGGCTCTTTGATTGTCACTTATGAGTGGAGTAATAGTTGTTTTCATTCTTGTTGCAAGGATCTTTGAGATGACTTTATAAAGAAAGTTTGTGCAGGCTGTACAGGCTATGGGTTTGAAATCATTGAAGTAGTTGGAAGTAGAATTTTTGGTATTAAACACAGGAATATCTTGTTAATCTCTTTAAGAAGCACATATTTGTAAAAGAACTCTTTGATTGCATTTTTAACAAACACACCTATGATGTCCCATATTTTTTGGTAGAAAAGACCATTTAGTCGATCAAGGTTAGGGGCTTTCGTGCCCTCCATTTTGAAAACAACTTCCTCAATTTCCTTGTCATCCATATATTTGGTGAGCATGTTATAGTCCATCTAGTTGATTTTTTTTTTCAGATTGAGAACATTAAGACCTGCACCTGAAACCAATGCAATATTGTGGGTTCCAAGTAAGTTGTTGAAGTAAGTAATAGTCGTATCCATAATGGCTTCGTTTGGATAACGGTTGTTTAGCCATTTTTTTAGTTGATTGATTACATTTAGCTATTTGACAAGTCAAAATGCTATTGAAGTTGTTTAGTAATTGGCTAATCAGCTGAAAATGAAAAAGGTACCATCCACTAGCATTTTGTTCGATCAGCTAAAATTTAATATTTGAAAATACAATGGAGCCCCTTTTGCTGATATTTTGTTAAAGGATAATGGGTGCTGCCGACTGCCTTTCCCTTCTTTATGCTTCTGCTTTATTCACACCAATAGTAATACACCACCAAAGTTGAGCCTATCTACAGTTTATGGAGCCTCCTCTCCTGTCTGTTTCTTTATGAAAGATTTGCAATCTTTTTCCAAATTTAAGAAGCTAATTTTGCTTTATTAAATTTGCTTTTTGACTCTGAGAAGTCTTGAAATACCAATTCAATTCTTTCTAACTTCAACTTTCAAAGAATCTATGTCTCTTTAATATAAGTACTTTGCAAACTTATTTTGAAAATTAATATGAAGATTAAATTATTTTATTCCTCTTCACAAGCTTTTTTCTATTAAAGAAAGCATGACAATAATAGAATTTATTTTTCAAACAAAAAATTATTAGTAAAAAAATATAACTCATATATTTAAAATAACACAATATATATATTTATATACATAAGAATAATCAGATAATAATATGAAAATAAAGATAAGATATCCACAATTTCACTAAATTTGGACACTAACATTGAAAAGATAAACTATAAATTTATAATGTTTTTTTTGAAAAAAGAAAGAAGAAAATACATTAGTAAAGAATGAAAGTTAAATCTTACAAGATGGTCTAGGGGGATACCCTTTGAAGCAAGAGAGGTATAAAGTTTTTAACTACTTAAAACATAGAGAGAAAACGGTAGTAATAACTAGAGAAGGTTGGAGCTGCTGTGTAATCAATTTATATATAGAGCTCTTTGATGCTGTCAAGGTAAGATGAGAATATCTATTCGTTTAGACTTAAGTTCAAATCACCTGGCATTGTGTTCTTTCCATATTGTCTGAACACACATACCAACAACTGCTATATGGGGTAATTGCAAGGGAGCTCTTTGAGTAACTAGCCATTAGATTGCACTGGAGAAAGTAATAAAATGATTTGGCCATTGGCAACTGAGTTGTGTTGCTTTCCAGACTCGATATGTCTCCTCGCACATAAAGAATAAGTGGTCTCGTGTTTCTTCCTGAGTTAAGTAGAAAGGACAACATGTATTGATGTTTAAGTAATTGAGCCGATCAGTTGTAATTAATCTAGTTTGTATAGTGAGCCACAAGAGAAAGGAGGTTCGGGGGGAGGGAGGTAATCTTGTGCCAGATGATTCAGTGCCATCCCACTTCAGGTTTCC
>JANZLC010000009.1:12789432-12835964 GCA_026413385.1 Erythroxylum gracilipes
GTGATTCCTCCACCTTTCAAATGCTTGTTACAAAACAAGCAAATGGTATGATTCTTTTGACCGGGAACCACACCAGCATGAGCCCAAGCTGGATCATTGTATCTTCCTGAACTAGGTTGATTGGGAGTATTTGAACTTCCTTCCATTTATCTGTACACAAAAATAAATAACACATAATTTCAGTACACAATGACAATTCAATTCAATTCAATCCAATCTAATTCAATTCAATTCAATCCAATCCAATCCTATTCAATCCAATCCAATCCAATCCAATTCAATGCAATCAAATTCAATTCAATCCAATTCAATTCAATTCAATTCAATTCCATTCCATTCCAATTCAATTCCAATTCCAATTCAATTCAATTACATTCAAATTCAATTCAATTCAATTCAATTCAATTCCATTCCAATCCAATTCCAATTCAATTCAAATTCAATTCAAATTCAATTCAATTCAAATCCAATCCAATTCAATCCAATGCAATCCAATCCAATTCAATCCAATCCAATTCAATCCAATCCAATCCAATCCAATTCAATCCAATTCAATTCAATCACATTCAATTCAATTCAATTCAATTCAATTCAATTCAATTCAATTCAATTCAATTCAATTCAATTTAATTCAATTCAATTCAATTCAATTCAATTCCATTCCATTTCAATTCAATTCCAATTCAATTCAATTCTAATTCAATTCAATTACATTCAAATTCAATTCAATTCAATTCCATTCCAATCCAATTCTAATTCAATTCAAATTCAATTCAAATTCAATTCAATTCATATCCAATCCAATCCAATCCAATACAATGCAATTCAATTCAATTCAATTCAACCCAATTCAATCCAATCCAATCCAATCCAATCCAATCCAATCCAATCCAATCCAATCCAATCCAATCCAATCCAATGCAATGCAATTCAATTCAATCCAATCCAATCCAATTCAATCCAATCCAATCATTCCAATTTAATCCAATTCAATAAAATCAAATTCAATTCAATTCAATTCAATTCCATTCCATTCCAATTCAATTCCAATTCAATCCAATTCCAATTCAATTCAATTCCATTCAATTTCCATTCAATTAAATTAAATTCCAATCTAATTCCAATTCAATTCCAATTCAATCCAAATTCAGTTCAAAACATACTCCAATCCTAACAATTACAAAACATTCATAATTCTATTTACATCCAATCCAATTCAATTCAATCCAATCCAATCCATTCAAATTCAATTCAATTCAATTCAATCAATTTTCAATCCAAATCCAAATTCCAATTCCATTCCAAATTCCAATTCCAATTCCATTCCAATTCTAATTCAATTCAATTCATTTCTAATTCAATTCAATTTTAATTCCAATTCAATTTAAAACATACTCCAACAATTTGCAATTCCATTCCAATTCCAATTCTATCCAATTCAATTCTAATTCAATTTAATTCAATTCCAATACAATTTAAAACATACTCCAACATACTCCAACAATTTGCAATTCCATTCCAATTCCAATTCAATTCAATTCCAATGCAATTTAAATTAAATTTCAATTCAATTCAATTCCAATTCAATTCAATTCAATTCAAAACATACTCCAACATACTCCAACAATTTGCAATTCCATTCCAATTCCAATTCAATTCAATTCAATTCAAAACATACTCCAGCAATTTGCAATTCAATTCAATTCCAATTAAATTAAATTAAATTAAATTAAATTCCAATTAAATTAAATTAAATTAAATTAAATTCCAATTCAATTCAATTCAATTCAATTCAATTCAATTGCAATTCAATTCCAACTCAAATCAATTCAATTCCAATTCAATTCCATTTCAATTCAATTCCATTCCAATGCAATTCAATTCTATTCAATTCAAACAAATGCCATTCCAATTCAATTCAATTCCAATTCCAATTCAATTCAATTACAATTCCAATTCTAATTCCAATCCAATTCAATTCAATTCAATCCAATTCTAATCAAATCCAATTCCAATCCAATTCTAATTCCAATTCAATTCAATTCAATTCCAATTCAATTCCATTACATTCCAATTCAATTCAAAACATACTCCAACAATTTGCAATTCCATTCTAATTCCAATTCAATTCCAATTCAATTCAATTCAATTCCAATTCAATTCAAATTCCAATTCAATTCTCATTCAATTCAATTCCAAATTTAATTTCCAACTCAATTCCAATTCTAAATTTAATTTCCAATTCTATTTTCAAAATCCAATTCCATTTTCAATTCCAATTCCAGATTTAATTTCCAATCCACTTCCAATTTTCAATTCCCAAATCTAATTTTACAATCCAATTCCACAATCCAATTCCAATTTCACATTCCAATTCCACAATCCAATGCTAAAATCTAATTCCACAATTCAATTTCAAACTTCTAATTTTGGTTGAATTTAATAACTCAAAAATAAAAAAATACATATCACATTTTCGGTTGATCCAAAACCGAAACCATCATCATCCAAAATTGAAAATTCCAAATCCAAAGAAATGAAAATCCAACCCAATTCCACTTCCAAAAATTTTCCTAAAAGTCATTCGGTCGGTTACCCTAATCTCCACCGAAATCCACCACTCCATTTTCCCCCAAATCCAACAAAATAACAACAATTTTCAACCTCCAATCTACCATATTCCAACAATCAACACAATCTCAGAAGCAATATTTGTCAAAATGCATGAAAAATGAAACCAAAATAAAAAACACACCCAAAAACTATTGGGTTCGGGTCACTGGCGCAAGACTATCGGCGGTGTTGCGAGCTGGGACTAGGGTCTTAGTTGTGCTGGCGACGAGGAGGACGACGACGAGGGAGGAGCAGATCAGAGGAAGGAGGAGCAGATCTGAGGAGAGAGGACCGGAGGAGGTATGAGCAGATCCGAGGACGGCGAGACCAGCGGAGACGAGAGCGAGGACTGGAGGAGCAGATCCGAGGCGGGAGGAGGGAGGAGCAGATCCGAGGAGGCCGGAGGAAGGAGGGAGGAGCAGATCCGAGATCCGACGACGGCGAGACCACAGGGACGACAGGAGGAGCAGCGGCGACGAGAGGGAGGACTGGAGGAGCAGCAGCGACGAGAGGAGGGACCGGAGGAGCAGCGGCTATGAGAGGGAGGAGAAACCGAAGAGAAGAGAAGCAGAAGGTCGGGAGTGGTCAGGCGTGGGGGGGGGTGTAGATGTTTTAGGTAAAAAAATTTTTTTTACAATTTGGTCCCTGGAAATTTTAATTTTAACGAAATGATCCGGAAAATTCCGGAATTGTTGGTACTGGCCGGTACCAACCGAAATAGGCCGGTACCAACTGGAATTTTCGACCGGAATTTTAATAACCATACCCGTACCGATCGGTACGGTACGGTATTCATAAGCCTGGACGTGACTCGGAAAATAAGAAAGCAAAAAGCATAGATTCACCAAAATTATGGAAAGTTTCATCTCATTTTGGGTTTAGGGTGATAATTCTTAAAAGAATCTATACATTATTTACAATGAAGATTTTAAATATTATTTATAAAACCTCTATATAAAAATAAATAATTTATGATATAAAAATAAGCATTAAAATATATGATAATTATAACAATTGAAATTTGTGACTATTATCATATTAATTTACTTATAAATATTCTTTCATTTTTCTTGTTTTATGTATTAAGAATAAATTCAAATATTCAAGAGTAGAGCTTTCGACGATACCAATTTAAAAGGTTTTCAGTTACAAAATATTATGTAATTTATAGTTAGAGACTCTTTGTATTATTATTCAAGAGTAGAGCTTAACACGATACCAATTTAAAAGGTTTTTAATTACAAATTATTATGTAATTTATAGTTACAGACTATTTGTACTATAACTCCTCTTTTTAACTTATAATACTATTTTGTGTCATATTTCCTTCTATTTTACCTGATGTAGGATACTACTCTATCCACCCAACCATCCTAAAAAGTAGTATAAGAGTATAATTAGGGTATATATAATATATAATATTCATCATATGCTCTGAGCTTACCACTATTAAGTGGATCTTCCGTATTAAAAAATAAGTTAGATATTATTTATTCTTAGAAGGTATGGGATCCTATTCATGTATATAATTTTTGTTTATATGAAACAATGGATAATATATTTCTTAACTCAAAGTAGTTTGAGTAGAAGTAATTGTAGCCAAATTTAAGATTGAAAAGTTCAACAAGAATGATTTCATATAATAGAAATTAAAGATGAAAGCCATACTCACGACAGATAATTGCCTTACAACCATTAGTTAAAAATCTATGGACTTCATGAATGATGTCAAATGGAATGAAATGGATAAGAATGTTGTTGCAAATTTCATCTAGCCTTAGTGATGAAGTTTAGTCAATTATAGAGGAAAAGAAAGCAATAAAAGAGATATAAAATCACCTCATAAAGATATACAAGTCAATCACTTCATAACACAAATTTTCTTAAAAGAAAATTGTATACTCTTCGATTATTAAAATCCATTTTGTTCAAGTACAACAACAACAACAACAACAATAATGTCCCAGTAAAAATCCTGTTGAGCTGTAAAGTTTGAAGAGATACAGTAGTATGCAGTCTTTCCTTTAACTATTATAGACATTCCACTTTAATCTAAGTACATTAACAAAAAATTACAAAATTGGAAAATAAGAAAGAATTAAGCCTAAAGCCATGAAAAATTATGGAAATTTTTAGTAGTGAAGCTCAATGTTCTATTCGAGGAAAGGCTACTGAGAAGGAAGCACATATATAATAGGTTGACGAGTGAAGAAGAAAGTCTAGTGTACCTAGAGAATTTTGAAATGCTTTCCTTGTCCTTATCTTTTATGTCATTTTAGAATCTCCAATATTATTCACATTAAAAAGTATAAATATTATTCAAAAAATATCTCTATATAAAGAAATAATTTATGGTAAAAATAAATATTAAAATGTGGTAATCATAACAAATTGAAATGTGTTGCTATAATTAATTTGATTCATCTATAAAAACTCACCCATCTTCTTGTTTTATCTATTAAGAAATAAAATTAAGAATCTAAGAGTAGAGCTTGTGATGATGCCAATCTAATAGGTTTCAAGTTACTGATTAATAAATGTAACATATAGCTAGAGAATGCTTGTATTGTAATTCGTCTTTTTTACTCATAATTAGGGGGATAGAGTAAGCATTTTCTAACTGTATTTTACAAAATAATACTGCAATGCTTTATGTTATGAAGTAGCAATAATAATTAAAAATAGAAAATCACTACTTAAAGGACCTTTACTATGAAGAACTAAGTTTTAAGTAATCTTGTTTATGTGAAATTCCTTCAATGTTATTACCTTTTGTAATTATCCCTACCATATCTTTACCTAAGCCTCATTATATCCTATTTAAAAGACCTTTTTATTTTTTCTATTTTACTTATAAATGGTAGAGATATGATTTTATTGCAAGCTTATGGTTAAGAATTCTTTAATGTAATGATTTGAAAGTTCGTTATATTTTTCACCTCAAACACTTTGAGTGCATTGAGTGAATCTTTTGTGAGGATGAAATTTGTGCTTTGATTTCACCAAGATTATCAATGTGATTGTTATTGATATAGACTTATAAAATTTGGTTCTATAATAACTTGAATCTAGTTGTATGTTAATTTGATTAATATGATATGATGATTTAGGTTATGGATGGGCAAGTCGAGGTTAATAAGGAATGGATGTTTTTAAGATTGATGATTCTGATTCTGATTTGTTTAAGGATAAGAAAAATCTTAAGTGTGGATATGTTTGATAAACGGTTAATGTACTATGTTTTTATGCCCATGTTGAGTCTGTTTTGCCTATTCGTTGACAGTTTTATGATATTTTTGGTACTTATGTTGTTTCAAATGTGCTTTCAATTCTAAATTGCCTTCATGGATCAAAAGGAGAAGAATTCAAGTGAAATCGTGACATGAAATGGAAGAATTATAGCTATTTTGGATGTATACACCTAGATGTACATGCTCATGTGAGTAACACACACTGCCATGCAAGGGACCGTATAAGAGGTTGTGAACATGTAAAGCTTCGAAGATGTTTTTTCTTGTGTAGAGATATACACCTATGTAAGTAACAAACACTACTATGTCCCATACCTATGTAATCTACTAAGAGATTGTATAAAATCACAATTTGAAAAGTTTTTGATATACATAGTTACTCAAACAAACATGTGACTGACTGTATATAATCTAAAAACCCTAATTTCATAATATAAAAGGTATTATGAAGAGGAAAAGGAGGAGGGCAACTAGAGTTAGAGTTATAGACTAGATTTAGAGCAGAAGATGCAAATCTAAACCTAAGAGGAGGAAAAAAGGAAAATTACTTCAATAGATCCTATGGAGAGTAACCTTTCATCAAAGTTTCAAGAGGATTTCATTAGAGAAAAGGGGATATAGATTATATATTCTTTTCTTTTTAATGCTTCTTCTAAATGTTTGATGTTTGTTTCGGTTTCTATGTTTAGGAACTAAGTTTGTTTAGTGCCTAGGTATAATGAATCCTAAGTAGGGATGGATAGTGTAATTTGATATTTTATTTAATGCAATTTAATTGATCATTTTATTGATATTCAATTACGCATTTTTATTCTTGAATTAATATGTATGAGATATTAATTTAATGTTTGATTTCATATGATTGAGATTTATAAATCACTTGTACGAATAGATATACCGTAATTGGAAGGAGTTGTATGCAAACCTAGAGATAGGTTGAAAATCTTCTGAATTAGGGTCAAAGCTAATAGAAAAATTCACGAATCGATGTAATGTGATCTCAAGTGTTTTAACTGAAAATAGGGTTCAGTTAATCAACCGAGGATTAGTTATTAATAGTCTTGAGAAAGATATTAACATAAGATGAAAATTTTTGTGGTCTAATAATCAATAATTTAATTGTATGATAACTGGTTAGTGATTAAGAGATCTTAGGGGATTCATTACTAGGTGCTAGCTATTTGATATTATTTAATCGTTATGTTATATAAATTCTGGTTCATTATTGTGTTGAATTCTAGTTTAGTTTAGTTTTAAATTAAATCATCTTATTTGACAGAAGAGGCTATTATTAGTACTTGGAGTCCTTATAAAATCATCCCATACTTGCCAATACTATCTACAGCTACACCATGCACTTGCAATTTTAAAACATTAAAAATACACAATCAATCATTCTTATGTATGTCTACTTTTATGTATTGAGTTTGATTTTGTAAATTAGGTTATTTAAAGGGTTATTGCAGTAACTTAAAATGATTTTATGAATTAGTTAAATTATTTAAATGCCTAGATAATTGATGAACAATACAACTAAATGTACGATAGAAGATCTTGATTACTTTGATTGATTTGTGGAATTCTTTCCTAAAATTGCTACATCTTTAAGTTAACAATGATGGAATTGATTTCCTTGAAGATGAGCAAAAACTTAACTAAAGGGATAGTTGATGTGCATGAAATTTACACATATTTTCTTAAGTATTTTTATTGATTTCAATACTAAATTTCCTTTTTTTTTACTTAGTTCTTTTTATCTTTTTGGGTAACTATGAAAATTGAACATTGGGAGGGTATCGTTTGAGAATTAAAGATAATCTAAGAAAACACATGAAAAATTTCACAATTCTTGGAAGAACACAGTCTAGGCCATACCCTTATGCTAGCCCATTCCTTAAAATAATTTAATGCAACAAGTGGCATGTCCTAAATTATGACCATATGCAAGCCAAAAAACAAACAAAGAGATCCACTTTTAAGAAACATGGTTGTGCTAGAAGTCATTAACTTTAAGAAAATAATAATATATATGACTTGGAGACACGATCATATCATAGGTCGTGTCTATCATCCAGAGAAATTAGTGAGGCCTATAGTCTAAGGCTTAACCATGGGCATATTGTGGCCTAGGAATGGTAAAGTATATTTAAAATCAAAAACCTTGAATATGGGACTTTAGTCATCTTTTGGAGAAAATACTTCTATATATGAGACATCCTTTTCTCTCTAAAAGTTAAGGTTAGTCATCGAGAGGCATCTCTAGCCTTTGGGTGACCGATTTTAAGCTATTTTCACTTGAGAATTAAGATTAAAATATCATTTTAATCAATCAAACTACAAAAATAAATTGGGAGTTCATCTATATTTACTTATACCATGAATTCTTTAATTTTTCTTTTTATTTTGTTGTTATGAACATGTTTTACAACTAAACATTTTTCTATGTTTTGTATTAATTAAATTATTTTAATTTTTGATATGATATCAGATATGTTTCTGTAAGCTATTTAGTATTAACATTGATACATTCATGCTGGTGTATAAATATGATCTTGATTTACCTAGGGATGATTCAAGAGAGTTTGGCTGTGAGTGGATTGTAGTTTAGGTAGAGGGGGTTGAACAGGGAGTGAGAGAGAGACTTGTTTATCTTCTTGGAGAGTAAAACTTTTTATATGATTTCATAGAACTAAAAGCATTCAAATGGGTGTTAGCATTGATAGAGATACAAGTTAACCAATTAAAGAGTAGATGGTTGTAATTTGAGACAGTATAGTTTTAACGTCTAGGAAATATTATCAATATAAAGATTATATCTAATATCAATTATTTAAATCATGAAGCCAAAAGTAATAATAGGTTAATTACTCATTTAAACATAATTATTAGATTGCACTCTCTTTTAATTAATTATCTTGTCATTTATTTCCTAAAATATTATCTAAGTACATCAAGTCAAATTTTATTTTATGTTTTATTATTCTAAAAACTAGTTTAAAACATCTTATTATTTATTATCCCTTTACTATTTAATAATTTTATACTTTTCTATCCATACTGCTTCTTTATGAAATTGATACCCTACTTATTATTATAAAACATACTAACGTTAGTTACATTTGTCTAACTAGTGAGTGATAGATTTTTAGTAGGAAAATTTTGGTAGTATTCAAAGTAGATATCAACATAAGACTCCTCAGAAGAACAAGAGCAATGTTAAAAGTTGCAAGCATAAATAAGGCCTTCTTGGAAAGAGTAGTCAATATCATTTATTATGTGTTGAATCAGATTCCATCAACTACAAATGAATTAAAGATGCTGATGGAGATGTGGATTGAAAAGCCAATGGATTATTCTAAAATTCATGTATTTATAAATCTTGTATATGTGATGTATAATGACAAAGAAGTCACAAATTTAGATCCAAAATCTAAGAAATGCTTATTTTTAGGTTATGTTGATAGAGTGAAGGGGTATCGTATATAATATCCCATTATTTGTAAGGTCATTATTAGTATAAATGTCACCTTTATGGAAGATAAATTACAAAGGGAAAAATAAGACAAAAATTTTTTACAAAGAATATTAGAGACTATGATAAAAGTAGAAAAGGAATTTAAATAAAAGACTTCTTTTAAAGCAACACTAAAGCGAGATGTTCAAACATCACTTAAATTTAAAGCTTTAGAATTTCGTTGATCAGATCACATAACAGACCACTAAATTAGCAGATAGATTATATAATAGAGGCCAATATAACATACTTCCTTTTAACAAAGGATAGAGAGCCATTAAGTTTCCAAAAAACATTTAATAATCCAAATACCTCTTAGTGGATGTAGCAATTCAATAAAAAAATTGAATCTTTTAATTAAAAAAACTTAGGAACTTATGCCATCACCACAAGAAAGGAAACCAATTGGTAATAAATAGATCTTCATGATTAAGTTAAATGGAGATAATTTAATGGAGTGGTATTGTTAAGATTGATGGTAAAAAAATATGTTAAGAAAGAAATAATTGACTATAACAAAAAAATCTCTATAATTTGATTCACTACATTCATAGTAGTCTTGGGAATATGTTTTGTGTTTAACTTACGTTTAAAATAACTAGATATGAAAACTGTCTTTCTTTACGGAGATCTTGAAAAAGATATTTATATGCTATAACTATAAAGTTTTACAGAAAAAGGAAAATATAACTTGGTTTGCAAGTTGAACAATTTTTTATGTGGTTTTAAACAGGCGGAAGTGTTGGTATAGGAGATTTGATTATTTCATTATAAGCCTTGAATATAATAGACTTAATAAAGATCGTGTCAAAGAATTAAAGGCATAGTTAGCTAGTAATTGGCAAGGAAGGACTTAAGACAAATAAATGAGATTTTAAAAATGCAAATTCACTAAGATAGAAATAATAAAAATATTTAGCTTTCTTAGAAAAAATTCATAAGGTCTTGTAATATTTTAATATGTAAAATTGTAATCCAGTATCCACCCTCTTTCTGTTAATTTTAAGTTATCCTCTAATATAATCCCTACAAATGAAGATAGAGCATAAAGATGTCTTGATTACTATATGCGTTTGTAGTAAGGAGTTTAATGTTCTTCATAATTTATACAAGATCAAAGATTGCACATGCAGCAAAAGCGATAAGTCACTACATAATTAATCCTAATAGAGAGCATTAGAATGTTGTAAAAAAAGATCTTAAGATATATTAAAGGGACCTTTAATGTTTCGTTACAATGTGGTGGATCAATTTTTATTTTTTAAAATAGGATTAGAATTTGTTGCTAAAGCATATGTTGATTATAATTATGCAGATGATCTTGACAAAAATAAATTCATTATAATCTATATGTTCACACTTTCTAGCAAGATGTAAGTTTGGTCTCAAAGTTATATAGCCAATTATGGCTACATTAACAATAGAAATAAGATATCTAGCAATTATATAAGCTAATAAAGAGATGGTGAAGTTGAAATTGGAGTTGAAAGAACTCGAGCACAAATTATTAGAAAATCAATCGTGATCGAAGCATAGTCATGGTGAAAAAATAAAATTTTTACGATTTTTGATCGCATCCTAATAATTAAATAACTTGAAAATACTCAAATTATAAAATATGAAATTATACTTGATTCAATATTCCTATTGAAATCTGTTCGAAACTTTTTTAATATATTAATCACAAGTTGTTCATGCGTTCAGCCTCTAAATAGTATCTATAGAGCAGTCAAAAACACTTAACTCTTTGAGAGAAATTAATAGTAGTACTAGCTTTCTTATGCTTATTCCTAATATAGAAAAAGCATTAGGGTTTTATTTGTTATTAAAATTAAATATATCAATAATAATTAAAGTCAAACTCTAATTATATTTAATTTAATTTAATAAAATCAAATATCTCATATTTGATCCTTAAAGTTTCTCAAAATTCATAATTAAGTCCAACTTAATTGAAATTAATTTCTCTTTCTTAAACTACTCTTTATGTGTGACCCACTAAGTGCCTAATATATCGACAATAATTATAAATTATCATTTTAATTTATAATTAGAATTAGATAAATTAAAATTATCTTTAATTTATCTTTAATTCTTCAATTAAACAATTTATAATCATAGATCAATATTGATATCTATCAGCATGTCATGACTTCTCGAATATTAGGAAGGTTATTAGGAAGGTCAAAGTGATTTAACTTAACCTATATATATATAGTTATGTTGTATAATTTAATCGTTTCGTTATATAATGTTCTAATTGGACAGAATATGGATATAATGTTTACTCTTTTGAATTCAAACTTGCTCATTTTTGCTAATTAGTAATTAATTTTAAATTGATATTTGAAAATAACTTTTCAAATGTCAATTCACTATGGCCAGAGAATTCCTTAAACCACTGCTAATCAAGAATAGTAAAATATTCTCTCTAATTATTTTAGAGTGACAAATCTTTTTATTGACGTACTCAACTATCTCCATATAGTTCATATTGCATCTAAGTACTACTGATTGAATTACCCTAAATAAGACATGTCATAAGTTGCATCAAAACAGCAATTCTCACATGAGATGCTTTGGTAATATCAAATCTAAGGATCAATTATACAACTATCATAATAAGGAAATCCACAGACACGTAAGTAATATTCCATTTGGGATCCTTATAATTGAGTTAGTTTAGTAAATTTATTCTCTAATAAGCACCTACATATTAGTTTAAGTATCTTCAGACATTAATTTATGAGATTAATTACTTTCTTCATAAAAAAGAAACATAACGTGTGCTAGTTTTGCCATTTCATCAATATCCCGTCTTGATGAAACTACAACTAGAAATAATATGGGAATAATATATAAATGCAAACTGAATCTTATAATTACGATCTCATCATAATTTTAGTTACACATTAATTATTCCAAGGATTTTATCTTTAGTATTAAACATAAAACGTAATTAACATAATACATCAAGATAAATAATGCCTTTATTAATTAAATAATAATGTCATACATAAAATTGCAACCAAATAATTAACTACAAAGGCATAAAATAAAAATCTCCCACTTTCACTAAAGTCAATTGATTATATATCTAATACTATAACCTTCCATATATCAATCATATCTCTTATGAGATAATGATAAAGTGAGAGAATCTGCAGGATTATTTTCAGTGGGAACTTGCTCTAAAGTTATGTCATTTCGGTCTACTATCTCTTGATCAAGTTAAACTTTTTGAGTACATGTTTGGATTGTTGATGAAACCTTAGTTTCTTTGCTTGTGCAATGGCGTCATTATTGTCACAGTATAATACTATAGGCTCAACAATGCCAGGAACCACTCCAATTTAAGTGATGAACTTCTTGATCTAAGCTGCTTCCTTTGCTGCTTCTGACAATGAAATATACTATACCTCGATTGTAGAATATGCAATGGTTGACTATTTGAAACTCTTCCAACTTACCACACCACCATTAAAAGTGAAGATATACCCTGAGTATAATCTATTTTCATCAAGATTTGACTAAAAAAACTAGCATCTGAATACCTTTGAACACTTAGTTTAGCTCTTCGAAAGAACAAGACAACATCTTTAATCATTCTTAAGTAATTTAAGATGTTTTTCACAGCCATCCAGTGATACTCAATTAGATGAGCTTGAAACCTGCTCGTTATGCTCAAAGCATAAAAAACATTTGGTCAAGTACATAAAATCACATTTATGATTGATCTAATTACCGAAGCATATGGAACACAATCCATTCGATCTCTCTCTCTTGTGCCTTAGGACACATAATCTATGAGATAGAAATCCCATATGACATAGGTAAGAATACCCCTTTGGAATTCTCCTAGCTAAACCTCTTTAACACTTTGTATATGTACGTGGATTCTCAAGCATCCTCTTTGATCTATCTCTATAGATCTTTATTCCCAAAATCTCCCATATCCGTCATGGAGAAGTTCTTGGATAATCAAATCTTTACATATTGGAGCATTGGTATGTTGTTTCCAATTGGCAACATGTCATCCACATATAGCATTAAAAAATGATTGCACTCCCATTAACCTTCTGATAGACACGTGGTTCATCCATATTTTTGATAAAATTAAACTCTTTGATTGTCTCATCAAAACAAATATTCCAACTCTGTGACGCTTGCTTAAGTCCATAAATAGAATTTTGCAACTTACATAATTGATTAGGAAATCTCTTAGATTAAAAACCCTTAGATTATGTCATATACACATCCTCAAGCAAATTTCCATTGAGAAATGCTATTTTGACATCTATCTGTCAGCCTTCATAATCATGATATGTGGTTATAGCCAATAAGATCCTTATGGATTTAAGCACAACTTTAAAGTCAACGTACTTAGTACACAAGGCTCTTCTCTTTTGCTGGAGTTTGAGGAGGGTCATAATGTATGTAACATTCCTTTTGTAATTTTACAAAGAGGTTGTTTCTGTGTCTTGAATATATGACCTTATTGTTACAAAGAGCAACTTTAATTAATAGTTGCTTCAAGGCTCACCCTCAAATTTAAGCATAGCTACTGGTGAAAAAGTGTCATCAAAATGAACTCCTTGTTTTTTTCTTAACCTTTAGCCACTAACCTTGCTTTGTACTTATGTACATTATGTTAGTTTTTCTTTTAAAACCCCACTTGCATCCAATAGTTATAATATGTATGATACCAATAGTGGGAAACCAATCGTGATCGAATCACAAGTGTAATGAAAAAATAAAATTTTTATAGTTTGCAATTGAATCCTAATAATTGAATAAAATTAAAATACTTGAATTGAAAAATATGAAGTTGTACTTGATTCGGTATTCCTATTGAAATCCTTTCGAAAAATTTTCAATGTGTCAACCACGAGCTGCTTATGCTTCCAGTCTCTAATAGTATCCACAAACTAGACAAAAACACTCAACTCTTTAAGAGGAATTCGTAGCTCCTTTATTCTTATTCCTACATATAGAAAAAGTATTAGGGTTTTAATTTTTTTAAAATTAAATACATCAATTATAATTAAAGTCAAACTGTAATTATAATTATTTTAATTTTAATAAAATCAAATATCACATATTGATCCCTAAAGTTTTTCAAAATTTATAATTAAGTCCAACTTAATTGAAATTACTTTTTCTTTTTTAAACTGCTCTTTATTTGTGACCCATTAGATTCTTAATATATTAATAATGATTATAAATTATAATAGTAATTTATAATTAGAATTAGATAAATTCAAACTCCTTTTAGTTTATCTTTAATTCTCCAATTGGACAATTTATAATCATAGATCAAGATTGATGTCTTAACCTCCCAAATATCATAAATGTCTAAATGGTTTGATTTAACCTGTTTATACATGGTTTTGATGTATAATTTAATCCTTTTGTTATATAATGTTCCAATTGGACAGAGTATGGATATAGTGATTATTCTTCTGAATCCAATCTTGTTCGTTCTTGCTAATTAGTTATTGATTTAAATTTTATATTTGAAAATACCTGTTCAAATGTTAATTCACTATGGTCTGAAAATTCCTTAAATCACTACTAATCAAGAATATTAGAAATTTCTCTTTAATTACTTTAGAGTGACAAATCCTTTATAGACTTACTCAAAATTTTCCATTTGGTTCATACTACATCCATGTACTACCGACTAAATTACCTTAAATAGGAAAGGTTATAACTAGCATCAAAACACAGTAATTCTCACATGAAATACTTTGCTAATTAATTTCAAGTCTAAAGATAAATCATACAACCATCATAATAAGGAAATCCACAAACATATAAGTAATATTCCATTTGGAATCCTTATAATCGGGACAATTTCGTGAATATATTCTCTAATAAGTACTGACATATTAGTTTAAGTAACTGCATACTTTAATTTATGAGATCAATTAATTTATTCATAAGAGAGAAACATAATATGTCTTAGTTTTACTGTTTCATCAATATCTCGTCTTATTATATAGATATTCTTAAAAGTCGAGCACTCATATAATTAAAGTTGTTTTTAATAAATTATTTTAGAAATTAAGTTCACAAGAAAATAATTTTAAAATAAAATTTCACCATAAAATATATTTTTGTTTTTGTTTTATTATATTTATGAATTAATTATATTATAGGAAAATCATGAAAAAAAAATTCATTACACACGTGATGAATCAAATATTGATTTCCTAACATCTCCTCCCTTTTTATTCCAATTTTTCTTCCAGTCATTCAAAAAAATAAATGCTTTAGGAGAGATTATGAAGTTTATGTCATTGAATTAACAATTGTAGGATTGACCATACACCATTTATGTTGGATATTAAGTTTAGCCCAAAATATAATAACTAACAAAAATAACACAAGTTCATGAACCATCTGTAATAAAAATAAAAACCATATCCATCTTCCAGACTGATAGAAATTTGTCGCAACTACATTTTGCTATCATTGCAGAATAACTCTCGAATCTTGGTTCCAGTTGACATAATCGTTGGTCAATCAGGATAGACTTTCTGTTTTGATTATGTTGTCCTAACTCTTTCTGTTTTGATTATATTGTCCTAACTTGCATATTTAAACTTCCTATAAACAATAACAAGCATATCATCTTACTAATTAAGAAAAGAATTATGTGACATTATGATACTTTGGATACCCCTTCTAAAGGTTGGGAAGTTTGTTTCCAACTTGTTCCTCTCTCGTTTCACTCCTAACTCCTAAAGGGTGTGCCCCTCTCTCTATCTTCAGAGCATCAGTCAACCTTCCTAGTTGAGTTCTAAAATATAATCTTTCTGTGAGTGAATGCCTCCCATTCCTATATATAGTTTCTTTAGTAACTGATGCAAGAGACATAATTGGTTCATCATAGTGTTGTGTTGGCTAAAAAATAAAAATTAAACCTTGAATATTATTGAAAAATCTTAGTAAGATCTAACCCACACTCAATAGAATAAGACGAAACTTTTTTATTTGAATTTCTAAAAGTCAAGATCACATAAATTCTATAACATGATTAATGCACAAAACATAATAAAGTATGAAACATAATTCATAAATTATTATGAAACTTGATTCTTTCTTTTCATTTCCCCCAAACCATTTTTTAAATTAACTCATTTTAATCACCTTAACCACACACTATCTGACCTCTAATAGTATCTACAGAAAGTGTTGAGAGGACTCTATAACTATTATACAGATAGTTAGGCAAGAAGTTACAGATCCTTAGCCTATTTATAATAAGATTTGAACCTTTAGTAATTTAATTGAAATAAAATTCTAATTCAATTAAACTTTAATTAGAATAATAAATAATTTTAATTAAACAATAATTAGGTCCAAAAAAGATTCAATATCTCATATTGCTTCTTATTTTTAAATATCTTATATTTAATCACAATGTTTATCAAACTTTGCTATCAAATCTAACTTGATTAAATCACTTTTTTCTCTCTTCAACTCGTTATTTGTATGTTACCTATAATGTTCCTAAATATGTTGTCAGTGAATATAAATTATAACTCTAAATCATATTTAGGATTAAATAAATTAAACTTTTTTAATTTATTTTTAATTCTCTAATTAAATAATGTATATCCATAAATCAAGATTGGCGGCTAGCAATGCATTATGACCACCAAAATATTTAGGAATGTCAAGTATAGAATCAATATCTAATATATTTTAGCCCAATCATATTAGTTCTCCACTATTTAATCGATTCTATTATTGACATTTGTAAACTATTTTACAAAGTGTCATTTCACCTTATCTAAGGATATCTCAAATTAATACTAATCGAGAACAATAAAACATTCTTCCTAATCACTTTAGGATGATGAATCTTATATTCAACATTTAACTAGTTCCTTATAGTTCATTCTATATCCAATAATAACTAATTAACCTAGCCTTGACTAGAATATGCTATAAGTAATGTGAAAATATAACAATCCTTATATGAGATATTTTGGAGATCTTAAGTTAAAGGATTACTTATACATCATCACAATGAGAATTTTCATAAACATACGAGTAATATTTCAAATGAAATTCTCATTTGGTGTTAGTTTGGATAACTTTTTCTATAATGAGAACTCACACATTTGTTTAAGTATATTCATACTTTAGTTTATGATAATGACCACTTCCTTCAAAAGGAAGAAACATAATATATGCTAGTCCTTTTACGCTCTATTAATGCCTAGTCTCAATAAAACAATGACTAAGAACAATTTAGGGATCATAAATAAATGTAATATGAATCTCATAATTATGATCTCATCATAATTTCATTTGCAATGTATATTTACCTTGTGGACTTTATCATATGTATTTGAATATGTATAACATAAAGAATGTCTTTAAATAATTATGTCACTAAATTACAACCAACTGATTAAGTATCTTATACCATATCACCATAAGACGATCATGCTACTATTGACATAATAGTTCGGTGAGAGAATTTTACAAGATTTCTTAAATCTTACAACTTTCATCTCTAGGAGAAACTATCTAATACATACTTGATCTTTAATAAGACCTTCTCCGCTTTTGTATGCCCAATGGCTCTAATGGTCTATATTACATTATTGTCTGAACAATAAGGAACTATACTAAGTTCATTAAAGAACCTCTTGTCCAATTAATCATTTATACTAAATGAAAGATGTATTTTGACTTAATTAGCAATTATGCTACATTGGAACCTTTTCAATCTTAAAATAATGTTGTTCCAAGTAAAACGTACCTTAACTAGGATTTACTTCTAAAGTTAATATTGATATAACCTTGAACTCAAATATGAACTCATACATAGAATAATAGATATCTTTTAATACGTCACAAGATTATAACCAACCTTTTAGATATCTCACAATCTTTTATTATCTGATTTAGTTCTAAACTTAATAGATAAAATATGTTTCAACTAAGAATTACATGCTAAAATTGCATCTAAAATATCTCATATTGTGTTTTCTCCTTACACAAATTAATACTATTATAAAATTTGGTTGTAAAGATAATTCATCAGAGAATCTCATTCCATATAAATAATTGAAATTTTATATCACACCACATCAATCTTATTGAAATGCTTCTAAATTCTCAATGCTTCATTTTTACTTATATTTAAAAAGTTAAACTTTTTAAAAAATTAAATGAATATTTCACTTAAGCATATGACTATATCATAGAAAGTCATTACTGAATCTAATGAAATACAAGATTTTATGAATTATTATTACATCTCATACATCATATGTATAAGATTTAACAATTTAATATAATCATCACCCCTTCACCAAAGTTTGATTAGGTTTTTCTTTAACATAAAAAGTCTCATAAGTTTCATATGATTCATAATTAAAAGTATATATTACGTAACTTTATAATTTTCATTATGTTGATTTAACTATCATGGTATAAAAGGATAATCTCAATTATCTAATTTTATATTTTTCCCACTTATGTTAAGTATGTCTCCCATAATCCAATATATACTAACTATTTGTATAAACTTAGATCAACTACTTTTACTCAACGAACTTTATTTTTTATCATTAACTACTTTCACTCAACAAACTACATTTGTTATCATTCTTTAAATATTTTAATAATGTTAAATCCAAATTTAGTATCAAATACTCAAAAGTATAGACTAGAAATATATATGATCTCTATCATATTTAATATAGGTAAGAAAAGTAATTAAATATATATATAATGCGATAATGTAATTTTTAATGCAAATATAATCAAATTGTATGCATGAAACATACAATATAATATCCATTGTAATTATATCAACCATATAAAATTAGATCACGCAATTTTTCATGCAAATATAAACAAATTATATGCATGAAATATCAACGCTGATTTGATTCTAACTATTGATCTTCATAATCTAAAATAATAATTCTAACTCTTTGAATAAATAAATTAGATTTAACCATTTGATTTCTCAATGAATTAAATTCATATTCTAAATATAAATTTAGCTTGATTTGAAAATACTTTTTCAAATTCAATTAGAATCTATTTCTAATTATCTTAACTCCTTTAATTGGAAAAAATTTAATAAAATAATCTTATTACTTATTGTAATTTTAAATTTTTTTTAAAAAAATTCAACAAGTAAGACACTCCAATCCAAATAGAAAAAAATAAAATTTCTTAATTAGAACACTTTTTACTAATATCAAAGGATCAAAATTAAATAAGACGCTTTCAATTATTTAATTAATTAAGAAAATCCTTTCATTATTTATTTAGATATTAGTTTCTCAATTAATAAGAAAATTTTGCTTTAATAAATTCAAAAATATTTTAAAAATATTGAATAAATAAAATTACCTTTCTAAATTTAATCGAGAAAAGTAATTTTTAATAAATCAAGAAACTTATTATTCAAATAAATAAATAAATAATTTCTAAATAAATATAATAATAATTCTCTAAATAAATAAAATAATAAATTTAATTTATTCCCATAAAATTAAATTAAGAAATAATTTTTCATTAATTAAGAAAATATTTTCTTAATTTTAGAGACTATAATTAATAAATTTTGATCTAATTGAAATATAACTGATTTTAATTCTAAAAAATAAATTTTCTATTAGTCTTAGTCAAATTAAAAATAATTAATTTATTTTTAAATTAATTTAAAATTTTAAAATTGTATTTGCTTTGCATTAACGTATTCTAGTTCTGAAATTACTCAAATTTGGATTACATTAATCGAATAATCCCTATTAACAAACAGACCAAATCCAACTTTTAGAGTACTATATTCCAATATCTAAAAATCTTTTTTCCAATCTTAAAACACCTTAACCTTATTGCCAAACACTCCTCCGCCATCTTTCCAGAAACCCAAACCAAATTATATTTGTCCTCACCGCATCCCCACCAGACAGCTTACCACCGTCACTTCATTTTCTCCAGACGCTTCTTCCATCACGTCTATCTTCTCCAGTAAGTACCATCACTGCCCATCTTAAAGTCACTTAGCATCCACATGTTTCTCTTCTTGTCATTAACATTTTGTAATCACAATCTTTAAAAAAAAAAAGCATTTTGTAATCTCGCATCACCTCAGCCTATGTTGCCTACTACCGCCACTATTCTAACCAACGCATCTCCTCTATTGTCTCCGAGTCAGCAGCGATCCAACAATAAGAAACAGTAGCAATCATCGTCTCCCACTGTTCAGTCGCCAGCCAGACACTGTTGCTCTCCATAAACAACTGGCAAACGGAGCAAGACCAACCATTCACAATTCCAACAACCTCGACACTTCATTTCAGTCACGATTGACTTCTCCAAGTTGCAGCGAAAAACCAAGACTTGTTCTTTGTGATTCTCAACCACTACCACAACCACCACTAGGATAGGCAGAACCACTGCGATGAGAGAAGGATCTAGAACGATTTCGGGTTATCCTCCAGCGACAATGGCAATCACAGGGGAGTCCATTCGCCAATCCATATTGGCCATGGAACCATAAACTCGATAACAAAAAAGTTAACAAGAAACAAAGTCATCGTCGGCTACGTAGAAGGAACCACTGAAGATGGGTTTCCAAAACCCAAATTACTTAGGCGACTCTCCAATCCTGAAACTTACCCACCTACAAAACACTTTTATGGTTTAGGGTTTTAGTCTTAATTAAACCTAAACTCCAGAAAATTAGACAAGAAGTGCCAACTTTTTTGAAGTCTTAAGCATATTTATGATAGACTTTTGGATCTTTTAATAATTTGATTAAAATAAAACTTTAATTAAAATTAAAATTTAATTAGAATTACAATTAATCATAAAGTTTTTAAATATTTCATTTTTAATCATATAGTTTATTAAACTTTACAATCAAATCTAACTTTATTAAAACTTTTTTTTTCTCTTTTCAGCTTTTTTTTGAGTGTGACCTATTAAGTTTTTAAATATATTGACAATGGATATAAATTAAAATTTTAATCATATTTAGGATTAAATAAATTAAACTATTTTAATTCATCTTTAATTCTTTAAGTAAATAATTTATGTTCATAGATTAATTATGACACTATACAATATGACAACTCAAATATTTAAAAATGTTAAAATAGTTTTGACTAACTTTTTATGCATAATATGTATAATTAAATCATTTCATCATTCAGTGTTTCAATTAAATAGAGATCATGGAATTAATATTTACACTATTTTAGTCCAATCATATTAGTTATTCACCATTAGTAATTGATTCTATTAAATACTTTTGTAAACTATTTTACAAAATATCATTCCACTTTGGCTAAGGATTTTCTAAATCAATACTAACTGAGAATAATGGAACATTCTTCCTAATCACTTTAGATTGATGAATCCTATTTGACCATAGTTATCTCCATATAATTCATGATATATCTAACGACTCTAATTAAACTACCATCAACAAAATCTGTCATAAGTATTATCAAAATGTAGCAATCTTTGTATGAGATTTTTTAGAGATCTCAAGTCAAATGATCACTTATACAATCATCTATAGATATACAAGTAATGTTCTAAAAGAAATTTTCATATGGAGCTTATTAAGTGAATTTGTTATTTAATAAGCACCTACACTTTTATTTAAGTATCTCTATACTTTAGCCTATGAAATCAACCACTGTCTTCGTAAGAAAAAAACATAATGTATATTGATCTTTTTATGATCTATTAATGTTCAGTCTCAATAGAATAATGATTATGAATAATTTAGGTATAATACATAATTGCAATAAATTTCATAATTATGATCTCACCATAACTTCATTCCCCCTATGAACTTTATCATATAAACAATACAACAAGGTAACTCTTTGGCTACGTTTTAGAAATCATAGTTAAAGGTAAGCCTTTGGTGACGATTTTCAAAATTGTTGCCAAAGAGTAAGCCTTTGGCGATGCTTTTGAAAAATTGCCACCAAATAGTGCTCATTTGTACCCTTTGGCTAAAAACTCTCTTTTGTTCTTCTTATTCATTGCCAAAAGGTTTAAGTACGAAATTATTTTCGTAGCTAAAGGTCACAAAGTATATAATTTATTTTAAAAACATTTGGCTACGAAAATATATTCATAGCCAAATGTTTTCATTCTTCTTCTTTTGGCTAAAAAGATATTTTCCATAGTTTAGAAAGTCAAATATAAGCAAAATTTAACACTCTTTATTTCTTATGTATAATTAATTCTTGTACCCTTTCAATTACCAATTTTTAAAAATAACTCTTTTTTCATGGTATCACTTCTTATCTTCATCATATTCAAGTATTATGAATTTATTAACTTTCACTTGATCATTTTGTGACTAAACATCATATTCATAAAATTCAAATTTAATATTATCTATAATGATTCTAAATCTGAAAATAAATTTAACTAACAACAATCTCATTTAAAAAAATTTATAAAGCTATAAACTCAAAATTAATTAATATTAGATAGATTTATACTTTTTATTTTTCTTTTTTAAATACATGATTTGATAATTTTATATGATGTCGCAAAATTTTAAATAGTTTTAACATGAAGTTAGTAATTCTCATTATATTCAAATGTATTCTCTATCTATTCTATTAATATTTAATTTATATTTTTAACTCTATTGTAATTATTTTTAACTATATTGTAATTAATATAATATTATACGATAATTAATATAATGATATAAGAATGTACAGATAATAAGAATGTATAGATAATAATTGTAATTAATATAATGATATATGAATGTATAGTTAATAGAAAAATTTTCTAATATCTTATTTATATTCTATTTATTATATCGAATTTCTATATTATTATATATAATTTCTCTAGTATATATAATTTATGTAATATATATAGTTGGCGAAAGGCAATGTAGATGAACCAAAAATTTAAAAGGATTAACCTTTAGTGACTATTGTCAAAATCATTACCAAAGGTCGATCCTTTAGTGATGATTTAAGAAAGTGTTGCCAAAGGCAATCTAGATGCTCAAAAATGACATCGTTTTGTCCAGTAAAAATGACTTCGTTTTTGTCATTTTGAAAACATAATTACTAGGTAGGTCAACCTTCCTTCTCGCATTCCAACCTTATATCTTCCTTCCTCATCGTGTCATATCTTTCTTCGTCCTCACTTTCTAGCAGCACACTCAAATGTCCGTCTTCGTTTATCTTTGTCGAGTCTTCTTCTTCTTCTATCTTCATCTTCAATGTCTATCTGTCTTTATCTTCATTTATATAATACGACATTTTAAATTGGCTTAGGATAATATGCTTTGAATTCAATGCATTTTAGATTGAGTCATTTTTCTTTGACACATTTATTTGTTTGAGACATAGTTTAGTTTAGTATGTATCGTTTAAAACTTTGATAGTTGAACAAAATGTGAAGTGAAAAAGAAATTTGTGAATCTAACTACCTGCAGAAATGGAAAATAGATGCAACTTGTGAACCTTGTTTTAGGAAATTTTATTGAATATAAGCAATTCTTGTTATAATCATGAAATAATTACAAGGACCTTTATATTTAACATAAAATATTGGCCAAGAGAAATTATTTTGTCTAACACAAATATTAGGCTTCTAATTGTGAGCATAGCTAAGAGATGGGATTGGAGTAATGAATTCTATCAGGGAGAAAATTAACCTAGCTTCAACTAAAGAATTAGAAGATGGTCAAGAGGAATGTTAGAAGTAACCCTTTTTATGGTTATTATGAGCACTACTTGCACTACTTTAGGCCTATATTAGGTAAGCAACATTTGTAGGAATTTTTCAAATATATAGTCATCTGTGAGATAGTTAAGCTAGCTTGTATTTCTTCAATTGAAGATGCAACTCCTTTTATAGTTTTATTTTTTATGCAATTACCTTTAATTTCCAAAATTAACATGCTAAAATTACAATCTATTTAGCACCCACTAACATGTTTTTATTTTATAATATTTTTTAAACAAACAAGATCATATCCCAAACCTTGTTTGTCTCTTTACCTTAAGTGGGTAAAACTTAAACATCACAATCAAATAATAAATACGTTGAAATTTTGGGTGTTTAACATTAATGTTTAATAAATTCATGTACATTCTTTGTCCAATAATTTAGCCATTTTTTCAAGAGTTGAAAAAGAAATTTCCTTCTCACTCACACAATATGTAATGCGTCATTGCTAATGGGGCCACTTTACTAAAAATTCATTTGAGCTAAATATATTCTTCACCAAAATTTAAAAGTCTGTAAATAAGAAAGTATTCAAATTTCCTTCTACTTGGGCTCACTGCTCAACCAAGATTGTAACAATTATGTTTCTTAAGAGTTCTCTAATATGCTTGTTAAGAATGATGATATCACTACTTATATACATGGCTTTTGAGATGGGTTCATGCTTCCTATTCTTAGCATGCTTAATTGCATTCTCTAGTAGAAACCAAATTTGTATGCCAAATTTGATTTATCATTATGTTATTTACAACTTAAATTGCATTTAGTAATTCAATAATTTACTTTTAATTGTATAGCTACATGGACAAAAGTTGGGTATCTCATTAGAAATGGTCCACTCAATACTTAGAAAGAGTGAAGAGTTTCATGAAATTTGTAAAAAATCAAATGAGTTTAGAATGTGAAATTCATTGTCGATGCATAGATTGCATAAATTTCAACATTCAAAGTCAAGATGTAGTATATAATCACCTGCTAATCTGAGGCATAAATAATTTTATACTCCATGGATTTATCATGTTGAACGTTCTGAAGCAAGTAATGCTAGAAGTGTTGATAAAGGTGATGATGGTGGTAACAATAATAATGAAGATGAAGTAATATTAATGATGACGTAGATGATGGGATTGGAAAGATGTTAGAGGATTTGGGGATTAGATGATGATGATTAGATGTATTAAGTAAGTTCTCTTTATATTGTCTCAAATATAATGTTGGTAACATTTTTGTTGTAAATGTGCATAATGTTGATGATTGACTTACATTAATGCGATTAATATTAATGATTGAATGTATATTGATAATGATGATTGGATGTATCATGAAAGTACTCTTTATATTGTCTCAAACGTAATGTTGGTAACATTTTTGTTGTTAATATGCATAATATTGATGATTGAATTATGTTAATCCGATTAATGTTAATGATTGAATGTATGTTGATAATGATGATTGGATGTATCATGAAAGTGCTCTTTGTAGTGTCTCAAACGTAGTGTTGGTAACATATATTTTGTTAATGTTTGTAACGTTGATGATTGACTTATGTTAATACGATCAATGTTAATGATTGAATGTATGTTGATAACGATGATTGGATATATCATAAAAGTGCTATTTATATTGTCTCAAACGTAATGTTGATGGTTGACTTATGTTAATTATAATGTTAATGATTGAATGTATGTTGATATTGAAAATTAGATGTATTGTAATGCTACTAAAATTTACGTTTTTTAATAAATAGTTAATATAATGGCACCTGGTAGAAACAAAGGGAAGAAGGTGACAGCTATAGAACTTCAATTAGATCAATCAATTGGTGTCATTAATTTAATTTTGAGCCAATAAAAACATTCTACCTCAAACAACAATGAAATTAGTCATACACAACTTTATTCTGCCTCAAACAACATTGAAGCAACTAGTGCAAGTTTGTTAATCTTTATCGCCTACAAATAGACTTATGCTTAAATATATATTTATATATTCTAATATTTCCTTATCATTATTGATTTGTTGTCAGCTTCCAATGCTAGTATTAGAACAAAGATATAGAGGTAAAACTAGAGCTTGTGAATTGCAACGAATGAATGTTGTAATGAATAGCAAGTTATTAATACAAATTAATACTCAGTAAGGTCGTCCTGTAGACAAGATCATATCTGCAAAATTATTAAGTGAGTTGGGAATTATTGCAAGAACAGAATTACCTTGTTAGAAACATATTAAGGACTTAAATAAAGACAATTTGCTTGAAAATGTTTTGGACAAAGCTGTAATAATTTTTTAATATATTTAAGTATAAGCAGCATTGTTTTAATTATTTTAAGATTAATTACACCTTTACTTATTATTCACAGTTTAAATTGAATAATATGGATATTAAGACTTAGATATTTCAAATTACGTTACTTCATTATTGAAACAAAGGACCATAGATCATCATTTTAAGTTGCATTAGTATTATAAATTTTTTGCTTCCAATGCAGAGGCACAAATACATATTCATAAACGAATGTCTCAAGAAAGTTTGAATAGTTTATGTGATTATTGGGCTAACCTAAAAGTTTATGTTTGTTTTTTTTTTTTTGCCTTTATGTTTACTTTCATTAATCTTGTTAGATGATTTAACGATCACATAAATTTTTTCTTTATTTAAGAAAATTGTGAGAAGGTAAAAGGTCAGTAGAGCAAAAATAAAAACACCTCATAATCAAGGGTCAAAATCATTTGTAGTTGTCTGAAATGAATATGTAAAATCTTCATTTTCAAGTTATAATTATATCAATAAATACTACATTATTTATTGTGCCTTGTATTTTTCTTTCATAAAATAGAGTGAGAAGGAGCTATATAGACAAAAGTGTGATAGGATTACACTATATAAAGTCACTTACTATAGTGAAAGTAAAGGGTGGATGTCAAAAGAAACATAAATTATGTAAGTATAAAAATTTGTTGAATATTTTAGTTCATTTATTAATGTAGTAATAAGTAATAATATTTGGATTGAATATTGGTTTTGTCTTTTAAATTTTAAAATAAGATGTAAGAGTTGTTAGGAAAATATATGTTTAAGAGAAATGAGCTCAGTGTAGAAGACATTTGTAATATCGTACTTAGTACACGTTTTGGTTGTGTCAAATGTCTTGGCTATGGCCCTAAGTCAAAATTTTCAACCTCTTCAAATAAAAGAATCATTCAATAACTTTAAAAAGAAAACAAGGTGCTTAAAGCTGCGTTATAAGAAAATCAAGCAAAAATAACAAAACATGATATGTTACTTAAGAGATTACTTGACCCCGAATGATAGAAATGAAGAAGAAAGTGAAGGGTATTAATTATTTCTCTTATATTTTTTTCTTTTAATTCCTTTTTTATTATAATTTAAATTTAATACTTTTTCAGATTATAGAATTGATGAAAATGTAATTGTTGAGTGATTATGTTGTGAATAGTAAAGTTATGCGATGTTTTCTTTAATTAGAAACTATTGTTTCAATACTCATAATATTTTTAGAAAATTTGAACTATGCTTTTTGGATTATTGCAGGTTCATCGATATGGACAATATTAAGCAGTCGTTTTCTAGTTTTTTTTTTATATATGTAACATGAGCATTTATAATTTGTAAATTGGTTTCTTTATTTATTAATTTGTCTATAAGAATTGTTAAAGTTGTAATTAAAATCTTTTATATGAAGAATATTCTTTTTGTTGGTATAATCTAATGATATTTTACCTTTTATATACAATGCTTCATATTTTGAATTAATAATATTTTATACAATTTATTTCTATAATAAATTTACAATAAAATAAATAACGATATATTATATACAATAATATAGAATAAAAATGTAACGAATAATTTATTCCAAAATTGTATAACATTTGGTTAAAATGTAGCTAAAAACAATTGATATAAATAAAAAGTTTTGACTACGTTGCTATAAATGTAGCTAAATTCCAAAATCGTATGATTATAAAAATGTAATTAATAGTATTTAGCTACAAAAAAAAAAAGTGTTATTAGCGGCGATTTCTCAAAATGTAGGGAAAACAAAGTGTAGCTAAACACTGTTAATGACAGTTTCTGAAAACATCACCTATAATTTTCAGTTAGAGGGATTTGACGACGTTTTGGACAACAAAATAAAAAGGTATTTAAAAATTATATGTGACGTTTTAAACACATTTAGCTACAAATTTTTTTGTAGTTAAATGTTAACTTTCTTATAGTGACATATAAATATATATAAGATAAAGAATGTTTAAATAATTATATTATTAAACTATAACCAACCAATTGACTGCATGATATAAACCAATAAATATATCTATATATATAGCTTGCATGTTTGTTTCATTGTAATCAAAACTCTATCTATCTATAATAGTATATTTTCGTTTCAAATTCAAATATAGCTCCCTGGATCATTCCAGCTTCACTGTATAGCTATCTGCACTTGCCAGAAATTGTTTTATAAAGGTTTTTCAGGTTATACTTCTATTTTTAATTTTAAAATTTAATAAGAGATTTATATAATTGAGTTTCTAATTTATGTGTTTCATTTTGATGTATTCATGTTTTCATAACTTGTGGAAATTATAAAAACTAATTTAGTTTTTCCTTAATCTAATTTTATTTTTAACTAACATATATTGTTTAATTATTTAATACTAATTATTAATAAAATTTAATCATTCAATTTGTTTTATTTTTATCATTGATTTAATTTAATGTCAAATTTAATTTTGAGAATATTTTTAAATTTTACAATATTTTAATTATTTATTTATGAAAATTTTAATTATAAACAACACCATTAGTTTCAATAATTAAAACAAAAATTAATTTCAAAAAATAAATTATTGCATATAATTTAATTATCAATAAATAGGAAAATAAAATTAATTGCTAAATGAATTCATAATAATTTGTGTTTAATTAATTTCATTATGTTCACCATTAAAACTCGTTCGTCTCACTTTTTATAATATTTATTTTTACAATAATTAATTATTAACTCGTTATTACCGAAATTATTTTCATTTCCTATTACTTACTACTCACATTTGATTCTTCTTCGCTGTTATTCTCGGTATTTGTTCAATCTTATCTTCTCTTTTTCTATTACGAGAGTTTGTCTCCATTGAAGTGGAAAGTTTTTTATATATATATAAAACTAGCTGACTGAGTCCGAGGAGAGACGGTGACATGGCTGCTTGGTTGCACTGTTTTTACTGTTTCATGCCATGCATACTCCCAAGATAACGATTACATAAAACGTAACCAATGATGTAAAATTTCTAGTACTCTGTACAGTCAGAAGCCAAAAGTGGACGAGCCTCACCCCCTGCTCAACCTCTCACGACTTTTACTGACTCTTGCTTGTCGATTTGTGTTGTGTTCACTTCTCAGAACTATAAAATTAAAAAATAACAACATTTAAATGTTCAGCCTAGTTGCTTTTCAGTAAAATCATTAGCCACAGCAGAGAAAGAATATACATGTACAGGAATTCTGCCCTTTTCTGTGTATCCATCACCAATCACTATCCTAACTTTAGTTATTTCATATACATAAAAACTGTAAAAAGAAGAGAAACAAACAAAGTTGATTCTTTTCCTTATCCTGAAAACATCAGAGGCAGATTTTTCTTCAGCCACGAAGTGTTATTTTGCAAGTCCATACATCAAAATAGACAGAATAATGCTATGAAACTTGTTAAGCGACTAAAGTTTAGTTTCTCTTACCTCTTTCCTGTGATCAACCTAAGGTGTGGGTAATTTGTCATGTCATCAGGACTGGGTATAAAGAGAAAAGAAAAACAGTAATCTTGCGGAGTCAACAGTCAAGGGACATTCGCATAACCTGTAGCAATTGTGATAAGAAGGAGACGAAGAAGGTTAGAATAATTACTTGGAGGAAAAAGAACTAGCAAACCAAGAATGGAAAAGTTGAGGAGGACCAACCTCGCATTAATGGATTGTTGTCAACATAATGGCTTGATATTTTTCAGGCAGATTTTCTCATAGCAGCAGTGCCCATCTGCAAGGTGGTGGACCACACAACATATGAGAAATAAGAACCGAGAAAAAGAAGGCATCTTCCCAACCGAAAAATTTTAGAGAATAGTAGAAGACGACACATTCCACAATTTTAGAAATGTGCCTCTCTTATTTCTTCTAGGTTGATTTCTGCTATCAACAGATTGGAGCCATGAAAGGTCAATAATATTGTTTGGCTAGACTGTGGCAAGTACCTGGGATATATTGCACAACACGTGCTTTGTACATCTGAGGCGAACTGGCTCTGCGTGTGACTAATAAAACGCATCAACTCAATTGTAGCTGAAGCCAGTGTATCCATGCCAGTGTGGCAGCAGCTCTTCTACCTCAATCCTGGAACTGGAACAGTTCATGTTTTTCTTGACTTGGCTGCGGTTTATAGACTCTACCTCCGCTAAAAACATGCTATAAACTGGCCTATGATCAGAGAACTGGGATTCTCCACGAACATAAGATAACTGGCTGAGCCCTCTTCCATACCACAATATACGATCACACCTACAAAGATTCACGAACAGATCATTTCATCTGCTGAGGTTGTCCATTGGAATCCAATGCAAATGAAATTAAGGTTAATCTTCCTATGTTTCTCTTATGAAGGGAATGGAGGTTACCATGCCGGAGTCCTTCTCTTCTGTTTTGGATGCCTATCATCGCCTGCATATCTGTCTGAATTTTTGGAGTACTTGTATGTTGGGGGAAAGTATATCCTCCCTTCATTCCATCCCCGAAAGCCTCGTCCCTCTCTCTGCTCTATTTGAAGCTGAATATGGAAACAAATAAAAAGATGAATTCCAAGACCTCTTTGATGAAAATAAATCTCCAGTTTAATTGGTGACGTACTTGGTCATTCTCTAGTAATGCGCTCCAGTTGCGCATTTCTACAAGAGCTTTTACGGATCGATAGGGAAGAGCAATCCTGTAATTCAGATCTCCTAGCCAAATGATTCGACTGCATCAACATAGTCGTCATTTAGATATACAAGCAAAAAAGCGATTTCAATAAACTATTGAATACAGATAATGAATATGGCCCCACTCGTGCTCCAGAATTGTTTGAGGAGAATTCTCATCTCCCATCCCATGAACTCGGGGAAATCTCGTCTTCCTAAGGATTTGCATTACGTCAGAATTTCTTCGTAGCTCATCTCCCTCCTTCTGTCCAGACGTTAAATGACTACAGATGAAGCAAAAACTTGTTTGGTGCAATGACATGCTGATAGCAATGGAACCCTGTAAAAATAGAGTCTAAGCTTGATGCGATTCTTGTACTGTTTTGATATCAAAGCCAAGCAAGTTTCTACTCAATAAACTATACCTTGTTTCCAAGATAACCCATCAATCCTCTGCCAACACAAGAAACTTTCATATTGTGCACGAAGCCTCTCAAATCACACCTCACCCATACAGTTAGAAAAATTCCAACCATTTGCTTGCTGGCAACCAAACAATACCTAGATTTCCCCCTTTTCCGTTCTTCCATGGGAAATGATCGACAATAGTCAATTGGTGAAAAGTAAGTGGCACATGGTGAAACTTCAGGCTCATTCTCGTCGTCAGAGGAACTCCACTTGAAGTGAGGATCGTAATCACTCTGTCTATGCCCAATCATTACCCTATCGCAAATGCTGAAACGTTGATCAAGCCTAGGTTGTCGCATCAACAAGTCACCATCTATTCTCATGCTATGGCTCAAGGATTGGAAGGAACAACTATGGAAGAAAGAAGAAGTCTTTTGCCTTGTTGACCCTTCAAAGTCTGTGTGGGATTCTACTAGTGGATTATGAACGGGAGATGCAGTGTGACAACTGCAGCCAGTACCAGGAAGGCTGTTCAAAGTCTTCCTAATAAGAGCTAGCCACTTTTTTGCTGGGCCACTGTCTTCTGTGCCCAAGACGTTGCCAGCATTCAGAGGAACAATTTCTTGAAACCTGAAATCAATGTAGTCCAATAGATATAGCTTAACGTGAGAACAGTTGCATGGCTCAGAGAATAGGAAAGAAAAAAGAAATTTATTAAGTGCACATACCCAAGAACATATATGTCAGCAGGAGGTGAGGCATGGACCCAATCTTCAAGATTCAAATAATTTGGTGGCGACTTTCCAGCTACATTCCATGTTGCTACAAAAATCCTGCCTCAGCAGCAATTTAGGTATTAAAGACCAATAAAAACCAACTTTCGGTAGGAAACAAATGTACAAATGACTACAACGACTTAGCATACCTGTAATGGTGCAAATCTGTAACTTGGTAAGCATCAGGGTCTGTCTTACCTGGCCTTAGTCGATCTGGGTGTCTCTTGTTCAATATTTCTGCACATAAAAATGGGGATTTTGAGGGTGTGTGAGAGAAGTAATCACTATCAATTTTATTACTAATATGAAAATTTTCAGATTTGGAAGACTATTGTGGTCCAACGCAATACTGGGTTCTGATACTGAACCTGTTTTACTTTTCTTGATGGCGCATGCCTTCCTCTCAAAAGAGTTATTCTTCCAATGTTCATCACCATCTGAAAAATAAACACAATAAAGTAGTTAAAGCTGTGTTCTTTCCACTGCCAATGCATCAACCAAACATATAAACAGCACAAAAACAAAAAGGATTTTAAGTGAACGAGCTACAAAATAACTTGTGAAGAAAAGAATAATTTAGGAGATCCTGCTCTGCAATCTGATATATCAGGAATAGATTAAATCCAAAACCATTTTGTTATAGAGACAATAAGAGATTGAAGAAATACAATAACGCAATGTTTTCCCTGTCTATAAGTATCTATCAAGTTGCATTGAAATTCCAAATTCCAGAAGATGAAGCCAGTGATCACCTCCGTAAAAGACATCTTCTACATGAAATTCCTCAGCTTCGCTCTTGATATTCAACCACTTCTTGACCAATGCCTTGGGCCATGACAGCTTCGCGACAAGATAAACAAAGTCAGTTATTGGAGAACATAAGATTCACAGGCAAACAAAGAATGTTATTTTCATTTTTCTTTTAGGCATTCTACAAACCTTGCCTTTCTTCGAGTTCCCATCTCTCATTTTTTCTTCTCAAGGTCATATAGCCATCAGAATGATATGGCAATGAAGATGAATATGTGTTAGTCTTTCAGAAGTATAAGATCATTTTTTTGGTTTTTGCGGACGATGCTTATGACAGAATTTTAAATTTTGGAAAAAGGACAAATCTCGTTAATTGTCCTGAGAGTAGGATTCTTGCTCTTTTGCTCTGTTTTTCAAAGAGAGTGGAAGGAGTTAAAGATTGGCTCAAGGCTAAACCCAACGAGAGAAGAAAGAAACGAGTATTCAGTTTCCTGAGGCAATGAAGAGGAAACAACCGACGCAAAGAAGAGGATTACGCGGCTGATCAACATTTATAAGCGAAAGTTAAATCCAGGAAACACCAAGTTGCACACTTAAGCTCTTCACTTCTCTTCTCGTCTTTGTGCTCGTCCAAGGAACTGAGAAAATGAGGAAAGAAGGGAAACAGAAATAAAGCCAATTCAAAACAGCGATGCGTAGAAGTAAAGACTATGAGATCGGAAGAGCAAAACAAGACAATGCAAAGACACAGAGCAGAGAAGAGCTTCTCTCGACGTCACCAAATGCTTTGAAGAGGGAATAAAGTGCAAGTGAAAGAGGTACGTTTCCCTCTCTCTCTCTCTCTCTCTATCGAGTTGAGGGAGGACTTCTAATTTTTACCATAATATAAAGTCCTCCGACTCCGACTACGAGTTATTATTAAATAATAACTTAAAATTCCTGTCTAAACAGACACAACAGCAGTTTTTTGTTAATATTTGCAATAAAACTTGACTGTCCACTGTCAGATAAGTTAGGTTTGATCAATTGTCTTCAGATTGGTGTTCTAATATTATGATTGCTTTGGATGGAAGTTGAGGTAAAGAGAGACCGGTTAAAGCATGAGGGTAAAAGATAAAAGAAGGTGTATGTCACGTGAGATAGATTTAATGGCTTTCTGTCCTCTCCTTCTCTTCTCTCTATCTGTCACAAAGCTAGTGCTTATAGTTTAGGCCTATATTGATTGATAAATCCAATACCTTGTAGGTGATAGGCAGCAGATGTATAAAAGCTACAGTCAATGCGTAACTCAAATCCTTAATTCAAGAACCTCAAATGTCTTTGAGAAAAGTTGAGCCACTTTGTGGTTCATATGGTTTCTTTAACGTGGGGTTTTTGGGCTTTGGGACACGCGTTGCTCCTAGGTAAGCATACAATTTTGGGCATGGCATTGAATTTTGGAGGCGAATGCATCATCACATCGGGAACTTGCTGCTTTTTAGTAATCCATGTGCTGGTCTCCTGTGCAAATTTGAGGCGCTTTTTGACTCAATCTAGACTCGTGTCCAAGGGATACAAGACAATTGTGCAATTTTGAGGTTTTTCATTTCAAGAACCCTAGTGTCTGTAAGCTTAAAAACGTGTTTTATCGTGCATTGCATGAACTAAAACCACGGGTGACGCTGAACATGGAAGTAGGATCTTGTCTAGGCCATTAAGGGTACTATAGCCCATCTAAACACGCGATCTCATAGGTTTTTGTGCAATATGCTCAAGTACTGCCTAGCTACATGCCACTCAGATGATTTCCTACAATTGTCACACATGGGATGGGAGAGTGCTTCTTCGTTTTCATCTTTTAGGAGGAGTCAGCAAGTACCAGTTACTACTACAGTTTCGTTGAATTAAACTAATGAAGCTGACAGTGCAGAAGCTTAATGATGTGATTAGGTGGGTGGATACTGTATTTTCTCCCACAAAAACTCTCAATTCAAACAACATTGCTAGTTTCTGTTTATGCCTCCAAACACTTCTGGTCGATATTATTACATCATTGCGTTAGTGTCACCAGAAGAAAGTATGTATCCCTTCTACGCTCTGCTTCTTCACAAACCGCATAATATTATATCAACAAACAAGACCATTCATGTTTACTTAAACGCAGCCACCACGTCGTAGCAATTACGTGCCAGCCTAACACAATCTAACCAATTCAACATCTCCACATTTGGGTCTCTCTCTAACACCACATCCGACACCGTAATCTGAACCTCACCTCTATAAGCCGTTATTTTCCCGCGAACCCTAGCCACAACCCCGATCTTGATCTCCGATGCCCACTGATTGGCCATTGCGGCAATTAATCGAACATCTATGGGGTTGCGTCGCGAGAAGTACGGAGATGAGTGGTGGTTCAGCCAGAGCACACAACTCACGCAGCCAGTGCCGTCGTCGATAGCGAACTTGAGGAACCTGTTTGCCTTGTGCTCACAGCTGGTCACAACGCCAACGATCTCTGCTCGTGAAAGGGAGACTCCTTTGCGGGAGAATGAGATTGGGTTCGAGGAGGAGAATTTGGGAGTTTGGGTGAGGGAGAGGAGATCGAATGCCAGCAATTTCGCGTGCGTGTTTTGGAATATTTGATTCTTATTCATTTCAAGAAGGAGAACAAATCCGTATGGAACAAACGGAGACTACTAACGCACTAGGGTTAACACAACCGTTGTTATTTACTAATACGACGGTAAGGACAAGTTGGGCTGGATTGTCATAGAAAAAGATGTGGGCCTCGATTGTGCCAGTCCTAGAATCAAACACCACAACCATTGCAAATTACCATCTCATTGAAAGTAACCAGTGGCACACAAGACGAGAGTGCAGAGATGAAGACATTAATCTTTTCATAGTTTTAATAATACAGAAGAAAAGGATTATCCAACCATGGTGCGCTTCCGTCCCCGTTGACGAACTGTAACAGATTGTATAGCAAGATAAGTTTAAAGACCGTCTGAATCTACAACAAAATCATAATCAACAAAAGACTTCAAGAAACCGACCTTGAGCCAGTTTGTTCAATGTTGAAGACCACTGTTTTGAGGACTTCTTGTAGGCCCCAAGTATGCGCTTCATCTGCACAATCAATTTCAAAACCCATTTTCTAGTTTTGAGTAGCAGCGAAGAAATGTAAAGCATGTAATTGAGTTTTCTGTCAATCAAATCTGTACTTTATAATACTTGATCAAAGTACTATTCCTATGGTTTTACTAGTTAAACCATAAGTTAAATGTTGAATTCCCATATAGCTTCACTTTTCGATTCCCACAAATTGTTGACTTCGATTCTCTTGCGTTTCAGGAAGTATGTGATAGGATGAGTGAAATTAGAAGATCGGATCAAATGTGCATAAAATTACCACATCGCCACATGAAGAATGCATTGAAAGCAAAGCTCGCTCCAGCACATATAGATCAACAGCCTTGTCCTCGGGAAGGGTTGATGTGAAGCTCAAACCAAAGTCAATGAGGACCTAAAACAAAACATCACATGAAAAAGTTAATTCACGTAACAGTTTATTCTTTCAAAGCAAAACAACTCACTCACCAGTAGATTGGTGCCATTCTGGATCAGCATGTTTGATGTGGTCAAGTCACCATGAATGAGGCCGCCGTCATGTAACTTGCCAATAGCATCTCCAATCTGCTTTGCGACATCATCCAGTCGTTCGTGGATAACGCCATTGCTTCCGAGTTCGAGGAAGATATCTTTCACAGAAGAACCCTCAATGAACTCAAATGTCAGAGTGTTCAACTTAGGATCCACAGCATACAACACCGGAGTAGATACGCCAAGTCGCCTAGCCTTTGTCATGCATCGAGCCTCCTGCTCCATCGATTTAATTCAGTAAAGATGTCAATTCAAAATGAAAAGAACAAAGCTTATAAATGATGTATAGAAGCAAGGGAGAAACAGGTTATGAGAATAAACTCACCGCATTTAAGCGTTTTAGAGTAAGTTTAGAATCCAGAGTAGGGTGTCTATACTTCTTAGAGAAACGTTCCTTGACAATACACCTCCTTCCAACAAAAATTGAATCGAAAACTCTCTGAAAGGAACGTTAAACAAGTATAAGAACTCTCAAGCAGACATCCACCAAAATTTAATCTTGACTAGAACATCAAGCCAAGACAAAATCCACAAAAGGAATTTAATCAAGAGGGTGCATAAAAGTAAAACCAAAGCATTGCTTTTTTCTAATCATCAGGCTATAATGCTCGTAAAAGGAAACTCACAGCTTCAGCTCCTTGCTTCAGCAGAATAAGAGAACCATCGTTGACCTCTTTATCAACCTCCATAGTCGACACCAAAACCACTAATAGATGATGGAGTGGCGGCCGTTGTTTGATGAGCGACGGAGAGGCACTCCAGTTCCCAGATAGAAGGACGAATTGCAGGGTCGTTTCGCAAACCCTAACGGTAAAGATAGAGTGCTTGGGCAGCGGGAATATGTCCTTTTCATTTCTTTTTTTTCTTAATTTCCCAAATAGCATATAACTGTTAAATTAAAATTGATGCAAACCCTAGATATAAAAATGAAGTAAAATCGCTTACAAACGTCGTCGTCTTTTTTGAGTCAGCATTTTCATTTAACTAGTAGATGCTCTCTCAATCTAAGGGGTGCCCATTCCTTGAACACTGAGATACTCTCTCCGTCTTACAATTTGGGGTTTTGTTTAAATTTTGCTATGATCTTCGGGTTGTGGGTCTAGGGCAAAGCTATGACTTTTTCTTATTAATTTTTAATCTGTTCTTGGAATAATTATTTGAAGCTCTAATTTTTACGGAAGTCCTGGTTTGTAGCTTGTAATTGAAGAAGCATGAAGAGGCCTATGCCCTGGAGTGATGACGATGGGAATGATTCCTCGGGCGACGAGTCGTCATCCTCGCATTCAGATTCTGCAACCGACAGGTCAGCTGATAAAGCCGAGTCTAAAGAAGGTAAATCTGGAGGTATTTCCCATTATTTTTATTATGATGGTTATTCAATTTCTGCCAACGTTGTTTATCCATGATTGCTGCTTGTCGACCTCTCTGCTTTAGTTGTTAGCTTGTATGGACTTCTTTTCCTTTTTCTATTGCACAGTAAATGAAATTATTCAAAATGGCTATTCCATTACGTAGGGTTCCGAAATCATACATGAATAACGCATAATATGTGCTGAATAGTCTTTAATGGTTCTTGCAGAAGATAGAAATTTGCCGTAAACAAAGGTGAGTGCCTTAATGTTGGGAGTTCTTTATACTACCCAAGTTGAATGATAGGTAAAGAATAAAGTAGTTAAAAATTTGACAGTGGTTAATGAGGTGGAACTTAGAAGGGTAACTCCATGTACTAGTGCAAGGATTGGTATAACACTTTTGGTTGATTCTATAGCTTGAGGTTGGTATAAACCTGTATGCCTAATCTTAAACTGCTGTATCCTTGTGTGGGAAACTTGTTACTTGGACCAATAAAGCAATGTTGGAGGAAGGAATTTGATTGGGGAGTGTTTCAGCAATACAAGTTCTTTTATACTTTGGTACCCTGGTTCATGCAATCACAGTGGATGATGAAGATTGGTGAATAATTAGCCATGATGGCATAGAACCTATATTGTTTGTGGACAGCCTCATTTCAGTTCCTGTTTCTCAAATTCTCCACTTTGGTATCGGAGGAGAATTTGCTTTGCACCCTTATGTTTATTTTCCTTTCCACGTAGGCAAGAGTGGAAGGCGAAAAGTCTTGGACTTTGAAGCATTGAAGCGACATGGCTATAAAGGTGGACTGTCAGTTTTGAATGTGCCTCCTCCGAAAGATAAAGTAGTGCCGGATTGGTCTTGGTCTACTGGCAAAGAACAGGGCAGAACTGGTGAAGTTGAAGAATCTTATGAAGAACGACAGAGAACGAGAGCTGCATTAAAGGATGGAGAGCAACTGGCCAATGCGCAAACTTCAAAGGAGAAGAAGAGTCTTTCATTCTCCCAGAAAGAGAAGAGGAAACGAGAATTTGGTCAGGCTAGCAGGGGTAAGAGTTATGTTGAAGAAGAGAAAAGGTTGTTAAGAGATAGTGGCATCTACTCAGGCTTTGATACTTGAATTCGTAGTTCCTCGTAGCAATGTAAGGAATGTGGTGTACTTGAAACAATGGACCTTTGATGCACTAAAGACATTTGTTGTACACATGTACTTGATACTGTGAACTTGAAAGATGCAACCTATTAAGTGGAATATATAATGAGATATGTCCGAATAGAAAATGAGAGTTTGCCAGGCTTGGTATCAAGCAATGACTAACCAAAAATACTAAATTTTTTTTCTTTTTGTGCCACTTCTCAAGACTTTATTATGTTTGACAAGTTAAAATTAGTAGGTTCCAATATACGGTAGATATAAAATGGATAGGCTTCAGCTTTCCAGTAACCTTCATCTAGACCCTGTGCAGTACCAAGTTTCGAAGTAAAATGTTTCGGACCAAAACATACTTATGTCGTTCACTCAGCGACAACTAAATACTAATTGGTAAACTGAGGAGCTATCATTGAACTTCCAACACAACCTTACAAAACTGTCAGACTGAAACTGATTGTCATTAACTTCAAAGATAATCTTACAGAAGTACATTTATACGAAGAAGTAAGCAAGCGAGACATCTACGTCTGACGTCGTCAGTTGGATTCAAAAGCAGATCTTGCACACCACTGATGCTTCCTGGTAATTGAAGTCGAGATGTTTTCTGCTGGATGTTTGCTCATTGTAGCATCTCCAATTGAAGTCAGGGCGGTCACTGCTGATTAGCAAGATTGATCCGCAGATCTATGTGGAAGGGTCCTGCGTATGGCTCTGATAGTATTAGGAGTAGTTCGGCAACAACCTCCAACCAGAGAAGCTCCAACCTCGCACCATTTATCTACGTACGAAACAAAATCTTCATCAGACACCCCACTATTTTGCTGCAACGGAAACAAATGTAAACAGACATCAGTTTGCCATGTATAGAAGGACGCCAATATATTAAGTTTCAAGGTTGTACTTAACATAAAATAACAAATGGAATCCATATATTTCTTAGCTTTCATTTCCCCATTTCGGTTGACAATCAATCCAAGTTTTTCCGTACAATATGATTCTTTGAAAACTTAAAACCTGTGTTTGCTTGCTATTTCCAGAACCTGGATTCTTTTTTCAAATTGCCTTCCATTGATTTAAAATAATATGTATTCCACTGCAAAAAAGGACTTACCACCCACTCCTTTCGCTCAGCATCATAACTCTCCCCACTGTTTGGATATATGAGAATCGGCTTGGTAGTCACCTGAAGAATCTTTTATGTATAAATTTCAAACATAACAAGATAGGACCGTTTCCAAATCCATAAGAACATAACCTCAACTATCCGCAAAAAGGACAAAAAGAAACTAACAAATTCTGTTTGAATAACCACCGTAAGAGTACCTTCTTCATAGACAATATCAGTCCCTGAATAAATCTAGGAGGTGTGCAGTTTATTCCCACAGCTACAACTTTCTTGCAGGATTCAGCTATTGAGGCACATTCGATTAAAGAATCTCCACTAACCACGTTGATACCATCTTTAGAGTTAAAGGAGAACCAAGCAGGAATTGTTATGCCTTCATCCTCTAAGAGCTCAGCATAGGCCTGCAAGAAATAAGTTGCAAATCAAGCATGTAGGACATAGCTAGCCTAAGATCCAGCATTTCAGACAATTTCCTTCTCCAACAAACTCAATTTGGCATTACCCAAACATCAATATGAAGCAGGTGCGTGGTTCGATAATTGAAGAAACTCCTAGCCAGGTATAGCATAGCACAATAAACAAGAATTTTAGCACTGAAGCATGCTTTTCCTTATGCCTTCAATGATACAAAATGTTTCATGCTTTTCCTTATGCCTTCAATGATACAAAATGTTAAGGAAAACCAAAGTAAATGAAATATTACAACATGGAAAAGACCCTGCATATTACCTGAGCTTCTATCTTGTTTGGAATTGTTTCAAAAGCTATGAGGTCAGCCCCTGATTCTGCCAGGATCTTCACCCTCCTCCGGTGAAAATCCTTCAGGTATTGTAGGGTAATTTTGTCACCGTAGTTCCCACTAATAAAGACACAAAACATAATAAGAGATGGAGGCAGTCAAGTGTATTGTATTCTCCTTTCCAGAAAAAAAGTGACAATAGTCTGATGCCGTCAAGCTTAATTTGGCAGTAAATGACATAAAGTAATGAAAGGATGGAGAATTAATAATCGTCATACTCTACCCCCATTATAATCAGTACATTTCCTGTTGAAAGTAATATTCTGGTGCTTTAGATACTATAAGGAACAATAAACCATGCATAGAACTTCCAGAAGATATTTCATAAATAAAAGAAAGGATTTCTAGCTGCTTAATGCACACAGAAATGTGAGCAATAGAATCAGTGTACAAATTTTAATAAGAGGTTGGCTCACCTGTACTCTGATCCATCAGCCAAATAAGCTCCATAGCTGCCAACAGAAGCTGCAACTAGAATGGAGCGTCGTTCTAGAACCCGACCGTTGTTATTACCATCAAGGGAACCTTCTTTACATCTTTCATAGTAAATAACCCGTGCATCACATGCAATCTCTACGCTTTTCTTAAGCAAGGATTCACTTTCTTCAGTAGAAAAGCCTTTAGCCTCAAAACCCTGAATTGTGGCCTATTCATATTGAATTGAACATGAGTGTCAATTTCATACACATAGAGAAAGAGAGAGGGGAAGCATGAAGGTGCATTTTATTTCTCTTTTGGGTGGGCAGAGGCGGTTGATGGCAGTCAAAGAGAATCATACCTGATAAGATGCTGTGATAATGATATCTGCACCAGCTTCAAGATAGTCAAGGTGTACCTGTGAAGCAAAAGAACCACAAAAATGTGGACATATATTACAGTTCACATTCTAAAGTTTTAACAAAAGGTAACATTTCGACTTCAGAATCACTATCTTTGATACTACACCCTTTGGGTGCCATTCTATCCTTTTAGAAGATATGTCGAGGGTCTGTTTTCCTAGACTAACCATGTAATTGTATCGTCTTTCTTCCTTTTAATAACAAAAGGTAACATTAAGACATGGTTTTATCCCTTCAAAAAGAAGTCACAAAACCATTAACGTCATTAACATCTTTTTGGTTTGGGTCCCAGTTACAGCTTTTCCCATAAATTTAATCACATTTTATCTACTTCTGAACAAAATGATCCTGCTCAAAATGCCTTAAATAGAACTATAGCTAGCATTTCTAAAACACGAACATGTCTTTTCTTATATTAGATGACATTCAATTGCTTACACTTCTAAAAATAATCATAAATTTTTATCCAGTGGCCCAGAAAGAAGTTCTGTCCACTTAATCAAGCAAGCCCTTCCTAATATGAACCATCAATTGCTAGATATTTCATTTACTAAGCCAACTGAAATAAAATTGGGTTACGGAATAAACTATGGGGAAATGATTTCCTCTCACCTTCACTCTTTCCAAACATCAAAGAGTAGAGAAGAACAGTGAGAGAGATGGTGAATATAAGTTCCTGGTTTAAATTAAAAAACTCATTACTCGTATATTGCAATAAAAGATCACAGTGGTCCCAAATTCAGAGACTCACTAAATATATTTATTCCAGACAAACAAGATCAAAGAGTATCTAAGTCGTCCAATATTTAGGTTTAACAAAATTCATACTATCATTTTCTCAACAAAAAAAAATAAAAAAATCATACTATCATTTTACCGCATAAACAAACTGACAAAGCCGACTCCATAAAGAACATAAACCAACACCAACTCCGAGACAAAAACTTTCCAAATAATGGTGATCTCTACCTCCGTGATTTGGCCGTTCTTACTACCGAAAACAAACTTATACTGCCAGACAAGACAGTAGATAAACCAATATAATGTCCACAAATGACTAATCCACTATAATTTCACAGAGAAACATATCTTACAAAGACGAAACGAAATACCTAGTTCTTTTTGACATTAACGACGCAACATTTCCAAATTAACAGAACAAGATCTAAAGAGAGCACACGAACTACATTCATAGTATTAAATAACCAAAAATAAAACAGAAACCGAATCATTTAGAACGTAAATCGGAAGTCAACGGCTAGATGGGTACAATACCGCGCGGACGAGATGAGGAGAGGTGAGGAGACACTTGGCGCTCCAGAGAGGATCGTTGAGGTCAGCACCGTGGCGTTCCAGCTCCGTTGCCAGGCCGCCATCAATGACGGCGACACCGCCCGAATGTCGGAGCAATTCAGTCATCAACGACGACATGTGGGCACGTCCCATGAGCTAGCAGAGAGTCTGTCGGGTAGTTGAACTGAACAAGCACAAACTAGTAGCTTGCGACGTGGCTGTTACCCGACTTCAGAATTTATATAAAGACGCCCTGGAGTTTTCTAAATAGCAGATTTGCCCCATTCTGTTTTTAACAATATTAAAAAAATTTAAAAATTCAATAAAAAATGTAAATAAACTAATTTTTAATTTTTCGTTTAATTTATTTTAATAATTTTTTAGAATCAATTAATTAATTAATCAATAAAATAAACTAATTAATTTTTTAACAAATTTTAATTAAAACTTAAATTTTCATTAATTAAAAACATTATCCTTTAATTATATTTAAAATCTATTTAATTTTTAATAGTTTAATACGTATTAATTTTTAAAGCTATTTTTAAAAATATTAGTTTTTTAAGCTTATTTTATAGTTTTACAATTAAAAAAATTATCATATCCTTATCCTTATGTCCGTGATATGATTAGAACTTCCAGTCTTAAATGTTAATATTATCGCTCGGGCCACGCCAAGCGTATAATTCTCAACCTTGATATTTCAATTCTCGCAAATGGCCAACTATTAGACCCTTAAACTTTAGAGCACTTCTCAACAATCTTCACGATGCGCCTTAGGAGGAAGGTTAGCTGGATTACACGCATGAGGGAGGCATGCGAAAACACTAAGGCAAATATGGGTGAGTGGGATCGGACTTGGTGCGAATTTTAGTAGAGTCTCAGACCTTGTGGAGATTGACTCGACCCAGGCTAAGGACTTGATGGACTAAGGACTTAGCACATACTCGGATGAATGGACCACGACTAGCGGACTTGTTGTGGGAAGCATTGAATCAGGCTAGTGTGTTATGTGGGCTTCGACAAGATCACACTACATCATCAACGAATAGAGATCATGGGGAGATCTTGGATGATGTGACGATAACTAGGAGTTAGAGATGCAATGAAACTCAACATCTGAAGATAGTAGAGATCTTCAAGGATAAGGATGTTAGTTTCCTATTTGAATGTAAACTCTATCTTTCTATTATTTTGTAGATTCTATCTTATCAGTTAGAGTCCTATTTGGATAGGGGTGTCATCCAATTGGTCCACGTGGTGTAATCTGATAGGAATAGACGTGATCATAGGCAGTTCAGTTTAAGTAGGATTCTGAATGTAACTTGGCTTCTAAGTTAGAGTGCCTATATATAGCTCATTCGAGCTTTGCTGTAAGGCCCCAAAATATACCCTAGATAAAATGTTACATATTTATGAAAGTACATGAATGATATGAGTTAAAATTAAGCTATGATTTGAAAATGAAAGACATATGACTTGAATTTTGGTATGATTGGATTTTAATTAGAAAATTTGGAATTAAATGTTATGGATTGAAAAATTGATAGATTAAAATGTACTTTTGGACTAGGAAAAATGTCAAGTGATAGGATAATTGATACATGAAAATTTTGGATGATTTAGCCTATAATTGAGTGATATTTGGTATAGTTAAATATGTGACAAATGGACAAATTATGGAGTGCCAAATGGATAAAATCATGTGTGACATGTGGACCTATAGCTAAGAGACAAATGGTAGCTTATCTGGTGGACAAGTGGAAGACATGCAATGGAGAGATGTGTTAAAGCACTAATGAAATACCTAGGCATTAGGAAAAAGTTTTTGCAGCTCCTTTCTTTGGTTTCACCATCTTCCTTCTTACTTTGCCATCACCAAAACCCATTATTTGCTCTCCCCATTTCTGGAATTTCTGTTGAAAGAATTGAAACATGAATTATTATTGGTCTCAAATTATATATAACAAGCATATATGTTTGAACTTGCAATTACTGAAACTGTGAATATTTCTGATATTAAGTGATATTCCTAAATTGACGGGTGACAACTATAAGGTGTGAAAGGAGAGAATTCAACTTCATTTGGGCTGGATGGATATAGACTATGCTATTAGGAAAGATGAACCATTGAGTATAATTGAAACCAACACTCCAAATGCTATTGCTCTTTATAAAAAATGGGAGAGATCTAATCATCTCTCTGTGATGTTCATAAAGACCAAAATATTTGCTAGTATTTGTAGTTCTGTCGAACAACATAATAAAGTCAAGGATCTATTGAAGGTAATTGATGAGCAGTTTGCCACATCTGATAAGGCCCTTGCCAGCACCTTGATTATTTAGTTGTCATCCTTGAAGCTCACTGGTATAAGGGGCGTACGTGATCATATCATGCGTATGAGGGACACAGCGGCTCAGCTAAAAGAGGTTACCATATCATAATCTTTCCTAGTACATTACATTCTGTGCACTCTATCCCAACAATATGGTCCTTTCAAAATCTCTTATAACACACATAAGGACAAGTGGTCAATCAATGAACTGTTGACCATGTGTGTACAAGAAGAGGAGAAGTTATTGATGGAAGAGGGTGAAAGGGTGAATTTGACTGTTTTAGAAAAGAAGAGACAGAATGATATCAAAAACAAGGGAAAAGGAAAAATTTCTCCTCAGTCTAATATAAAGAAACCATCAAAGTGTTTCTTCTGCAAGAAGAAGGGACACATAAAGAAAGACTGCAGTAAATTTAAAAATTGGCTCGAAAAGAAAGGTACTCCAATTTCATTGTTTGTTATGAATTTAATATGGTTAATATTAATCATAACAAATTGAGGACTGATTCTAATTCTACAATCCATATTTCAAATACCTTGCATGTAGCGCCCCCTTACCGCAGGATATGCACCGAGACGCCCGTAGGTCATTCCAATATATCTCCTACGATAAGAGTGCGCTACGAACAATCACTACTGTACTTCACATGGCATCATAATAATAAAACATCAATATAAAATCACGACTTTTTGAAACCAAAATTTTCCTCATTTCATTTCATCAAAATCAGAAATTTATACAACTGTCAGTTTTTTCACTGTCTGTACAACACTCCAAAAACCTAGTACAATATGCTACTAAAATAGGGAAAAACATCTGCTCTATCTAGGTCATCCCAAAAGTCCCAGCTGACCGACTTGTGAGCCATAACTTCTCTCGCCAAAATGATCTACACGGCTCGAAAAGTCCCTCTGGAGCTAGGAGTCTACTCTCGG
>JANZLC010000009.1:12838078-12854143 GCA_026413385.1 Erythroxylum gracilipes
AACCATATTGAGAATCACTAATGACATGAAACCATGTAGTGTTCTCTTTGTGGGTCGGTCCAATATATGTTCTCTAACATATATCTATGTTTCTGATTTGATAACTCATATCCATGATCAGTAAAACGTGATCATCAATCAGAACACATACTAGCCTTAATTCATTATTGTTCCACCAATAACGATCGACTAGGGACAGTTTAGAATAGTGTTATAACGCTTATGGTTTTACTATCAAGTCACATACTTGATGACATAAGTCTAATACCATTCATGGAACGTAAATCACATTACATAAACAACATACATGCATATATAAAAGGAATACCTCATAATATATTATTAACAAGTCATAATGTTAATACATGAATCACATATATCCACTGGCCTAGGGCACACTATTAACATGATGGACATATTGGGCAAAGGGACATAACCGGACATCGCCCCAAACCATCGAGACAAACTGGCTCTGATACTATGTTAGAAGGCTTAACTCACCCCCAAAAGCTAGCTCAAGAGAGGAAGTTTTCACACTATTATAAATTGTTGAATGCTCTTATAGTTGTCCGATGTGGGATTCCTAACAACAAACAAAGACCCAAAGAACTCATCTTTAAAGAGATCCTTAGGGTTTCAGATGAGTACAGCTCCATACTTGGTAGAAGTCTGAACCATGGGTAGTCTGTAGTTGAAACTTGGAATGATGAATAAAAGCTAAAGCTATGTTTTGTTGGGGTTGATGCTCACGATGTCCCGGATAAATTAGTTAAGTCTGAGGGAAAAAGTTTTTGCTTATCTTTGCTTCTAATAGTCTCAATTATCATCTTGGAAATTTAAATTCAACAAGCGTGACAAAGATGTATGCTAATAACTACTATTGTAACAATTTAGACGTTTTTTTAGAGCCCTCAATTACGGTCTGTATGGGAATGCCATTTTCAGAATTAATTAATGTTTACTCGTGACCTTTCTAAGAAGGATTATTTTATATGTATTCCATGTAATATTGTTGTATTATAGGTTGCTTATTCTATAATCGAAGTATAAATTTACTTATTTAAAAATTATCTTTATTAGTTTTAAATTTATATTCAAAAGGTTGTTTTAAAAAATAGAAATAAGCAAAGGCCGAGAATCTAGTCTTGTTTGGTGGTGGGTGTATTAATACTTAAGAGCAGCACATGGAATGGAAGTTGGAGTGGGCCAATGGGTTCTCCTTCACAGTTGTTTACACTTTGCCTAACACTCTAACAGAATCATGGCAATTATAGGATGTTTGCTCCTTTACCTGTCCTATTGCCGTGAGATGGGTACGTGCTACTGCTATATATGCTTATTGGCTATCCAATATCCATACCATTTCAGTTGAGAGAGATTAAAAAGTTATGTTGTTACATCTGATTTAAGGGCCCATTTGGTAACCATTTTCTGTTTGGGATTTGGAAGTAAGTGCAAAATTTGGTAGATTTGAGGAGTTTTATTCATTTGGTTTGTCTGCTTAAGTTTGGAGTGGAGTGGAGTCACCGAGAAGCTCCAAAACCTAAATGCTTCCCACCTTCCTTTTCCTTCATCAACCATTCAATGCATGTCTCTTAACTATGACTTGCAAGGATGAGATGAGTAATAAAGACAGAAAGCAAAGACTAGTGCTAGTGGGGAATGTAACCAAAAAAAAAAAAAAAGACTAGTGGGGAAAATATAAGGGGTGGGTCCTATACTATACATGCATTAGATTTGATGGAACTCAAAAGAAAAGAAATAGGTATGTCTATGACCTTCACTTTACAATGAAAAATTCACCCACGTAAAAAATAATCAAACAGAAACCAATATTAAATATTGAATTGCAATTATTTTAGTCATCAACACTACACTCTTTTATAGTTTAAATAATTAATTTGTTTAAAAATTTATGCTCTTAATTTTTTATTAAATATAGGAATAAAACAGACATATTATAAATATATTAATCAAATATTTCTAACATAACGATCTAATATACTATATTTGAATTAATTACATTCAATTAAGACTAATAATTATGATAGTTATCCTAATCTATTGATTTTATTATATTTAATAAGTTTAAGTTAAACTTAATAATTGACCTAAAACGTCGTGTTTAATTAGTTTATGTTGCATGCATTTTATTGTTATTTTTTAACAAAAGTCGAAGATGATTATAAAATTATAAAAAAATATTAAGGTCCGTTGGCAGTAACTTCTTCTGTTTAATGTGACCAAGAGATCAATAAAAAGTTTAATTAGGGCTGAGTTGATACAAAAAAGATCCACTTTCAGATGTGCAAAAGTGCATGTAAAATCGTGCTTATCAGTTTCTTTTCCCCCAATAATGTTCACACTTTAGATGTATATTTTTTTCCAAGGAAAAGAATTTCCTCTCCTTTCAATAGGTAAAAGTTAAGTGTCACTTATATTGTTTTCTTCTGCCATTTCATTCTTCTTTTACCTAAAAAAAAGGGACAAATTCAGTGAATAAGGCTATTTATTTTTGTAAGGGTCAACTTTTTCTTTATATTTGATAAAGCGACTATTTTCATGACCCAAACTCATAATCTTCTAATCATTAATTACTGTTATATTCGAAATATCTATTTTAACATTTACAATAGTAATTTGATTTTTAAAAATGAGTTGACTGAAATCAATAAAAATGGGAAATATGTGCATGTCCTGCAACATTAACCTTAAAGAAATTACTATAATCAAAATGGTCAACAACAATTATTAATTTAAGATCTTGATAGTGTGGAAAGGAGACCTAAAATTTTCTTATCTTATATTACTCACAAAGTATGAAGACTCTGAGTAGTCACGTGATCAATAAACAAAGCAAAACTTCTTGAGCATAATTAGTTTTGTGGGTTAATTAACAAATTAATTAAAAAAATAGATCTTAGGATCAACTACTTTTTTTTGGTAAATGATGATAAAAACTATTAATTACCTCTAAGGAAAGCTTTCCCAGTTGAGTCTAAATATTATGTCTAATATTACTCTGTCTCATAAAATTTCAGTCATTTATTTTGTGGGATTTATGTAAAACTCATAAATAAATAGTTGAAATTTATTGAACATAATAAAATATCATAATATTAAACAAAAGATCTGAATTCTTTCTATGTTCTTCGTTCCCCTTTCTTGTTGACTTACCATTAGTTGCTCATTGTGTGTCTAGACTAATTCAAGCTCTACCGAGTACCGACCTCTGTGCTGGCTGTTTAATACTGACTAAGACATTCAGACTTTGATTACCGTTCAAAATTTCTGAGCTTGTGGACGTCATCAAGATAGGGGGGCAGACAAAATCCAAAATCGTACACCTACATCAACACCCAACCAACCCAATATTCCAAGCTGCCTTACCCTTCTTAATAAAAACCCAATGTGAATCAACGTCATCATCAGAAGAGTCCAGTGGCTTATGCATAATTAGACTTTTGAAATCAATATGATTTGTCCTAAACTTTTTGTTACATTTACAAAAGTATATACATTTAAAAAATGAGATTTGTTTAACGAAAGCTATTATTGTACCATATGGACCAATTATGGCACTTTTAATCAACCGTGACGCTTTATTGCACTCACGCAAGAGATGTGGACCATCTCTCCACATGAAAATTGAACTTAGAGATATGCTTGATTATGACAATAATAGTTGAATGAATTATTTATTTAGAATATATAGTTTTTGAATTCCTAAATAACAGCTATTTCGTATGGGAAGGGAAGGATTAAAGTTTGTAACGGAGGATTACAGTATTCATGTTTTGCGTGGGGCCAGTTTGGACAATAGGAAGAGGATTTCAGATTTCTTCTGGTGGACTGACGAATCACAGCCGTCCTCGCCACCGCCCAAGTCCCTACCCTTTTCCTCTAAAGCGGACGAGACACCGTGGCAAACTCAATCATATCATCCCATAGGCGAGGCAAGGCAACACCCCTTAAAGATTCTTTATAACAATGCCCCTAACAAATCCTTGCTCTACACAAGCCCATCGAAAAGACCCATTTGGCCTTACACCAAGGATCACTGTAAGTGGTAAGTGGGAATCAACGGCCAAAAATGGAGTTTAATGGAGTCATTAAATTGAGCAATTACCGTTGGATTCATGTAAATTGTTTTCTTCTTCACTCCTTACTTACACTGTATCACATTTAATAATTATAGATGTATTTTTTATTTTATTACCAAATTTTGACATTTGACCGCACCTCCACTGTAATGGTAACAGAATCTTTCTCAACGATCAGTCAATAAATATATAGATTAAAATAGGTATGAACAAGGGCAGGTTAGTAATTTCGTTAAGCCGTAATTAAGAGTCCTGGGATAAACAAAATCTCCCAGAATCACCCCAACACGAGTACAGTATACATATATATAACGAAAAGAACAGCAAAAGTCACTCAGTTAGGTGTTTTTCCTAGAAATTTACGTTTTTGTTTTTAGTTTCCCTTCCCCCGGACTTTTGTTATGCTTTCCTCATCAGCAAACAGTACCTAACAAGCAAGCAACGCCCGGAGAGAGAAATAAAGAGACGCACAGACGCAAGCTGAGATCTAGCAACCATGGGTTGAAACTTGAAACTCCATAGCATATGTGAAACCTGCCAAACTTGTCTGTTCTTTTCCACTAACTGCTGATCAGTAGTAACATAAAGCGTCCGCGTTCATATTTTCCGGTGAGATTCTCTGTCTTTTCTTTATGTTAGTCAACATGTTGAAAACCGCCCTGTGTTTCTGTTGTTCTCGTGTTCAATTTTTGGTTTTGTTGTCTTCTTCTTTCTTCATTTCTATGTCGCTCTCTTTTATTTTTCCTTCTCTACGAGCTTTCAAGGAATGTTTGTTTGAAGTCTTTCACTTCAATTCTACGTTAGTGCATGATAATTGTATGATTTCTCAAGTATGATTATGCAGCAACTTTTTTCTTTTTTTTTTCTTTTTGTTCTTTGATGTTTTAACTATGAAACTCGATGATCTAACTTTGCTTCTATTTAATTTTTTTAGTTTTGTGGTGTTTCCGCGATCAGGTTCATGCTGCCAGTTTTGGAGTCAGCAGTTAACCTTTGTTCCTAATCCTTGGACTACTTACCGCTGATCAGGTAGCTTAAGGTCTGATCTCAATTGATTGCGAATTATGATCTTACATATGGAAGCTAAATTATGGAATGTTTTGTTTCTGGAGGTTGTTGAAAGGACGGGCTTTGGAGCTTTATATTTGGCCATCTTTGCACGCTTGACTGCCGTTTTCATCTCGTATTCTGGTTGGGTCATCCGTCTTTGTTTAAAGGAATTTAGTGACAGTGTTCTACTTGGATTTAACCATGGGAACCGTCTCGGCGGCAAATTCTAAACGCAAGTACTCTTGGTGGTGGGACAGTCACATCAGCCCAAAAAACTCCAAATGGCTTCAGGAGAATCTTACTGGTATTGTCTATCTTCTGTGCAAATTCTGTTTTATTCTGTTTCAAGTATTGTCTATCTTCGTAGATCACCCTATAGATATTGCCTTTGCAATGGGATCATAACTTAATTCGGCATGTTGGACTCTGTATGTACGCGACTTGTAGCAGTTTAAGGAAGTACTTACTCTTCACTTGCGTTGCTATTGAAAGACGGTCTTGTAGTTGTAAACTTTGCGTGCTAGTTATATGATATCAGAGATTGTGAATACCAGTGTCAACTACCTTACTTTTTTCAAAATTGTACTTGCTACTTTGAGTTTGCGAAGGAAATTAACTAATTTCTATACTGTATCGTGACGCAGTTTTAGTTTCCGGTATTTTTTAATAATGGTTTCACACGTCATATTCAGTGACAGTGATTTCGAAATGGGTTCTACCGTTCTAGTGCTAAATTTGGAGATGGAACTTCTTCGGTCTTTCTCTTTATTTGTTTTTGCATTAATGCCTTGATCTGATTCTATTCTGTCGGAGCAGATATGGATGTTAAAGTGAAACAAATGATCAAACTCATTGAAGAAGATGCAGATTCATTTGCACGGAGAGCAGAGATGTACTATAAAAAAAGACCGGAGCTTATGAAATTGGTCGAAGAATTCTACAGGGCTTATCGTGCATTGGCTGAAAGATATGATCATGCAACTGGGGTGCTACGCCAGGCACATCGGACGATGGCAGAAGCATTTCCCAATCAAATTCCGTTTGTTCTTACTGATGAATCACCCACAGGTCCCTTGGCAGATGGTGATCCCCGTACACCTGACTTGTCATCAATGCGTGCTTTTGTTGACCCTGATGAGTTGCAAAGTGATGCTTTGGGTTCGTCATCATCAATTTTCCATACCACCAAGAGGAGTGGAGCTTCTACCGACGAATCTGATACTGGTGCTGGCAGAAAGGGTTTGAGACAGCTCAGTGATAGTTTGGGGTCTGGACAAGTGGTGAACCATTCAAGGTTTGCTGAAGGAAGAGTAAGAAAAGGACTCAACTTTTCTGATCCAGAGGAGGGTAGCCAGGATCTCAAGGCTCGAGTTCCATCTGAGTCTGAACGTGTGGGAAAAGCTGAGGAAGAAATTGTAACATTGAAGAATGCTCTCGCTAAATTACAAGCTGAAAAGGAAGCTGGTCTACTTCAGTATCGAGAAAGTTTGGAAAGATTGTCTAAACTGGAGTCAGAACTCTCTCGTGCAAAAGAGGATACCATGGACCTTAATGATCGGGCTAGCAAAGCTGAATCAGAAGTACAAACTTTGAAGTTAGCCCTTGGCAAGGTAGAGGCTGAAAGGGAAGCTAGTTATCTTCAATACCAGCAGTGTTTGGATAAAATAGCAAATCTTGAGAATAGCGTCTCCCTTGCCCAGAAGGATGCAGGGGAACTTAGTGAGCGTGCAGCTGAGGCCGAAACTGAAACACAATCACTAAAGGCAGACATAACTAGATTAGAATCTGAAAAAGACACTGCTCTTCTACAGCTCAAGCAATCTCTGGATATGATATCTGATCTGAGGGAAAAATTAAGGCTTGCTGAGGAAGAGGCAAAGAGGTCTTATGAGCGCGCTGAAGAAGGTGAAAGGGAAATTGAAATTCTGAAGCAAGCATTAGCCGAGCTAATAAATGAGAAGGAAACTGCTTCTGCTCAATACGAGCAGTGCCTGGAAAGAATTTCACTTCTGGAGCATAAACTTGCTTATGCTGAGGAGGAGGTCGGACGGCTCAAATCTGAGCTAGATAATGGAGTTGCTAAGTTCAAGGGTGCTGAAGAGAGGTGTCTTTTGTTGGAAACATCAAACCAAACTATGCACTCAGAATTGGAGTCTATATCACAACGAGTGGCTGCTCAAACTGAGGAACTTGCGGAGAAACAGAAGGAGATGGGAAGACTTTGGAATTGCATACAAGAAGAGCATCTGCGGTTTGTGGAGGCTGAAACTGCTTTTCAAACTCTGCAACATTTGCATTCCCAGTCACAGGAAGAACTGAGGTCTATGGCCGTAGAGCTCCAGAATAGGGCTCAGATTTCAGAGGGCCTGGAAACTCGTAATCATATTCTACAGAATGAACTGGCGCAGGTCAAGGTGGAGAATAAGGGCTTGAGTGACGTCAATTTATCTTCAACTTTGACGATACAGAATTTGCAAGGTGAGATTTCAAGCTTGCGGGAAACAATAGGAAAACTTGAAGCTGAAGTAGAGCTACGGGTGGACCAAAGAAATGCTCTTCAGCAAGAAATATACTGTTTAAAAGAGGAAATAAATGAACTTAACAAGAAACATCTGGCTGTAATGAATCAGGTGGAATCAATTGGCTACAGTTCAGAGAGTTTTGGGTCTTCTGTGAAGAATTTGCAGGAGGAGAACACGAAATTGAAAGGGGATCTTGAGAAAGAGAGAAGTGAAAATGAAGCACTTCTGGGGAAGCTTGAGAACATGGAGAAACTTATCGCTAAAAATGCAGTTCTGGAAAATTCCTTGTCAGATCTAAATGTCGAGCTAGAGGAGCTTAGGAAAAAGCTGAAGAGTTTAGAAGAATCCTATCAATTTCTCCTGGCAGATAAAGAAGCTCTTGCTTCTGAGAAGACAACGCTGGTCTCACAATTGCTGGTTGCAACTGAGCATTTGGAGAAGGTCATGGAGAAGAACCTTTTTCTGGAGAATTCCCTTCTTGATGCAAATGCTGAGCTTGAAAGCTTGAGATTGAAATTAAAGAGCTTGGAGGAATTGTATAAGGCGATGCAGAATGAGAAGTCTGACATGGTCATTGCTAAAGGAAGCTTGATATCTGAGTTGGACATTACTCAGAAAAGACTGGAATATTCGGAGAAAATTTTCAGAGAGTTAACAGATAACTACTATAATCTGGAGAAAGATAAAGATGCAATACTTGATGAGGTACAAGAGCTACGGGTTTCTCTTGATGCTCAGAAGAAAGAATATGCTAGTCTTGCCCAGTTCAGTGAGTCCCAGCTGGCTAGCATGGCATCAAAGATCTGCTTACTAGAAGAAGAAGTTCATCATAGAATAAAAAAGTATGAGGATGAAGTGGAAAAAGGTGTTAATTCTCAGATTGAGATTTTTATCTTGCAAAGGTGGATATGGGATATGGAAGAAAAGAACATTTCCGTCTTGCTTCAATATCAGAAACTACTTGAGGCGTCTAAACTGTCAGACAAACTGATTTCTGAACTGGAATCTGAAAAAACTGCCCAAAAAGCCAAAGTGCAGTCTTTGTTTGACCAAATTAAAACATTGAAGATGGGGCTTTACCGAGTGATAAGGACGCTTGAACCTGGTGCAAGCCAGTGGTATGAAGGTAAGGCGGAGCAAGACCTCCTGAACTATGTGGTTGACAAGATTGAAGAAACAGAAGAGTTGCTTTTCAGAAATGAGCAGCTGGTCATTGAGAATTCTGTTCTTGTTTCCCTACTTGGGGAACTGCAAATAGAGGTTGTTAATCTTGTGACAGCTAAAGACATTCTTGATCAGGAGCTCACTACCAGGATGGAGCAGCAGTTGGTTTTGCAGGGTGAGAGCCAAAAACTTGGAGAGTTGAATGCAGGTTTACAGGTGAAAGTTACAGAGGGGCAAAACAAAGAGGATTTTTTGAGGGATGAGTTAAAGAATCTACAGGGACAGCTTTTGGACTCAGAACTGGGTCATAAAAACATGCTAGAAGAGAATTCCAAGATGCTTTCTGAGCAGAGATTGTTGATGCAGTCACTCTCAACCTTGAAGGCAGAAAAGTGTAACCTAGAAGAGGAAATCTGTGCTTCTTTTTGTGAATCGGTATCTCAGGGTATCCATTCTTCCCTTCTCAGAGATATCATCATTCGAAAGTCTCTGGAAGTTGAGAAGCTGATAGGAAATCTGGATGAACTCAATTATATGAATTATGACCTAAATCGGAAAGTAGAGATAATGGAAAGCAAGTTAGAGAAGCTTTGTTCTGTGGAGAATGAGAATGCGGCACTGCAAAAAATGGTAGAGAATCTGAAGTGCAATTGTGGTGAGGTTGAGGTCATTCGAGCAGATCAAGAAAGACAACTGCTGACATTATCTAGACATTATGACGAGCAGAGTAGGGAGGTGGAGTGCATCCATGAAGAGAATAAGAAATTAGAGATTGAGCTATGTAAATTGCATGAAGAATATGTGGTAACTAAAAGTAGGGAGGACAATTTGAATCATGAACTGCGAAAGGAAAGAGAAGAGCTTGAAGAATGGGAGTCTCAGGCTACTGCATTATTCGGTGAACTGCAGATATCTGCTGTGACAGAAGCAATTTTGGAAGAAAAGGTTTGTGAGCTTGTTAAAGCATGTGAACTCCACCGAGATAGGGACTGCTCAAGAACTATGGAGATTGACCAGCTGAAGGAAACAGTACGTACCCTTGAAGGTGTAAACGAAGGACATACAGCTCACATGACCGCCATTATCCCAGTTTTCAATTCTTTGAGGGATAGCGTTACTTCATTAGAAAGTCACACTCTTCCACATGAAAACTGTGGCCAAGCCAACGGCAAGGATGCGAAGGTGGTTGCTCACTTTTATATATACTTCCAATCTGCATCAATACTGAGATTCTTTAGCTAGTCTAAATCTATAACTGCCAGTTAAGAGGAGTACCTCCACCTTTTTTATTTATTATTATTTTTTTAATTATTATTTTCAATTATGTGTAGCAGCATAATCAGTCACTTGGAATTTTTTTAATCTTACCTAAGAACTCCCAAAACTTCATTCAAACATCCATTTGTTCGTCACGAATCTGTCCTTTTTTTAATAAATAAGTATGCTTTCTGTTGAGAACCATCTTGGACATTCGTAGGATTGCTTTCGTGAAATGACTTAATAATCATTTTCTTCCCTCAATTCCTTGCATCCACTATTGGGTATCCTCTAAAGACCATCACTTGCAGGATGACACAACGATCGTTCATACTGACTGGTGTCAACAATTGAGCGAAGGAGAGAATGCAATGTTCGGTGGTGGATTGGTGGCCTTGCAGGAAATGCAAATGAAGATCAGAGCAATAGAGAACGCAGTCATGGAAAAGGAGAGACATCTAATGGTGGAGAACATAAATGCTAACTCCAAACTAGAGGCTGCAATGAGACAGATTGAAAAATTGAAATCAAGAAGCAGCTTGCACTGGCAAGGTAGTTCGAAAGGCAAGCATGCTAATCCAAGAGCAGAGGTTGAGGAACTGGAACCTGCAGTTGTCGATCATCTCAGGACACGAAAACAAAAGCACGAAATCTCTGAAGAGGAAGTGATGACTAAAGACATAATCCTCGATCAGATATCCGATTGTTCTCCCTATGGAATCAGCAGAAGAGAAGCCGATAATCAGATGCTTGAAATATGGGAAGCTACCAACAAGAATGGCAACATCGGCCTGACTGTCGGGAAGTCCCAGAAAGCGATCAGTTCACCGAATGGGAAGAAACACAGTAGACGGCATCCCTCATCCGATTCTCTGGTTGAGAAGGAGGTAAATGTTGACAAATTGGAGATTTCCAAACGATTCTCGGGATCTTTTCAAGAAACAAGTGAGAGGAAAGTACTGGAAAGACTAGATTCTGATGCTCAAAAGTTAGCAAACCTTCAAATTACTGTGCATGATTTGAGGAGGAAGTTGGAGATCACAGAGAAAAGCAAAAAAGGCAAAGGCTTTGAATTCGACAGTTTGAAGGAACAGTTAGAAGAGTCGGAGGAGACCATCATGAGATTGTTCGAGTTTAATCGCAAACTAATTAAGAGCATTGAAGACAACAATTCAATATCCTTCAATGAGGAAACAAGTTCAGCTCCAGATGAGAATGCTACAAACAGGAGGAGAAAAGTTTCAGAACAGGCGAGAAGGGTGTCAGAAAAAATTGGGAGATTGCAGTTAGAGGTTCAGAAATTGCAGTTTCTGCTACTGAAACTTGATGATGAAAACAAAAGCAGTGGGAAAACCAGAATAATTGAGAGAAAAACCAGAGTTGTGCTGCGAGACTATCTCTACGGTGGGACAAGAACAAGCCAGAAACGAACGAAGGGGCACTTCTGTTCGTGCGTGCAACCACCAACTAGCGATTGAGACGATTATATTTTCATCCATACATTCGTAGTTTCTAAATATCTACTTTTGAGACTTTTTTAGTTGCTTTGTGCATAAACTTCCTTTCCTAGAAATTTTCGGTAGATCTACAGATCTTGCTGTACATTTCAGGCTCCATCTAAACTTCGAGAAGTTGCTCCAAGAGGGCATTTGCTTATCTTGTGGGTTTGTTTCCATTTTATTTTTCTCTACAGATTCTATTAAAACATGTCTAGAAACACGTCCTACGCCATCCTACAGGTGGGTTAAAATGCTTGCTCATATTGTAGAGGTGGCAATGAAAGATACCAGGTGGTTTAACAATTAGGACGGACAGAAAGCCAAAGCTTTGACACAACCAAACCCTCTCGTACTCTGTGTTACCTTCCATACCTAAAGAAAGTTTCTTGGTTCTGGAACAATGTTCGTTTTACATGGACTAGGAGAGTCCAGGCGCAACTCTCTTCTTCTTTCCGTTCCTGGTAGCAACTGTTACTTGTGTGTTTCAACGATGTTGGTAGAGTTTATGAAAATATGCTTCTACTGTACAATTTCTGCTTTCTAATATGAAGTCCAACCATGCTTCTCTAACTACAAGATTAAGAGACTGACGAACACACGCCTTTGTAAATCACCAGTATCAAATCTCAAAAGTATAATAATAAGACTTGTTTAAAAGGAGGGGTGATGAGAAAATACAAGCAACAACGTCAACAGACGTTGGTTGAGATCAGAATGAATGATGTATTAGAGTCAGACATCCGTTCTTAAATTTACACGAGGCATATCCCCCACAAAATTCACTTAGGACTGATTTAAGGATTCTTCAACTACAAGCTCTGGAATTCGGAGGAGGGATTTACTAATTCAACAGACATTTCTGTTTTGAGTATACCGCTAGGTTCTCCCTCGTGGTTTTCCCCAGTGGATCAACCTGCTTACAACACTGTTCTCGATAGCCGTAATCGTGATGGCCGGACAAAGCAACATCAGGATGCAGTTGATCTCCACTATCAATCATAATATTCTGGAGCAAACAGCATACCAAGATAATGCTTGGTAATTTCCGCTTATCAGGTCTCCACATGACCTTATTAAGAATTCTCCAACTACCCTTTAATTGTAAAAATGACCTCACTGCTAGCAACCTGGCAGACTCGTGCATAGAATTGAAACTGATCAAGGAATCAGAAAGTTCATCACCTCTATCAGGTGTTATGAGCCATGGAAGAAGAGGATAGCCGACACCACCAACAATATACTCCCTGATCTCCACCCCTTCAGCTAAAGTCCTCAAAGTTCCATTCAGACGTTTCCCATTCTCACAAAGCTTGAAAAATCCAGAACACTTGAGCAGTCTCGACACTGTCATGCCTCCAGGCCAACCAGTCACAATATCAAGAAACCTCATCTCATGGTCAACAATCCCCTGCAAGAACATGCTGTAATTCTTCTCTTGGTCGCACCAATCATCCGAGGTTTGAACAGCTGGAAGTGTCATTGTGATGTGAGTTGAATCAATAGCTCCACAACAATTTGGCAACCCAAATGTGGCCTCAAACTTGGACTTTATTTCCTCCATTCTACTGGAATCAGGCCACTTGAGATGGTGCTTGGCTCGTTCTTCTAAAGATTCAATGAATCTCCAAGTCACTTGAGAGACAGTTGACTGGCCGACCCCAAAGGCAGCCCCAACTGAGACCTGAGACTTGCCGGAAGCTAGCCGTCTGAGAGCTATTGCAACCTGTTTTTCAACACTAAGAAACCTTCCTTCAATGTTGATGAGCCCAGAGGGTGGTCTTGATATCAGATCTTCTCTTACAAGAGAACAAATGTATTCAAAAGTCTTTCTAGAAACCCTGAAGAAGTATTTGAACCCTTCTTCTTCATCAGAAGGCACCAGAAAATCTACAATGTCAAATTCCAAAATCCGAATATAAGTCCACTAGTAATTGAAAATTTTACGAAATCTGACATCGCCTATGACATAAACGCATATTCTTGAACATTTCACAAACAGACCAACTGCAATGTACTATGTAAAGCAAATCCCAGTGCATTCTATTTCTACGGGAAAACACACCAATTGAAAATAGAAAGGACCCAGATTCACTAGCACGAAATTAGTTTTAAATTTCAAACAATTTCACAGAAAAGGTAAGCAAGTGACAGCGAAAAAGAGAGGGGGACAAAAAAGGAAAAGGAACCTGGAGAAGAAGAATTCTTGAGCCAGAAACTATCCCACCAATCCGAATCAGAGGCTTTGGGGTCAATTGGAACCACACTGGTCGTGGGTTTGCTATGCTTCTTCCGTTTCTTCAATCTCTTTGAAACCTTTTTGCCTTTCTTCGATTTCTTCGGAGGAGCCATCTCACCCTACACACAAGTCATCCCCTTCCAACTTCGCCCCAAACAATATATCTTGAGTAGATTGTCATTTACATTGCTTACGACTGATTTTTATTTTTATTTTTCATAGACATAAATCACATAATTAGATGTTGAGTTGAGTTTTAAGAACAAACAGCAAATGCAAGAAGAAGACGAACAAGAATTGTTGTTTGTGAAAGTCTAATTACACAGTACAGTAAAAATTAAAATTAAAATATTAGTAATTAAGTAAAAATACAAAGATACCATAATCATTTCACCGTCAGATATATTAACTATACACTTGTACTCTTTTTAAAACCTCCAAACGTGTATGGAACTTGTTATAGCAGGCCCTTGATGTCCATTTTCAAGCATATAACACCTTCTTTAATAGATATACCTTTTCCTCCTTCCATTGAACAATAAATCCTTTAGGTTGTTTCGTAAAAGTTTTTTCCTTCTAAATAGCCATTAAGGTTAACTTGACATCCATATGTTGTATGGTCTTATAAGCCTGTTGGGCAATAAGCCAATAAGAGCCAACAATATCCTTGTTGTATGTAACATGGCAAGTGAGGTAAATGTTTTAGAAAATTCTATTCCAAATATTTGAGCATCCTTTGAAAACAAACCTTGTCTTATATTGTTCCAGTACCATCAGAGTTGAACTTGGTACTATAAGCTTATTTGCCTTCAATAGTTTTCTTCAGTTCTGTCCACTAACTCCCATGTTTGGTTCTTTTCAATCATATTAAGCTCTTCTTTCATTGTAACTATTTATTTCTCATATGTTACAGCTTCTTCATACCTTGTAGGTTCCATTGCAATAAGATTACAACTTTAATAAATGTAAAATAATGATCTAGTTCCCCTAATAGGTTATTCGTCAATAATATCATTCGCCCCTTAGAAATCGAGCTTATTGCCATTCTCCAAGTTCTAACCTTATGACTTAAGAAATTAGCCATACTTACTAGAAATCACTTTGTTGCTTTACGGTGAATAGGTCTTATAGGCCTTTGAAATTGAGTTATAGCTTATAAAAATTTAGGGTTATGCCCTTTTTTTTTTAAAATCTAATTGATCTCTCTTGACTTGAGGAATGTAAGAAAAACACAAGTAACCAAATGTTCTCACATTAAGGATCCTTGGTTTATAATCATACCACATTTTAAATAGAGTCTTTTTCTACATATTTTTTATTGGAAATTTGTTTAGAAAAAAGTTAATGTAATTGCAACCTTAGCCTTGAATTTCTTTGGTAACTTTGTTATGAAACAAGCATTTGTTTATCTCCATAATCTTTTTTTTCCTCTCCATAAATCCACTCTATTGAGGAGCGTAAGGTGCACTGAACTGATGTTCAATTTCTATATTTTCATTAAACTTGTTAAGTCTTTTAGAGGTATATTGAATTTCATTATTAGACCATCATTTGCTTTTAGATCACTTGAATTTTTATCTAAGCTTTAAACTTCCAAAAGGTGTTAGTAAAATCATTTTTAAGTTTCATGAAGTAAATCCATCACATTCTTGTCACATCATCAAAAAGCAATATTATACTTACTTTCATTCAATGATGATATTTTTTTAGATCTTTGTGTGTCTACTAATTACAACATATAGCTCTCTAATATATTGGCAAGCAACACATGTAGGAAGCTTATCCTCTAATTCAGGCAAGCCTTTTACGATATATATTGCTCTTTTTCACAAAAAGGAGAGAAACATGGTGAAAAATGTATCAATCTCTTATGCCAAAGCACTTTATTATTATTATCTTCCTTATGTATTAGAACTATTGCTCTTCCAACAACTTCAAAGCAAATCTTTTGTATTTTATTTGAACTTTAAATACTTTATTGCCTTCTACATCTTTAATTACATAATTTTTGTCCTCAAGCAACACCTTATAAATCAAGGTTAATTACAACAAACCCTTTATGTTTAAGCCTTTTTTTTACTTTAGTCCCTAATTTTTAAAAGCTATCATTTATCCCTTGAGGTTATGCTTATATATCATGTAGCGCCCCAAATTAGAGGTTAGAATATTAAAGGAAGTTAGTACGAATTATGTTTGTTATTTGCTTATTAAATATTTGCTTAATTGTGCATAAG
>JANZLC010000009.1:12854243-12870542 GCA_026413385.1 Erythroxylum gracilipes
CCTTTGTTTGGGGCTTGTACATATTCTTTGGATTTTTGTTCTGAGATTACGATATGTAATATATGTGTGTGTTTGAGATTCTAAATAAGATAAATGTCAGTGTGATGTTTGGTTTTGATTGTTCTGTCTTGGGTGGCATCCATGTATCCTCCCAGGGGGTATTTGGGTGTTACATATCACCCACACCCCTAATGTCACACTCCATTAGAAAACCTAACAAAGAATGGAAAATTGATGTCGTATTGCTTATATAAGTGTTATGTGACATTGAACTTGTCTTAGTTGTACCACATAACATAAGCATTGCAACATCATTTTGTCATTTTCGATTAGGTTTTCTAATGGAGAATGACACTAAGGCTATAAGTGATACAAAAACATAACCTTGGAGGGTAAATAATAGTTCACCTTGGAGGGTAAATAACAGTTCTAAAAAATTAGGGACTAAAATGAAAAATATTTAATGCATAGGGGTTTTGGTGCACTTTATCCTATAGAATTTTTCCAATAGATGAAATAACACTCAAGAGGTTTTGATCAATTTATGAAACATATAAAGTATCTGAGATTAATTTCAAACCTATGTTGTCCTTAATTACTACTATTCATTTGCTTTTCACAGCAATATATTCTCCATTTTCATTTCTAACTTTAGAAAAGTAGTTTTTTGTCAAGCTTTCTAAAGAGTTCTTCATCATAAGTCTTATAGTTTGTATAATCACTATCTATAAGCTAATTTTCTATAGAGTTGCTAGTGATAAAGCATTATACCACAAACAATTGCTCATATTAAGGTTAATCAATGAAATCCTTGGCTTCTCCTTACTATTGTTGAGACTTTCATATCTTCTCTATGTACCTTAGCTAACCTCATATGTGACATTTTATATTTGGTCACCACTAGATACTTTTTTTTAATGGATGATTGGTTTTTAGTAGTAAGGTAAAGTTGGATAAACTTAAGTGTTATTGTTGATGTTGTTGTTTCCTTAACTTCTAGTCTTGTGGTTACGTTTATTTTTCTTGTCCTTTCCACCATTGTTCTTCCATGTTTTGGCTTAAGAAACACACTCTACAAAATCTTCATATCTCATAAGCATATTTTATTCATTTATGTCAAGATGATATTTGACATATCTTTCAATTTTTTCAGAGATGAATTGTAACTCAAACCTTTAGAAATTATGACTAAGAACTTTTAAACTATTATAAAATAAGAAAAAGTAGTACCAAGAACTTTTAATTTTTGACAATATCAAGGAGTTTGTTAAAGCAATCCTTGATTGTTTTTTATTCCTTCATCTTTTGCACCTCAAATTGTTGAATCCAATTTAGCAATTACATCCCTTTGACCATTTCATTCCTTCAAACTCTTTCTTTTAGAATTTCAAGATTTCCTTGATTTTTTTGTTTTCATTATTCTCGTGAATATGGTGGATGAGACATATACAAAAAACATTATTATTGCTTTTGGTTTTCTTAACTTTCTTTACTTTTGATTTCTGATTTATGCAAGGGTCAGTTGGTTGAAAAGGTAAAAATTTCATATTCTTACTTAATAGCTTCCTATAAATCATTAGCATCAATTAGCATCAAGATAAGCTTCCATTCCAACATCCCACACTTGATAATTTGTTCCATAAAAGAGTAGATTTGTATTTGCATGTGATGAAACTTCTAAATCCATTTTGTGTTTGCATAAGGTAGGTAATAACTATTTATTTAGTTGTTTGGTTCCACTTTTTTTTGTTATGTTTTTTGGCTTTTGGTTTTTGGTTTTTCATGGTAAAAAAATGTTTGGTTGAAATTTATAATAAAAACTAAAAATAAAATCCTATTTGATTGATATTTGTAATAAAAAACTGCAGACAATAATATGTTTAGTTTACCATCCTGTTTTTATTTCATATTTATTACATTATTAGATGCTAATATTAAATTTTATTAAATTTTATCTTTAATATATCAATTGCATGCTTAAATTAATTAATTCTCATTATCATTAAAAATAAAATATATAAATACTTAATATAATTAAAATTTGAAAAATAAATTTATATAATAAAAGATTATAAAATATACAAATTATATTAACTCATTCTAATTAAATAACAAAAGATGTCCATTACGTTGCAATGCTTTAAAATATAACAGTTGTATCACTAATAAAAACAATTAGAAATTAATTAGAAATTTCTTTAGTATAATCATTTCATCTTTGTCTGGCAATTTGATCTTGTTTTCGAGACATACTATGAAGTGTGCTGGAGTGACATTATACTCTAATTGGGAACTTGTATTTTCATTTACACTATCCATAATTTTCTCTTCATTTTCAGAACAACTGTTAAATAATTCATCTTTATATCCATGTATTCTAATAAAATTATGTGTAGCACAACAAGTAATAACAATGTATTTTTATTTCTTCATATTGTAACTCGACATGTTTGAAAATATAGAGAATCTTGCTTTTAGAATACCAAAACATCTTTAAGTAACATTTTCTTATTGAAGAATGCATGTAATTAAACAATTCTTGTGAACCTCAAAATCTTCCTCTTCCTCTACAATCTTGCAAATGGTATCACTCACCTCGATATAGTAAAAGAAATTCAAACCTATTAATGTAGCCTAATTTAACCAAATAAAATTTATGTAAACATATAAAAAACATGATATTAACAAAAAGCCACTAAAAATTAATCATAAGTAATATTTTATTTAAAATATTGCTCCTATACAATCCTTAAAAAATAAAAATGTGACTTTTAAAATAATTAGTTAAATATAAGGATATAATGAAAATAGTAATTAAATATATAAATATACCTAAAAATATGGATTTAATTTTTAATTTAAGTTGAATCTTAGGAGGTATATTGGTAAAGGATAGTGAAAAGTAATTGACTCTTTTTGTAAGGCAATTATCTACATATATGACTTTACAAAAAAACTTCAAAAATGTCTAGATCCACTATCAAATTTGTTATGTATTGACTAATTGTCTCACTATATCCTATAGTTGATGTAGGACAAATAGAGGAATTATGAACTAGTAGTTAAAGCACAAAATTAGGAAGATGATATTAAGTTGTTGGAATATTAGGTTTCAAGGTTGAATTTTGATTAGGAATGTAGAATTTTCAGATTTTGTAAAGCTAGAAATTTAAGGTTTAATTGCTGGAATTTTAGGCTTAGGATTTTAGGATTTAATATGGTTGGAATATAGGTTTGAGATGGATAGAATGTAGGTGTAAGATGGATAGAATATAGGTGTAAGAGGGCTGAAATTTGAGTTAGGGTTGCTGGAATTTTAGGAAAGAACACAAAGAATGGATAGAAGGAAACTAGGAATCACTCCTAGGGTCTAAGAATCACTCTTAGAAGAAATCATCACACCTTCTAATTAAAAACTCTCAAGTTTATAGAAAAATTCTTGATTGCTTCTTATTAATGAAAGACTAAGTATATATATACATATATATAAAATGTTCTTAGAATCTTTATTCTAATAGGAAATGGATTTCTAATTTAAATCCTACTATAATAGAAATCCTATAATTCTTATTCAACTAGGAAAACATATTTAAAATAGAATAATATAACACTACTACTTCCTATCTAATCAGGAATCCTAATGCAATATGAATTTCAGCCTTCTCTTTGATGTCAACTTAATTCCTAATCCTTATCCCACCAAATTAGGACTTGTGGATAACTAATCTTTCCTATTTTATTTCTTCTATATAATTTAAGTTCTTTTGCATCAATTCTCCTCGGCTTGTCGAAAGTCGTCCTTGACATTGAATGTGATAAATACTAATCATGTAAATCTGGATTCAACTTCTAAAATTCAAACTTTATAATCAAAGTGTTATCAGAAATTAGTCTTCCTTTTCACTTAACAAGAAATTGTTGATATCCTCCATCTTTGGTAGCTACAATTTGTTCATCAAGAACATCTTGTATCTCCTCTTTAAGATGGAAAATGGTTGGAATTCTCACAGTTGTAGTAGGGTATTGTTCATCATCGTGTCCATGATAAATAGTTAAGTCCACAACATTAAACATAGGACTTATTCCTATGTCACTTGGTAATTCCAAAACATAAGCATTTACACTTATCTTCTTGATGATCTTATAAGGTCCAACATTTCATGAATGAAGTTTCTTATATTTTCCTTTTTGAAAACACTTTGGATGAATCCTAACTATCACCATATCCCCTTCTTTAAATTCCACCAATTGACGATGTTGATCAGCATGTTCTTTATAAGATAAATTACTGGTTGTTATCTTTCTTCGTATCTCATCAAAGATATCCCTTGTGTGCTTTGTAAAACCTTCAACTTCAACACTAACTTTTTTTGTTTCTGGTAAAGGAAATAGATCAATAGGCTTCCTTGGTTGAGCTCTTAAAATTATCTCAAAAGGGCTCTTACTAGTCGACCTATTAATAGAACTGTTGTATACAAATTCTGCAACAGGAAGAATTAGGTCCCAATTTTTCACATTGTCTCCAACCAAACAACTTAACAAGTCTCCCAAGATTCTATTCACGACTTTTATTTGTCCATCGGTTTGGGGATGGAAAGAACTTGAAAATTGAAGCTTGGTGTTCAATGTTTTCCTTAAAGTTCTCCAAAAATAGCTCATAAACTTTACGTCACAATAAAAGAAGATGGTTAAAGGTATTCCATATAATCCATGAAGACGTACAACCTCTTTGAAGAATAGTTTAGTAGTGTGGACAACACCATAAGTCTTGACCGATATATTTGCAAATGATTTCATAACTAAACCATATGGCTTCTCTGTATCATAGGCGTCAAGAGCTTATGTATTACTGTTTCTTGTAGTCAAATGCACTAACTTGCTATCATTGCTGAATTTTGACTTTGCAAGTGAATTTGTAACTTCTCCTCTATTCCTATCTTGTACTAATTGTGTATCTTCATTCAAGTCTCCTTCTCTTTCATCAGCCACTACAACACCATCTTGATCAATAATACCGAGGACATCATTTAGTTTTGAATGATCAAGCTTTATAACTCTAAGTAGTTACTTGTTAATCTTTCAGCCCCCTATTTTGTTATATTAACTTGTCCGATTCTTTCAGCTTGTTGCCTTGTTGGTTCTACCTGTTGTCCTTGTGTGTTAATTTGTTGCCTTGTTGGTTCTACAGCTTGTTGAACTTGTTATTTAAGTGTTTCAACCTCCAGTTCAGGTGTTTCAGCTTGCTCTTTAAGGGTTTGAACTTGTTGTTCAATTGTTTCAACTTTAGAGTTTGCCAAAGAATCCACTTGGTTCTATTTTCCTACCTTGTCTACCTTTATAAGCTTTAAACTATCTTCTTTCCATGGAATATAAAATGATAGGTGTTAGCTTTTCCGAAGTGCTACACATCTCGATCATAAAGCCATGGTTTCCCTGGTAACATGTGGGATACTTTCATAGGAATGACATCACACCAAACATAGTCCTCGTATAATCCTAATTTGAAAGACACCAAACACCTTCAAGTAACTATTATAGTGCTATCATTTACCTAAGCAACTTTGTAGGGATTTGGATGTTTCTCCGTGAGTGAATTTAGTTGCTTCACCATGTTGTCCAATACCACGTTCATACTACTTCCTCTATCAAAGATAAGCTTGCATACTTTATCTTCACATCTAACTTAAGTAAAGAAAATAGCAGTACGAAGTCATTCTTCTTGTTCTTCTATTTTAGGGGTTGTAAGTATGTGTCTCACTACGTTAAGAATTGTAGGACTAGCTAGTTCATCACTAGAGTCTCCTTCGAACTCCTCTCCAACTTCGTTCTCACACATGTACTCATTAGATCTTCCTCTTCCTTTTCGATTTCATTCTCTCCTCCCTCACCATCAAGTGTAGTTTATTGTCTGGTATTATTTTTTGGGCTAGTTTTTGGAGCACCTTTTGATTGAGGATCAGTATGGTCCAATTTTTCTATAACTCGAACAAGTATCTCATCTCACTCCTAGTCGCTAAATATTCCTTTATATTCCCTTCCGCTACATGTCGCCATTGTGAACCAAAGCTCTGATACCAAACTGATGTAGGACAAATAGAGGAATTATGAACTAGTAGTTAAAATACAAAATTAGGAAGGGTGGATGATATTAAGCTGCTAGAATATTAGTTTTCAAGGTTGAATTTTGGCTAAGAATGTAGAATTTTTAGATTTTGTAAAGTTGAAAATTTAAGATTTGATTGCTGGAATTTTAGGGTTTAATATGGTTGGAATATAGGTTTGAGAAGGCTAGAATGTAGGTTTAAGAGGCTTGGAATTTGAGTTAGGGTTGTTGGAATTTTAGGAAAGAACACAAAGAATGAATAGTAGGAAACTAGGAATCACTCTTAAGGTAATCACTCCTAGGGTCTAGGTCACTCCTCGGGTCTAAGAATCATTCTTAGAAGAAAACATCACACCTTCAAATTAAAAACTCTCAAGTTTATAGAAAAATTTCAGATTGCTTCTTATTAATGAAAGACTAAGTATATATATATATAGTGTTCTTAGAATCCTTATTCTACTTGGAAAAGGATTTCTAATTTAAATCCTACTATGATAGAGATTCTATAAGTCCTATTTAACGAAGATAATATATCTAAAATAGAATAATATAATCCTACTACTTCCTATCTAATAAGGAATCCTAATGCAATATGAATTTCATCCTTATCTTTGAAGTCATCTCAATTCTCAATCCTCATCCCACCAAATTTGGACTTTTGGTTGATTAATCTTTCTTCTTTTATTTCTTCTATATACTTTAAGTCCTTTTACATCAATAGTTGTCAAGAAAATTGCTATTTGTTTCTCCATAATCAAATGAGTTGTTGGCTTTAAGCCTCATAAGCTCTTTATCTCATCAATAAGTTTAAAAAGATTGTCTTACTCATTCTTATGTTCTCATAAATTCCTTACAAGATTTTTTTTTCAAAAGTTTCAATATCCAATCATAACTTGATATAGTTGAAGTTCTGCATAGTTGGTTATATAAATGAAAATATTTGTTCTCTTCCTTAGCTAGAGAAATAATAACTACCCTTATCAATGGTAGGTCAAAGGAAAGTCACTTTAACTGGAACCTAAAATTGCTATAAAGAAGGTTAATGACTTGTATAAGAAGTTTATATCAAATATTTAGTGAAAAGGTTCAAATCATAAAATAGTTCTTAATACAAAAGTGTATAAACCAATAAGACTTCAATATGAAATAAAATGAAAATATATCTAAAGAGACACAATCTAATTTATCTTTTTTTGCTTCTAACACCTTTAAAACAATCTCCCTATAAATAGGAGAATTATGTAAAGTTTTCATTGGTTTTCCATATTCTACACTCTTGACACCCAAATCTTGTAAGGAATTCATACATTCTATTATTAAATTAATGTCTTGATTAACTGATGAAGTTTTAAATCCAATTTCTTGAGTGATAAAGTTGCAAACATTTATTTCTTAAGTAAATCATTCTTTCTTTTCGACTATTATCAATAATCAAAACATTTTCTATAATGCCAGAATATATCTTCTTTGCAACTTGTTATCTTTTTTCATTGAATGAGAAAACTTCATCATCATCAACTCTATGCTCCTCATCTATACTGTTTGATAGAGATTTAGTTGATGGATGTGCATACAAAATAGTGACAATAGTATCTCTAAAAATTTGACACAAGTCTGAAAACTCCTTATAGCTTTTTTTATTGAATATGTGAGCTATTGTATGAACCTATAATGATGAAAAGTATACATAAGAATTTTTTTTGATAATTCAGAAGAATATATAATAAAAGAAAAATATCTACATGAAGTTCACTTAACTTGTGCTAATGAAGGCACTACAACAGAAGCTAAAGCTATTCACAACCTACTCGAAACTGAGGGAGTACATAAGAAAAAATTTACAATATGAAATATCAGTAAGTAAAGATATATTTTACGTTAATAGAAACTTTTTCGTAGCACTGACTTTACCTTAACTAATTCCTATGTCTTTAAGTAATTTTTTGAAATTCTTCATTCTATCCCTTAATACATTGTTCTTCAATTGAACATTAGTATACCGTTTATTGAATTTTGTTTAAAGACATATCTTAATATTCTTCCAACCAGATTTGAAGAAGGTAAGAGTTGGTCAATTTTTTTTTCTTCACTTCTTAAACCATTAATGAGATTTAAATCACCTCTTTAGCATCGTTCTACACCCCATCCTTTTCATTTATTTCTATGTAATAATTAGAATTGTTCATATTATTCAAATCTTTCATCACTAAAAGCAATTACATATAAGTGCAACAAAAAAAGACAATAAGATTCTATATTAAGCAAGAAATTTCATTATAAGCTCCATTATCTTTATTTTGGAACGGTGGTTACATGTAAGCTTGATATAATCTCATAAACAAAGACCCAGAAAAAGTACCTGTGCATTTTAATATGTGACTATATTTAATCCTCATGTTCTTAGGTTTTTTATGTTAATAATTAGTGTCTCTAGAATTTGTTAGCCAAAAAAAGACTGCTTAAAGAAATTGAAATATGATTATTCATATGACAGTTGTTTAGAAAAAGATAGGTTAGAAAAGGATTAGAAAATAGAATGAGATATTGGACTATTTCAATAATTTCAGCCTCTTATTTTTTCACATAAAATAAAAATAGAAATTAGAATATAATAATATTACACCAAGTCTTACTGGTGGGCTCTTACTTTTCATTATTCACATGATTTATTAGGCCAAGAAAATGAAAATGAAGACAAAAGAAACATAGTATTTAATTTTGGAATATAATATTTGCAAGTTTAAAGGAAGAAGTTGAAATAGAAGATTTCGGATTTTTCTAAATCGATTGCATTTTTCTCATATAGTAAATAGTAACATAAAAGGTTTGGTGTCTATAATATATAGTATCTGACCAAAGATCTTTTGGATATTTCCTTAAAATAGGAAAATTATAAATGTGAAAAGAAAGATAAGGTTCATAATTTAAAGATATAATAAAGAAATGAAGATGAGTTTGAAAAGATATGGAAAATGCTTGTGGCTTAGCAAACATGATCAACGAAAAGTTTGTAGTTTATTAAATTTCTTATTTTCTACAAAATCTTGTTTTTTACATTTTATGAAACATGAACATTAAATATATAATCGTCAAAGATATAACATATATGGATGTATAGCAGCGTAACTTTGATTGATTAGTTATTCATTAACTCTTATGCTTGATGTCATTACTGCAACTTTAGTAATTGCTTTCTAAGCTAGTAGTGGGCAGAACACATCAATTTTTGTGTTATAATTTCACATCCAGATTTGAAGGATGACCCTTTCCATTCTGAAAAAAATCTTAAGGCATATCATAGGTGGCAATAAAGCCAAAAAGAAAAGGCAAAGGCACCATTGAGAGTTCTGAGAAAAGGCAAAGGCCCATTTCCCTTGTTATACAACTTCAGATCACAAAGGACTGTACGGATAGGATAGAAAGAATACCACAAACAAACTCACTTATACCAGTGAATAAAGCAATATCATGTTTTGCTTCCTCAATCTCAAAGATCCCTCAAAATAATGCTTCTAATACTAATTATTGGATTTTAAAAATAAAGAACAAGAAACAAAATTTAAAGTTGAAAGTCTAGTTAATATTAAGCAATTAATTATCCATTTATGCAAAACTAAATTGCAGAAAAATCTGTGATACGTTTTGAGACATACCCAAAAATTACCAACTAAACGCCTAAAAATATTATGATAAGACGGTTAAGATTCTCATTACTAGGAGTCACCTTCATTTTTAGAATTTTAAGAGTCCCATAACTGAATCAGTCAGTCAACATTTTAATTTCTTATTTATTTGTTTCTATTTTCGTTTTTAAATACAAAAAAGAAAAAAATATGATAGTTTTAGTTTCTTTTGTTTTCATAACTCACAAAAACCATTAAAAATATAGTTTATCACCTACAATTAAATATATATTATTTAATATTAATTATTGATAATTTATTCATATTAGATTAGTTAGTTCATAAAATTAATTTATCTTTAAGTTTTATATAATATATAATTATTATTAATATTAAAAACATAACTAGGTTTTTGTTTTAAAAAAGAACCTAAATAGAGATAATAAAAAACTAAAAATTAGTATGAAAAATAAAAACAAAACTAAATGAATCCTAGTTATGTTTTAATGCATATCAAAAGTAATGTTTATTCTCAAACAAAAAAATGTAATTATGATTGTGATATAATCATATGTTATAGGATCATTCCCAAACTTAGAGATTTTTTTCAAGTTGTGTTTGTTTTGAAAATTCTAGAGGGTGAAGTAGTTTTGAAGATATTTTTTGTTAGGCATCTAATTATTAGGGCATTTTTCTTATGAAATCTATAACAACTTTTTTTTTTCTGATTGGAGACTCCTTTAAAAGATAATTCTTATGTAAATATGAGTAAAAACAATTTATATAGAGAACTACAAACAAAAACTCATCTACTAAGGACTTTCTATAAAGCAAAAACATTATGTTAAAGTATTTTATTTTGGCTACGATCTGACTTCAAGATAAAGGTCATTCACTAGAAGGTGGTACTTCTGAAATGTATATGCATCTAGGGCATTTGGTTTGGCCAAAAGAGCATTTTAAATTTTAACGTTTACACCAAAATCTTACTTAAACCCTAACGTTTCGAAACGTTCAATTTGAATCTCAAAACTTACAAAACATTCAAATCAAACCTTACCTGGATGGAAAAGTTGGAGGAGTTGCTAAATGCCACGCGGCATTTTTTCCTGACGTGGAATTTTTTTAAAAATTTCATGAGAGTGGGACCCATTTTTGAATTTAAAAAAGAATAGGGTCCCCTTGTTTTAAGCAATGTAAAGATGATTCTACTGTCTTAGGTTTAACAAGAGGAAGGTTGAAGGAGCCTGCGAAACAGTCTACTATTAGACGTGAACAACCAGATCAATAACACCACCCTAATAGCGTGGCCGAAATAAAACAATTTGAACAATTTTTCTTGTATATGCATAATCTCTGGGATTAAGCTACTTCATTTTATACATGTAGGAAATCGTATAGTTCTAGAAGCATGCACATGGAAATTTTTTACTCCAATACCTTATTTCATTGGCATTAATCAATCAGTCACTAAAAGTGGGCTAGCCATAGTACACCAGATGTTGTTTTGCAAAAATGGTAATTAAGAATCCTATATTTTCTAAAGGTTCATCTAACCTAGTGGTATTGCAGTGATGGAACCTATTTGTTGGTTTATACCCTACAGCTAATCGCTTTGGTTGTAGTTTAGTAATAAAATATTTAAAGGTATTCTTTATCTTGTACATGTTTAGATGTATATGATAAAATTCATGAAATAATTATATATTGCAAATGAAATTATAATGAGATTCATATTAAATTTATGTATTATCCTTAAATGTTCCTAGTTATTTTCTATTAACACCGGACATTAATAGAACATAAAAAGGCTAGTAAACATTATGTTTTTTCCTTAGGAAGAAAGTAGTCGATCTCATAAATTAAGGTATGGAGATAATTAAACAAATATGTGGGTGTTTGTTAGAGAATAAGTTCACTGAACTAACCCGACGTAAGAAATCCATTGGGAACGTTACTTGTATATCTATGGAAATTCTTGTGATGACTGTATAAGTGATCATTTGACTTGAGGTCTCCAAAGTTATCTTGTATAAGAATTACCATGTTTTGATACTATTTATGACCTATTTAATCATAATTCGTTCAATCAGTAGGCATTGGATGTAGCATAAACTATTTGTGTGATCAAGAGAGGATTTATCACCTTAAAATAATCAAGGAGAATGTTTTGTTGTTTTCAATTAGTATTAATTCGAGAAATCTTTGGCAAAGGTGGAATGAGGCTTTGTAAATAGTTTATAAATGTCATTAATTGAATTAATAGCCAATGGAAGAGAACTAATATGATTAAGCTCAAAAAGAGTAGACATTAATTCCATACACGGTCTAATCCGAACATTTTATAACGAAAGGATTGAATTATACAAAAAAAATCATACACGAAAAGGTTACCCAAATTCATTTTAACATTCCTAAATTTTGGATGGTCATGATGTGTTGCTAGATGCTAATCTTGATCTATGATTATAAATTTTTTAATTAGAGAATTAAAGATTAATTAAAAGGATTTTTAATCTATCTAATTCTAATTATGAATTATAATTATAATTTATAATTTATAATCATTGCCAATACATTTAAGAAACTAATGAGTCTCACATAAAGAACAGATTGAAGAGAGCAAAGATAGTTTTAACCAAGTTGGATTCAATTATAAAGTTTGACAAAATTTATGATTAAATATGAGATATCTAATAAACAAGGATCAATACGAGATATTGAATCTTATTTGAGCATAATTGATATTTAATTAGAATTATTTGTAATTCTAATTAAATTTAATTTTAATTAGAATTTAATTTAAATTAAATTACTAAGATGTACAAAAATTATTATAAATAGGATTAAGCTCTAATTGAGCTAGCACTTCTTGCTTAACCCTCTGCATAAGAATTACAAAGTTCTCCCAACCTATTTTGTGGATATCATTAGAGGTCGAACACTTGCGTAGCTATGATGTTTAAGATGGGAAGGTTTTGGAAATAGTTTATGGGATATGACAAGAAAAGGATCAAGCTTCGGAATAAGATACAAATTACAATTGATGCTTCATTATGATTTATGTGTTAATTATTTTATAGAATTAAAGTGATTTTAGTTTTCAGGAAATCAAAATACAAAGAAGTTTCGTAATTATTCTGTTGCAGTCGGATTCAGATCCCATTCCAATTTCTTAATAGTGGTATCAAAGCCAATTTTAATTCTATAACTTAATTAAAAAATATGTGATTATTATTAGTTATAATTGGCTCTAATACCACTATTGAGAAATTGGGACAAGATTCGATCCCAATTTCTTAACACCATTTTCTCTAGCTTGCATGCAATATCTAATACAATATTTGTGTTTGAAAATGCCTTATATGCCATAGTAGAGCCAACTGATATCAATCTATTTATATTGTTTCTATGTTCAAAAATTTTAACTTGTTAAATCATTACTAGTTTCTTGCTGTCATTTGGTCTTCATCTATTTACATGTTCACTTTTTGTAGGAGTTTCTTCATTGAAGATTTACCTGGGATTGAAAATCTTGACAAGCCATCTTGCTTTTCTTCAGGATCGCAATTTGAGATGGGTTTGCCTGATAATCTTGTAGGTATGATTATAGATTCACTAATTATGTGTGAAAATACACGTAGTGTGGGAAGCTCAAGGTATCTCAAAACTCATACATTCCCTCCATCTGTGAGTTAGCAAGATGAGAAGATTCAATCACCAAAGTTTCCTCAATGCAACACTGAAAAATGGTTGGGCTATAACCAAGTTGATGAGGAAACTATACATGGAAACACCAATGTAGGTTTCTTCTTTATGAACTAAAGCCCCCAAAGTGAAGGGAGAAAGAAACATGGACTTATAGGCAAAAGAGGCTTAAGATGATGTGGTTCCAAAACATTTAAAGAAGCCAAAGCACGGAAGGAAGAGGTTTTCCTCCGAGTCTGCTGTTGAGAGGGTCTATTTCTTTGTCATCTTTCTCACCTATGTTAGAAGAGAAGTCTAGGATTTTGCCCATGAAACGGTTTCTTGTTGCTTTTGTGCTATCATGAGTCTCCATTCCTAAGATTAGAGAGCGAATAAATAGAAAAGGTTACATATGTTTAGAAAGAGAAAATTAGGTTAAAAAGTAAAGGGGGAGAGAGAGAGAGAGAGAGAATTTTAATTATTTTAAAGATATTATCACAAAATGGTCCTAGGCTTGAGAGAGGATGTTGAATGCAATGTTATATCAACCAAGAATGTAGGACCCACTTCTTTTTAAATTCAAAGTGGGTCCCACTCTCATGCAATTTCAAAATTTTTGACACGTGGCATTTAATTGATGGAGACCTAACTTCGTGATCTTTTCTGTCCAAACAGGTCTGATTTAAGCATTTTGTAAACGTTGGAGTTCAACTTGCACTGCAACAGTTAAGACATTTAGTGACGATTATTTTGTGACTAACTATTATTTCGTCACAAATACGAGGTTTTTTGTGACAAGAAAATGGATTGACACTATTGTTTGGACTAGCTTTGATGATTTATTTTTTTTGTCACTAATATAATAGTAATTGTGACAATTTAACATCTTCCACAATTAAGTTGTCACTGTTAATATATTAATAGTGACAAATTTTCTTTTATCACTAAGTTTTGTCATTAAAAGCCTATGCAATTTGGCGCCAAAATAATTTTGGCGGGAATAAATTGTAATTGTGACAAAACATATGTTAGTAACTAATATTTTCTATTTGTTGTGACAAAACATAGTTTGGTCACTAATTTTTTTTTCCTTTTTGCTACGAAATAGTTAATCGTCACACAATATTTTACTTATTGTGACAAAAATTTTTGTCAATAAATATTCAATTAATTAGTGTCTACTTTATATTGTCACAATAACCGAACTATAACTACGGTTACAACTATTCATAATCTAGTGACAATATTTTTGCGACTAACTATTTTTATCATCACAAATACGAAATTTTTTAGTGCCAAGATAATTGATTGACACTATTGTTTAGATTATCTGTGATAATTTATATTTTTGTCACTAATACAATGGTAATTGTGGCAATTTAGTATCTTTCACAGTTAAATTGTCACTATTAATGTATTAATAGTGTTAAAATTTATTTTATCACTAAGTTTTGTCACTAAAAGTCTATGAAATTTGGCGCCAAAATAATTTTGGCAAGAATTAGTTATAATTGTGACAAAACATATGCTGGTAACTAATATTTTTTATTTGTTGTAACAAAATTTCGTTTGGTCGCTAATATTTTTTCTTATTATGACGAAACGGTTTATCGTCGCACAATATTTTATTTGTTGTGACGAAATTTTTTTCAATAAATATTGAATTGATTAGTGTCTATTTAATATTGTCACAATCACCAAACTATAACTATGGGCACAACTATTTATAATATGGTGACAATTTTTTTGTGCCTAAGTATTATTTCGTCACAAATATGAGGTTTGTTGTGACAAAATAATTGATTGACATTATTATTTGGATTAACTGTGATGATTTATTTTTGTGTCACTAATATAATGAGAATTGTGACAATTTAGTACCTTCACAATTAAATTGTCACTATTAATAAACTAATATTGTCAAAATTTATTTTATCACTAAGTTTTATTATTAAAAGCGTACGTACTTGTTATGATGAAAATTCAATTAGTTAGTGTCTACTTTCTTTTTTCATAAAAGAAAATAATAAAAAAGAAAGGGGGAGAGGTTGCTAAATTGTGAGATCACAAGTTTTAATTTTAAAGTAATTAGGTTGTAAGGTTATGATTGTTTAAGTTGGTTAGAAGTGATTTTGTTATTTGTGGGAGTGTTTTTTTTAACTCTTTTATTTTTGGCAGACTAAATTGAGTATACGTAAGTGTTAAGTATTATTTCAAATAGAAAGGAGAAAGAAAATTAAATCATATGAATGTGTGTATCTATTAGAAGGTATTGCATTTTCATAAGCTTAATAACAAATGACTAGTTTTTTTTAGAATTTAAATTTTTCATTAATAAATGATGGAGATTACAAATGTATAAGGAGCTATTACCAAATTGAGTTAAACCAAATTAAAACATTGATGTCTGACTTAGTAACAAACAAAACAGCATTTGCTAGGACCTTATAACATCGTTCAGCTCCAAGCAACGATATTTTACAAAGATACAAGACATAATACACTGCTGGCATAACGACATAGGGCTTTCGTCTCGTCTTCGATGCCTTTCTCGATTTAGGTAGGGAGACGCAATCCACCTGTTTACGATGGCACTTCTCTCCCTCTATTCTTCAATCATGGTAACAACACTTTGGACTTGACAAACTCAATTATTCATATATATTTTCATATCATTTGGATGAGTTTTTGTCACTAAAATTGGTCTTTATGGCTTTATTTGAATATTATTTCAATTATTGTGCCTTACATTTAATTTGTGTTTATAGGGGCAAAAATTGTCATATCTTGGTTTAACTGTGATAAATTGTGTTGGGTCCCGAACCTTTTAGTAAGGTAAGACTATTAAATGAGAAGTTGTTCATGGTTATTCATGTATAAAGAAAG
>JANZLC010000009.1:12913945-12928475 GCA_026413385.1 Erythroxylum gracilipes
ACGCATTCTGGCAACACAACGAAAATGCAAAGAACATAGGCAAAGAAAAGCCATACAGAACAAGGGAGAAACTTTCTACCCCAGGATTTATAGTATCAATCGAATAAACATACCAATCCGGATCGACTACGTGGAAAAATCTAAGTGGCTGGAACATCGCGGTAGACGAGGGGACACACGTAACCACGCGCGATAAATGTATGGCGGCCCAAGATACACAACGTTCCAAATTTCGATGGCACCCAGAAAATATGGACCGTCAGTAATAATTTCGTCAAGCGTTTTTATTTCAACATCCTCAATCGGCCCCAACGCATAACGATCGTGCGACAGTTGAGGAGGCGCTCTGTTTTAGATTTCGACCGGTGCTTAGAAGATATGAACCGCCAAGTCATAATTAAACATACAATCTAGGCTAGACTGTCCTCATAGGGCGCGAACCGAGCTATCATCTGGCTTTACCGCAAGTCGAACGACCGTTCTTATGCCCTAACAGCTCGCCCAATCGACCAAACGACCTGATAGCGAGTGGACGCACCAACGAGCCACACAACCCTTATCTACTCCTTCGACCCTTCCCTTCAGTCAGAGTCGAGGAGTAGGGGGCTTATGGTTGGATCGGGCGTGCTAGGCCCAGGCCCATCTCCACATGTCCATGGCCCGTCCGGCCTATCAGGTGTTAGTCTCATATGCAAACACTAAGACTTACGTGAAGACGTAAACCTAGTGGCAATCTACAGCATATATAAGGTACTATTCCTATCGGATTGAGGTACGTGACTACAACCCTAGCTACTCTTCCCTATTCCCAGCGACCAAAATCTCTCAAAAAGACTAATTTGAGCGTCGGAGGGGCCTTCCGGGAATCAATTCTTGGCGTGCCTTTATTTGTTTTGCAGGAATCTCCTAACCAGAGCCGCGTAGATCATGGATCGAAATAATGATATTCCAGCCCAGAAAAATCTGGCTAAACCACTACTACAACAATAACAACATCTCAATAGGATCCCGCTGAGATGTAAAATCTGGAAAAATCTAGAAGTACGCAGCTTTATCCTTAGGTAGTAGAGAGACTGTTTTCGATAAACCAATAGAAAAAAGGTTTCTAAAAATGGTTAAAAGAAAATAATATCCAAATACATAAACAAATAATTATATAAATAAATTAATAATAATGATAATAAAGATAAAATTAAGTAAAGAAGACAAGAAGGAGAACGAATAAGTAAACAAAACAAACAAGCAATTAAAAAAATACGAAATAAATAAATAAAATAACTAAAAGAGTAAGTGAAGGAAATTCTAAAAACACAATTGTTAAGGAAAAATATTTGCATATTGAAAAACCATTATCTAATGTGACAAATGAGTAGGGAACATCCACATCTAATCATATGCATCACATTCCACATCCACTAGTACTAATCTTAAAAGCAAGCATTATGCTTTTATATGTGGCTCACAACCAAAGCACAAAGTTCAATATTATCAAAGAAAAAATAGGCATAACTTTTATAATGATACACAAACTTATTCACTCCATCCTCAAATAAGCATACATCAAGCTTTCATTCAAAGTAGATATCATACCTATAATCATGATAACTCGGTTCACTACCCTAAGAAACCATCAACACCTTAATGTCCAAATAAAGTTTCCTTATTATGCATACACACCAAGTAATGGATTTATATATAATCATCACTCATGTATTATGGTATGTCATTTTTGTGATAAGTATGAAAATGTTGACAGACTTTATTTTCTTAAACAAAGAATGTCAAGCAAGTCCTTGAAAGTGTGGGTTAAAAAGAAGGAACCTAACAACCAAGGAAATAAGCTCATTTAGGATCCTAAAACACATTGAGTACCTTGGTTTGTAAGGCTAATAGAAAAGAAAAAGCAAATAATATATAGTAGAGATAGTAGGCATTAAATTAAGTTTTATTAAAGATTTTATGCTTTTACCGTGATGAATCTAACCTTCTTGTCTCTCAGGAAATCTAGAAGAAATTGTTATAGGATATGGAGAATTTACCCATGAAAGACTTTTAAAACAGACAATTGTTGAACTAAGTGACATAAATAAGAAGGATGAGAAGTCTCTAATAAATTGTAAATTCAAAAGAAGAATCTTCATTCAAATCTCTCACAAGTAAAATTCAACATAAGGTAATTATTAGTTCTTGATTTAGAAATATATGATAACTTGCATTTATATGTGAATTTGAGTATAAGTTCTTGGTGATGATTGTTTGAGTTTGACTTTTGTATAAGGTGTTTCATATTTTTTTAAAATGTGTATTTTGGTACTTAGATTTAGGGATTATTGTACAAAATAAGGACATCTAGATATAATTTATATTAATTGGGAAACAAGTTTTCTAAATTATTAAATAAGGATAAGATTTTACTTAATTATATCAAAATTAGCTATATTTGATGGAAATTCTATACGATAAAGATCCCCTTTTATTTTATTGATTGACTTTGTGTGTTTGAAGTCTTTTAAGCTTTTTTATATAATAATTATTTGATATTACCGTAACTTATTTAAATATTTTGATGTTTAAATTTGAGTTTTAAAGTTGATTTTTAACTTTCCAGAATACACTGATCAATTAGTATCTTAGTATGATCAACTGGTGTAACCAAAAAACATGTTAACGTGTTTTCTACCTTTTCAGTAAGTTTTTTCTTTGTTAGTTGCTTTCCTGGTCGCCTAAATAGCCAACCTGGTCAACCGATATCTTTCAATAGTTGACCAATGTCCCTGATTTTGAGACTCTCTTCTTTCTTAAGAATTTACGAAGAATTTGTTTGCCATCCTTGGTCGATAAATAACCAATATAAGTCAACCCTAGATTTATTATTAATTTCTCTATTTTTATCAAGTCTTTCGTTTATTATATATACTATTGCAAATAATTTTTCGTAATTTTTAATTAAAGATTCTAATGTTTGATGAATTTTATTAATTTCATTAAACTTTTGTAACTTAATATTTTGATATATTAATTCTTTTAATTGAATTTCAATTGTTTATCTAATAATTCAGACAATTGTTTTGTAATACTCATAATGTATTTTAAAGATGGTTTGATAATTCTTGGAGTTGATTTTTAATATTAGCTAATTCATTTCCTAATTGTTTTTTTTCTTCTTTATCATTTAAGTCTTCTGTTTGATTTGATATACCTAGTTCAGTAAATCTAATAGGTTTTTCTAATCTAAAAGATTGTGATCTTAAAGGAATTTTTTGTCTAATAGTTTTATTTTCATATAAGGATAATCGTGGAATAGTTTGTTCTAAATTTTGTATAATAGGATAGTTAATATCTGGTAGTTCTCTTAAACTAGTTCTTAAATTTATTCCTACTTTAGCTACATCAGTAAATAATTGATTTATATAAATTTGATCTGTATTTTTAAATTCAATATTATGATGAGAATTAGTTAAAGTGTAATTGATAAGTAATTGAAAAAGGAAATTGACCTGTTGTCATTAAATTTTTGCAATAAAATTTATAGGCTATAGTAATTGTTTCATCTAAATATTGTGATTGTAAGGAAATTCCTAATTTTAGACGAGTGTTAAATTTAATTTTTTCATAGGCTGAATTTCCATTCATGATTCCAATTACTTAGTCTTTTAAATCAGTCATTCTTTCATCTATTGTTGTCATTCTAATAGGTGAATCTATCTCTTCTTGAAAAGTGGATTTTCATAAGATTTTAATTGTAGAAAGATGTATATAACAAATTTTCTGTCTTTTTTCTTTAGACATATTTTGTAACTATTTATAAATTTGTTCTTGGCCTATTAAACTTATACGGATATGCCCATTACGTTGATCTATTATGATAGGTGTTTCATGTATTATTTTTCCATAATAGATAATATTTTTCTATTAATTAAATTTTTGAATAGATGGTATGTAATATCTTGTCCATCTTTTACATTTAATTGTGTTTTTGCTATTTATTTTTGTTTTTGTGGGATAATAATGCATTAATATGAAAAACACCAGTAGATTCAGTTAGTTCTAAAGTATCTACATCTAAAATATTACTATTAGTATCAATGTTTTGAATTATTTCAGTCATATTAATGAGAGATTCTTTGATGTTCGGTAAGTTGGTTATATTTATGACGTAAATTTTGATTATATGAATTATAAAGATTAATAGCAATATCTAGTCTTTCTCTAATAGGAATTAATCCATTATTATTAAGACAAATTTGTAGATAGTTATACCTTCTTTCATAACAATCTTTTTCTAATCTAGATTCAGTAACTAAAGTTTCTAAGCCAATAATTTCTTTTAATAATTGGTTACATAATGTACAGTTATGCATTAAGAAAAATTGTAACCTAAATTGACAAATAGGACAATTATTCATGAATAATGAATTTTTCAGTGTTTTTAAAATTGTTTATAGAGTTGTTTTAATTCTAATCGTTCTCGGTTATAGTTTTTGGTATTTTTATTTTAAATTTCTTTAAATTTATGCAGAGTAGTTTCAGAAGCATTTATTTGTCCTAAATTATTATAAGTATCGCTAAAAGTTTTAATAAGTTTTTTGCTAAGTATAATTTTTCGTTCATTATGTAGATGAATATTTCTACAAGTGTCACAAATAGGCATAATACTTTTATAATATAGATTTAAATATTGAAATAATTGAATAATAACATGATGAAAAGATAAACAATTAAACATAACTGCTTTGCTCTGTTTCTCTTAAACGCCAATCCTGAGGCTTTAGCGCGAGATAAGAGTTTGAACAGGGATATTATAACGAAGCGTTTATGTTTTCATATCGAGTTATACTCGAAGATTACATTATATAGAAAAGGGTGCTAGGAAGCATCCAAACCAAAAGTAAAAAGCAAAAGCAAAAGTGAAGACTACAGGAAAAGTATATTGAGAATCTACTTTTGACTCGTTCAAATGGCCGACAGATGGCCTACATAAAGATAATAGCCGACAAAGTAGCCTACTGACATCCTACATTATTCCTCGATGATGATATCTACTGATGAGCTGTCATTCTTATCTTTTTCTTCCTGTGATGTCGAAGGATAATTTTGGCATTGATGTTAGGGATATTGATATAGTTGTTGACAGAGAGCTTGCTTCCACTGTTATGATAATTCACTGAATACTCCAGATAAAGTTGAAAAAGATGCTTCAAGTTGTTTTATGAGCTGGAATGACTCAGTAGAGATAGGTGTTTTATTTTTTGAAGTCATCAACATATTTGCTCCTCTGTAGTTTAATTTGACTAAAGATTATTGAGTAATTTTTAAGTATTGCTGGTAAACTACTTCGATGCAATGGAGATTGAATTGGTTAATCAGATCCCAATCAAACTCATATTTAGGATGGTCAACTATAAGTGGATACATGTCGTTGCTAATTCCAATTTGGACATATGCTAATCGTGATATCTGGACATCGGCTTCCTTAAGACTGCCTGCTTTTTTGAAGATAAGATAGCTACTGAAAACTTTGATACAAATTTCTCTTTCCTTAGCAGGTTTTTCTTTGTAATTTTTGACTAAAAGGACAAATCCTGTTGGGAATTCAGAAAGAGTGTTTAAATTGGATAAATAAATAATGACTACTAACCCACTTTGAAAAAGAGGTAAGTAGTGAGTGCATAAGCTTCTGGAAAGATTATAGCTTTTGGTCCATATTGTCCTCGATTTTATAGATAATATTGGAATTTTTTTTGATCTTCTTTCCAGTCATTGAGTGCCTAAAAGCAGTCATAAAAATTTATGAAGTAATCTTTTTCATTTCTTCCTTGAGTGCTTTGGTAGGGATGACATTTAATTTTTTCCATGTTGATGGGTTTTCCCAAGGTTTTCATTTTGGAGTCCGATGGTTGTTTTTTTAAAGCTTGTTTATAATGAGGTTGTAATGATGATCCTTTGAATTCAGTCAAGGCTTTTTCAACTTTAGTTCGGCTTGCATAACTTTGATAGATAATTGCAGGTTTTCCTATAATATGGATGGCTGCTTTATGTCACTCATCGTATATTCCAGCCATGGGTCCATTGAATATGACATAAACTTTGGATTCTTTGAAGTCTTCTTTTTTTTTCTGAGAAACAGGTGTATCTATGTATGATAATGGACTGGTTTTTTCAAACAAGTTTGGTGAGGCTATTTGGGTTATTTGTTGAGCAGTAATTAGTTGGATGGTGGGTTGTATGCTAGGTGGTTGATCAATAGATAGTTGTTGTTTTTTCAAAGAGGGTAATGGTTGTCTTAGCTGATTAATTTCTTTGGTTAGACTCTCCACTTGTTGTTGAAGATCTAATAATTCATTTTCCTTTTTGCTGAGTGAATCCTTCAGGCTGAGGATGGTTGTTTCCATTCTCTGGTTAATGTATCTACAAGACTGTTAGGAGAAGATTTTATATAATGTATTTGAAAATTATATTGTTTTAATTCTAATTGCCAACAGATTAAGAGTCCTTGATTATAATTTGTTTTAATATTATATTTATTAAATCCATATAAATACTTAAAATTTGTCTAAATTTGAAATTCGACAGGCAATAAATCCACTTTTCATTTTTATAATGTTTTAATACATGCAAGTGTTTCTTTCTCATGAATAGGATATTTTCTTTTAGTGGGATTAAAAAGTGTCATTGATAAATTTACATAAAAGATATTTCCTTGTATTGGGTGGTTATGCCATACTTACATCTATTTGTACTAATAATGTATCTTTCGGATTATAATTATATAATGTTGGTAGATTGTTGCAGAGAGTTTTTAGAATACGTATTGTTTCTGTATCTTCTTCTATCTATGTCCATTGATTTTTTTTACTGCATTTAAGTTGTAACTTTTTTCTTTCTTTAGCTAAATCTTTTAGAAATCCTTGGTCAGATATATAGTTTAATAATCCAAGAAAATTTTGAACTTCAGTTATATTTTTTAATGTCTTAGGAAAATGTTGTAATTTCTCAAGGATATTAGGTTGTAATTTTAAAAATCCGTTATGAAATTCTATACTTAGCTATTCAATATTTTGTTGCACTAGTTTAATTTTTTTTGCTTAAAATTAATCCTTTTTGTTGACATCTGATGAGAACCTGTTTTACTTTTTTTAAAATGATATTCTTTGTCTTTGTTTGAAAATGTAATAACATCATCAATATAAGCTGATGTAAATTCTTCTAATCTTTCTAAATTGTTATCATAAATTTTTAATAGATACTAGGGGCTTGTTTTAATCCAAAAGATAGTACATTCCTTTGGTAACGTTTTTGTGGAGGACAAGTAAATGTTGTTAATGGTTTTGTATTATCATGTAATCTTAATTGCCAATAACTAGATTTTGCATCTCGTGTAGTGAACCAATGGTGTTTTTTTTAATCTATTAATAATATAATCTTTTCTAGGTAATTTATATGCATCACTTATTGTAGCTTTATTTAATTCTTTATAGTTAGTTACCATTATTTGCTTACCACGTTTTTGTTTGAAATGATTGTTTACATAGAAGGCTGGGGCGGAATGTTTACTTGTGCTTGATGTTATTAATTATTTTTGTAATAATTCCGAACATTCAGTAAGAAATTCTTGTACATCTTTTTGTGTATATGGAATATTATTTTTAATATTAATTTCTTGTGTAGGAACTTTTAGTTTTATTTCAATTAATTGGCTATTACTATTTTTTGTAGGATCTAGTGGATTTTTACTACAAACTTGTTCTATTAAGGTTTCTATTTCAGTTTGTAAAGTTAAATTATTAAGAAGATAAAATTGGAGTAAATTTAATTTTTCTATTATAAGTTGGAGATTTTTATAATAAGTTGTACGGTACATAACTATTTTGAGGATTATAGATTTTTTATTTAAATATTTTATTATTGGTATTCGTAAAGTTATATAGTGTAAATATTGACAAAAAGGATTATATAATTTAAGAAAATTATTTCCTAAAATTAATGGTAGCCCTGATTTTTGTTGATATATTGATGGTATAGTAAAGGTATAATTTTCAATAATGATATTATTACAATAACTTATATACCAAATAAATTTAATACTTCCATTTGCTATTCTTATTTGTATAGGTTCGTTTAAATTTTTTCCAATTGTTTAATAATGTTTTAGATGATATACAAAGAGTAGCAACCTGTATATAAGCATTAACTTTTTTATTCTGAATAATCACTTGAATAAATGTTGTATTCAGATTCAATTGTTGATTCTGAAAGTTGTAATTCATAATGATATAATGAAGAAATTGTTGAATCTATTTCATATTCAAATTCAATAGGTTCTAAATTATATTTAAGTGCTGAATTTAAAATATTCAGTTTTTCTTTATATTTATTTTAATTTCTTTTTGGGCAAATGTTTGCATAATGACCTTCTTCTTTACATAACCAATATTTACAAGTTTTTTTTTCTAATTTTGAGGGCAATATTTTTTCTTTGGTTTATATTGTTGATAAGCCTTGCGTCGAAAGAATTTTTCATAAGGTTTAAATGGAAATTTCTTATGTTTGTTGTTGGGATATTTTCACCAGTTATATTTATATTTTCGTTGTTTGTTATTAATAAAAGAGTCACAACCATATTGTTGAGGTACTTTTGAATATTTAGAACAACATAGTTTAATATCTTTATGTCTGAGTGTTTTATGTAATTTTACTTATAAACATTTTGGTGATAATACGTCTTTTACTATTGAAATAGCGCCTCCTAGATTATAAGCTAATTAATTTTCATGTTGTTTGATTAAGAACAAGTCTTCTATTGTTTTGTTTATTGGATAAGGTAATTTTTTAATAAATATTTGTATATACATTTCTTGTGATACAAGTTAATTTATAATAATATTTTTAAAATTCACAAATATATTTTTTTTGAGATAACAGATGTCACATATTCTTAGATTATTTAAATGTCATAAGGCATTTTTTCTTTCTTCGTTTTCTATTTCCTGTTTATATGAATTTACATCTTTGCCAATGAATTCTTTATAAATTTCATTAGTAACTACATCAAATACCTTTATTGGTTCAATAGCATTAAGGAATTCAATGGTATTTTTTATTCGTACTTCATTATCTAGTAAAAAAACTTAATATTATACCTGTATTTACTTCATTATCTAAGTAAAACTTAATATTATAGGTAATAAAATTCCATAAGGTACTTATATTTGTTAATCCTTCAAAAGGTTTTTCTGATTGGATGACTAATGCTAGTCTATTAGACCATTCAAGTAATAATTTTTCTGGAGATAAGACACAATCTAAATTGAGGATTCCATCTGGTCATATTATTATATGTTTTGTTGTATATTCGGTAAGAAATTTTTGTATTTTATTATCTTTTCTATAATTTCCAAAATGATTTAATTCTTCTTGTTCTATAGGTTTATAATTCCAGTTATACTTAGATTGATTTTCTCTTTTTCTTTTTTCTCCACTTTGGCTTGTTTCAGGTTGTTCTTCTAATTTTTGTTGATCCATATATATTTCTTGATTAGATTCATAACCATAAATTACTTCATTCTTATCAGTAATAGGATTTATAAGTTCATATTTTAAAGAATTATTATCTGATGTTAATTTATTTACTAACTGCATAATTTCTTCTAATTGAATTTTTATATTTTGTTACATATTCTCCATGGTTTTACCAAAGTTATATTAGATAAGATAGATGGCTCTGATACCAATTATGGATTTATTATTAATTTCTCTATTTTTTGAGTCTATCGTTTATTATATATACTATTGTTTGTTTAGAAACTTTAGTAACTGAATCTAGATTAGAAAAAGATTATTATGAAAGAAGATATAACTATCAACAATTTTGTCTTAATAATAATGGATTAATTCCTATTAGAGAAAGACTAGATATTGCAATTAATCTTTATCCTCTTGTTTTTAATATCCCGTATGCCTCTTTTCTTCTATTCTCATATTTTATGTTTATGTCCTCCAAAACCCCAATCAACTAATTCTTTTCCTTGAAAAACATCATCCATCATTAGATAAAAATCTTATTATATTGCATCAAAATTTCAAATTGTCACTTTTGAATTTTATATTTGGGATTTTCAAAATATTTTTCTTAACTAAGAAATTCTTTTTCAAATTGATGCCTTCATAATTAAATTATAAAAGGAGTTAAGTTTGTTTTTCTTTTAATTATAATGATACATCTTTAATTTTGTTTTAAATTGGTATTTTAGGCTTTCTTTCATATTTTTGTTTTAGAAAATTTAGGGCTTTCGAAGTTATATATTTTTAAATGAAATTGATTATTAGATATTGCAATTGTGCTTTTATTTATTACAATTCCAACATCTAATTTTGTCAAAACTTGCCCTCGATGCTTTAATTAAAACTTTAATCTTAGAAACAATGCTAAAATTTAGGAATTTTCAAATTAAGCATAATTAGGAATGCCTCTATCCAAACTGACCCTTTGTTTTTACTCTTTAAATATTTAATAGTACTCTTTGGCGAGAAAATTTGTCAATCTTAGTCAAATTCATCTTTTAATCAAGTTAGCTTGGCACATGAAATTTTATATTATACATTTTTAGTTAATATATTTCTTTTCACTGATTCCAAAAAGGGGGAGAAAATTTGATGATATTATATTTAGAGGGAGTGATGAAATCTAGGGGAAGTGATTATTTTATCATTTATGTATTTTTGCATTTTATGTATAAGTAAATTTATGATATCTACACGTATAGATATTTCTTTGATGTTGAATATCTCTTTTGTTCTTATTATTGAATTATGCTCTACATACTAAATTATATTTTATGCATGAATTAACAGAGAGCAAATCATTATCTTGATATTTGTTTGTGTGCTTAATTTTATTATTGTTCCCTAATATCATAAATATTTTTTCATCATTAAAAAGGAGAGATTATTGAACCAAGGGAGCTTATAATCGGTATTTTGATGATAACAAAACATAATTACCACTAATGAGTTTATTAGTTTTATGAAAAACAATATAAGAATAAATTGAAGTCATAAACTTAAGAAGATTTCTTATGAAATTGATAAAAAGAAGTTGAAGATTACAACCATCAAAATGAAGATAAAACGAAGAACAAAAGAAAATCAAGGATTATAGATGCCATTCTTTAGTTTGTAATTAATTGTAAACTCACTTTGTTAATTTGACGATCTAAAAGGCTTACTATGCAAAATATTTAATTTCACTTTATTCCATGAGTCTTTACTTTCATTAAGAGACATTAAACCTTTTGATTTTAAAATAAAAGCCTTTTGATATTTCAAATATAGTTTGAAGAATATTTTGGGAAGTGTTTAAATTATAATTATAAGCATTTGCAGGTGTTAAAATAATGTTTTTTAGATAGTTGGTGTACTTATATGTATTAATGATCGACCAATGTAAGTTAAAGTTGTTAAACTTGATGTATCGTGAGTTTGTTGTAACATTGATTGATGTGCTGATTGAACAATATGTCATTTTAGTTAATCAATATGCCTACTCATTGACCAATGTTCCAATGAATAGTGAATATGAAGCTTTTAATAAATATTGCTGACTAGTGCATCATATATAGTTGTTATAACGACTAGTTTTAAGCTCAAATGACTAGTAAGGTTCCTAAAACACTATAAACATATGTTTTCTCATTCATTTTAGCATCAATAAGGTTTGATGTATTGTATACACACATCTTAAGGAGTTTTTCCTTCATTTGAGCATTAGTCTCATATTTGTGCGAATGAGCTATTTTGGAGTTATCAAGTAATATTTGATTTAAGGAATATATTATTGTACTTAGAGGTGATCTAAGTGAAATTAAGGTTTCTTTTTACCCTAGAAGAAGATTGTAAGAAAGTTTCCTTTTTACCAAAAAAATTGTATAAAGGTTATTCTTCATGTTGGAAGAAAAATTATAGTAGCATTCTAAGAAGAGTCTTGAGAGTGGACATAAGTAAGAGTTAAGAGTTTTTTGTCGAACCACTATAAATCAATTTACATTCTTTATTCCTTACTCTTTTAAATTATTGTTCAATTAGTTAATTGATTTACATTAAGCAATTTCATCATTCTTATTTATATTGATTGTTATTAATTGAGTATATTGGTTAGAAAAATTGTTGAATTTTAAAAATACCCAATTCATCCCATTTTTAAGTGCCATTAGGGACTAACATTATCTATAATTGTCCAAGGGTTCTGAATTTGATAAGAAAGAATTTCACTAATACTAATAATTTGTGTTATCCTGACATTACAATATTTGTAACTAATTTTTTTAATCATTTTAATGTTTTGTTTAAATGAAGAGGGAGTTTACACAAAATTTTACAAGTAATAAGTGAGTTGCATTTAAGTATGTCGGGTCTAATACTAGACCAAAAGTTCTCAAAATTATACTCAATAATTATAGATTTTGGTCCCAATAATAATTTATCATTTGAGTTTGTAAGTTTTTGGTGGGAGTACTGCTTTGATTGATAGTGGAAAGGGAGCAATAAATTACTTTTACAATAAAAAATAGGCCTTTTGTATATATCTTATCTTGCAGTTAAGACAAAAATGAAAAATAGTCATTCCTTATATAAACCTTATCTTGCAGTCATCAATTAGACATGATAATTTTACTCTCAGTTGTTTACTACTAAGGGTAATTTTTTAATCATATTGTCTATTTTATATCATATTTTATAAAAAAAGCTGAAGTTAATAGGAAAATGATACTAATTATTACAATAATTATTTTACACGAGATATGCAAGATTTTCTTAGTTTACGAGTAGAGCATAAGGATGGGTATCGTGATTTTGGAATTTTCATTGCAAATTGTCAAAGCGATAAAATTAATCTTGGCATTTTTTTTTCTTTCGTTACTTGTTTAAATTAGTGGTTAAATTCATTGGGTCGCCCGTATGGTTTGCTATATTATCAATGTAACCCAAACTTTTAAAAACTATTAATAACCCTTTATAATTTCAGTTTTGCAAACCCGTCCATCCTACCATCAACTTCCATTAAAAACTCTATGCGTAGACATTATATGTGATACTACACGACGTTATTTTGAAGTTCACAGTTAAGATTTGTAACAAAAGTTGACAGTGGGTGACAGGGTACAACTTACAAGATGGTTATTGTCTTATTGATAGTTTTTAAAAGTTGGGGGTATATTCCTAAAAATAATTATTACTTTTTTATTTATAAAATTATTTTTGTGGGACTAATTCAAAAGTGATGTTCCATAATTAGAAATATTTGTAATTCAAAATTCGAGTCAATACGTAAGTGAAACTAAGTGTAAAAAGAATTAGATCACATTTGAATTAAAGAATTAGATCACATATAAATTCATTCATTTAAAAAAAAGAAATAAATTCGAATAAATGAATTGATTTTTGTTTGATACAATTTGAAGCTTTGAGAAATGTATATTATTATCATTATTAAGTTAAATATAATTTTATGAAATTTCTTAAATATTTTATTTTATTTTTATTAAGATTTCTTAATAGTACAAGTAGTTCTACATGCTTAATTTGTCTTAACCATTTTGATCCTTTAATGAACTGAGTTTGTAAGAAACCAAATTTTATAGATGATAGTAACTTAGAAAATAATCTTAGATGATAAAGTATTAACATTTTATTTGGTGTAATGCATTTTAATGACGGTGATGATAAGATTCATCTCAATGATAAGAGTTTTGTGTCAACTAAAAACTAGTACCATTTGAGTGAATATATCGTTAAATAAAGTTTTAAGGTTTTCATTTTTTCTCTTTTTTTATTTATATGTTAAACAATGTTATGAATACCATACCGAATTTGATACCAGATTAAATTTTGGTACTATACTGTACCGGTATCGGTCAGTACCGGATACCGTTTCAGGTAATTTTTTAAATTTATGAACTAGTCCCTAAAATTTTTGAAATTTGCAAAATAATCCATTGATATATTGTATAGTTCTACTGTATACTTTACTGGTTTACTATTTATTTACCTAAATTCAATACCAAATATTAAAAATAAATTACCATTTCACAAATATTAAGAATGTGTCAATTAATGATTTAAATTTTTACAATTTTACAAATTTTGATTATCAATTTTACAATTTCACATTTGATTATCAATTTTACTACATTTGATTATCAATTTCACATTTAATTATTAATTTTACATTTAGGTTTAAATGTTGCAATTTTAATAACCAACATTGTTAAGCCGTGCATAATGCATACATGTTGGACTCCGAACTTTTCTTGATGAATCTAGCATTATTTTAAATTAGGATTTGGAATGATGAATTGTTTTGATTGGATTTTTATTAAACATGATTGAAAAAGGTTATAAGGTTTGATGGAATAAATTTTAGGAGTTAATCATTCCTGTAAAGGTTAGTAGAATTATTATTATATGGTTCGATTGAATTAAATGTTGTAAAAATGCATAAGGGCATTTTGGGCATGACACTTAGGATTGTTAA
>JANZLC010000009.1:12928575-12951021 GCA_026413385.1 Erythroxylum gracilipes
GATTATGATCGGAACTAAGATTTGTGTATGCATGAGTATTAGACTTTTAGTGTCGTAATTTCATTGGATTGTATTCATGGGCATGACAAGTATTATCACGCACACGTTTATGGCACAAGGGATTGGGCTCCGAAAACGGGCACAACATGTTTTTATATCAGAGAAGAAGAGATTACAAGGAACCACACACGTGTACGATGACATGTTTGTCAAGAGGTTAGATTTCGGAAACAGGATCCAACATACATCATTCCACGGTCAGCACCACACCACCCTAACCCTATTTTACAATTTCATTTCCAATTCCCATTCTAATTTTCATATCAGAACAAAATAACAAAATCCAAATCAATGGCTCCTCACTGCTTACAGTATTCAACAATTTCAACTTCAACAATTCCATTCCAAAATTAAATTCAAACCAATTCACATACACACAAATCCAATACTGTGAGCAATTTCATTCCAAAATAAAAATAATTCACAAATCATAAATCCAAAACCGTGAGATGAGCAGCAAATTTATCATCCACCGACAACCAACAACAACAAAATCCAAATCCAAATTTGTAATTTATCATCAATATTTCGAAAACAACAAACAACAAAATGTTTAAATTTGCAAAAAGGTCCTCCTACCTTCCTAAATTTATAGTACCAGCTGGTATCTGCCGGTATTTTAGGTACTGGTCGGTACCCATCAAAAAATACCGGTATTTTTGGTCGGTACCGAAGTAACTTTCACCGTACCATTTTTCTGCCGGTACGGTACGATAATCATAACTTTGATGTTAAATTTTTTATATGTGCAATATAAATATAAAACTTTTGTCTATAAATATTTTTGTTTTAAGTTTCACTTATATTTTATTGTGTTATCTAACAAGTAGTATAACATTTTAGGTATTTTATATGATTTTTAGTTATACATTTGTACGAGAAGTAAATGATATTTTTCTTATATTAATTACAATTATTATTTATACGAGAAATATGTAAAGCATAATATTAATAGAAATAAAATAGTTATTATATTAAATTTATATTATTATAATTTTTGACCATAACTAAAATAAAATTAAAGATTATATAGTAAAATATATTAATGAATTTTTTGTAATTTTATAAAATTTAATATTTATTTTATAATTTTTAAAAATTTACTTAAAATGTGGTAGAGTACGTACAAATTAATTCAATAGTGGTATAGCGTGAGCGCGTCGTAGAGAATCCCAGCTTCATTGCTTGACGCCCGTGCACTCCCCCGGTCGCTTTCACGCCTTGTTAGAGTGAGAGAGAGAAAGAATCGGATCAAATCAACAGCGTTTTTTAAATTTTGAAAAAAGTCGAGGATTTCAAAATTTTAAAAACTCTTCTCTCTCCTCTGATCTCTACTCTATACGGCCATGTCTTCTGTTCATTCCTCCTTTGCGTTTCTTTGATCTCTACTCCTCCACTGAATAAACTGTCCTTTTCAGGTACTTTCTATTCTACATTTCTTATCCTTTCTCTTCCCTTTTTATATTTTTCACCTTATTTTCTATTCTTTTCCGCGGTTAGGTTCCCTGTCTTTTCGTGTTGTTTGACATCTTCCCTCACTCTTTATTCTTCTCTCTCCTTTTCTATTTATTTATTTTTTGTTGTTATGATGGTCATAATTTCTTGAGGTGAGGTCTGAATGATTTCTCCAATGCTTGACTAGTCCATTCTTTTTCTACTTTGTTCATTTGGGAATTCAAGGAGTGGAAGTTCTTAAAGTCTTCTGAATTCATCTGACGATGGAGCAATACGAAGTTCTAGAGCAAATTGGAAAAGGGTCTTTTGGTTCGGCCCTCCTAGTGAGACATAAGCACGAAAACAAGAAGTGAGCATCCTGTAATTTACCCTGAGTTTGTGTTTTGAAATTTACACGTGTCCTCAAACAGGGTGTGTTTCTTTTTCAGGTATGTGCTCAAAAAAATCCGTCTTGCTCGTCAGACTGATCGAGCCCGCAGGTCTGCTCATCAGGAGGTTACTTCACTTATCATTCCCTTTTTATTTTTGGATCAAAACGCTATTTGATTGTTACTTTTTTCTTTTATAGCAATTTTTTATTAAGGGAGTATGTTAACCATTGGAAATGGAAGATAAAAATGAAGTTTTTATCTTTGATTGTTGTGTCATTTCAAGTAAAATTAATCCCTATTATCTGGGTGCAATGTCCAGAATCTTGATGTATCAGCCGTACTGAGGTTTCTGTTTTGGGTTTTCTATGTTCCAGATGGAGCTTATTTCGAAAGTGAGAAATCCTTTCATTGTGGAGTACAAGGATTCCTGGGTAGAGAAGGTACAGATAATGCCAATATGTGATGCTTTTTCAATTGATTCTACCATATTTTCGTCGTGTTTTACTTGCTGATCTTTTGTGGGTTTGCCCATAGTTCTAGAGTTTGTTGTTCGATAAATTCATTACCCCTTCATCATGGATTGCTCATAATTCTCTACATAACTGGATGGGGTGTTTGTGCATTTATTGAGTTCCCATTCTCTTTCTCTTGGGGTTTTGGCATTACTTATGCTTATGCTATTACTATTTTGTGTCTTGACTTCCAGGGTTGCTATGTTTGCATCATCATAGGATATTGTGAAGGCGGAGATATGTAGGTTTTGATGTTTTAAATCTGGTTTTTGCGAAATGCATGACTTGTCTGTTGGGAAATAATATGTTGTTCGAGCACTTTTTTACAAATTTAATTTTGTTGTCACACAGGGCAGAAGTTGTAAAAAAGGCAAATGGGGTTCATTTTCCGGAGGAGGTATCTAATTTTTCACTGTATTACTGCTCTATAATTTGCACTTGAGGAAAGAAGTTCTGATACTTGGACTCAATCGTGTTTAACGCTTGACTACATCGTGAAGAAACTCTGCTGCTGGCTGACTCAACTCCTAATGGCCCTTGAGTACTTGCATGCCAACCACATACTTCATCGTGATGTCAAAGTATGTTCCATTACACAACTAATATCAATGTCTGACATGGGTTTAGTGGTTCACTATCGATAATCTTCCAACATTTATGCAGTGTTCAAATATATTTTTGACGAATGATCAAGACATACGTCTAGGTATAGTCTTTGTATTCTTAAAGATTATTATCTTAACTTATTAACATTGGTGGTATTTGATCTGGGTTTATTGTTTTTTAACCATCATAAGTTGCTTAAAAGATGCATACTGGTTGCAGGGGATTTTGGGCTGGCTAAAAAATTGAGTTCTGATGACCTCACTTCTTCTGTAAGTATATTGGTTATTGCATATTGCTTTATAACCTACATCGGCTTCTTAATATGATTAACCTGAAATTCATGCTTCTGGGACAGGTTGTGGGAACTCCAAGTTACATGTGCCCTGAACTTCTCGCTGATATACCTTATGGTTCTAAATCAGATATTTGGTCCTTAGGTACACTATGCCACTCTTCGAACTTAGTAATTGTTGTGAATTGCTCATTAGTGATATCATTTCTATCCCTTATGTTTTAACTTGAATAGTGTGTTTTACAGGATGTTGCATATATGAAATGGCAGCTCATAAACCAGCATTTAAAGCTTTTGTAAGTAACCTATTATGCGATTGATGTGATAGTGAATTCTCCTTTAACCAATTAAAAGATCCATGGCATGATATTTGCATATTTAGATAGTCTAAACCTTATATATAATGAGTTAAATTCCTGAACACTTTTTGGGTTAAATTCCTGAACACTTTTTGGGCAGGATATGCAAGCACTGATCAACAAAATAAACAAGTCTATAGTGGCACCTCTTCCAACTGCGTATTCTGGTGCATTGTGAGTATATTCTTTCCTTGAGTATATTGAATTTATGTGTAGTTAATGCTTGTCTTATGAGTTTCACTTGCGGACCAATAAAAAGTCTTGCCAGGTTACAAGATCTTCTTACCTGATTGCTTGATAACTTTTCAGCCGCAGTCTTATCAAGAGTATGCTGCGTAAAAATCCAGAACTGAGACCTAGTGTATGTTGTTCTTTTCAATCCTACTCTTCTCACTTCTTATTACTATATAGTATTAAGAACCATATACATTACATTTGGCCAATATGAGAAAGATGTTTCTATGCTTGTCTTCTTATTTCATCCACATTGATTTTAGGGGCAAATGTAAGTGTTTCAAACTTTTTTTTTTTTAAATTTTTAATTTATAAAATGAATTATATATTAATAATCAATAGCCAAGCTACTGCAAAATTACAAAGATCAGTCAATCACCAACTTCCAGATGAACTCCTATCTAAATGTTAGCTATACAGAAACTCACTAGGCGACTTGCTTAAAATTACAATCGGGTTAGTTACTCACTTTGGAGATGCCATCTTGATCGCATAATTGGGGTTACTTGATCTTCGACCGCTTTCGCCAGAAGTATTTCACGGATGCACTTTAGTACCTTGTCAGCTAACTAATATTTTTCTATAGCAGCATTCCGATAAATACGATAGTTCCTTTCCTTCTAGAACATGTAGATAGTGGTGATAAACGCGACTTTGAGTAGAACTTCGTTAACTTTCCCTGAGTTGGAGTGAATAATAAACCATCTTAGAGTAGGATCCCACTCATAACAATTGTCACATTGTCGGTTGTGTTGGATCCGACTCCAGATTTGTTTTGAATAAGCACATTGAAAGAACATAGGGTTTCGGTCTTCATTTGCATTTTGATATAGGACACAACAAGTATCTGAAGAGTTAAACTAGCGATTTTTAGTACGGAACCTATTTTTGATGGCTAGCCACGTAATGAAGGGTGCTTGGGGGTTCAAAGTGCTTTCCTAGACTAGGTGATACCATGGGACTATCGGTAAGTCTTGCTTGAAACTACGGTGACAGGAGATTGTGGTGAACACCCCACTCGGGTGAGGGGTCCATGAGATTGTATCAGCGGCACTAGTGTCCCCTACCATAGGTAGAAATTCTCTAAGTCGGTAGCACCCTCGAAAATCTGCCCTCCATTCACCACCTTGTAGCCAGTTGTCGTACCAAAACCATGTGTTATGACCTCCGTTGATTCGATGTTTGATCAAGGGATAGATCGAGTGGCTCATCTTCGACAACTCACTGAAATAACAAGAGTAAGCGCCATATTGTTTTGCTAAGCAAAACCTTTTACATTTTGTTGTTATGAAGGTAGACACTGTGTACCCATTGAGTCAAGTGCTTCCTTATTCGAGAATAACCTCCATATTCTTTTGCTAAGCAAAACTTTTTGCATTGACTCAGTAGATAAGATATTGAGTCCTCCATGTTTCTTTGGAATTGTGATCTCCTTCCAGTTGACTTTGGCGAGCTTACCCGATTCACACCTCCTCGACCAAAGAAATTGTTTCAGCAGCCGATCAATGTGCTTGATAAGTTTCCTTGGAAGCACCGTATGTGCTAACCAATGAGTATGGAGACTACTCAACACAGAGACAATTAATGTGATCTGGACAGTGTAAGATAGAAACCGATTTTGCCAAGCTAATATTTTAGCTTTAATGCGCTCCAAAATAGGAAGACATTAAGCAAACTTCAGTTTGCCAGGAGTAATGGTCATCCCTAGATAGCGAAGAGAAGGGGGGTGGAGGTTTAAACCCGTTATGTTACAAAGCTCATTCGAATTCTGCACATTTGCTGAGACAAATAAGCTACTTTTTTCCATATTGATCTTTAGTCCTGACCATTCAGAGAATAACTTCACTGATTGCATAAGGACATTCACTGAGTTTGCATCCGTAGCATGAGGTCGTTAGCAAAAAAGAGATGAGTGAGTTGTATGTCAGAACATTTATGATGATACTTGAAATTGCCATTGGAAGTAGTAAAGGATTGGATGAGTCTCGATAATCCCTCCAAGACCAAACTAATTATATACGGGGAGAGGGGGCCCCCCTGCCTGGTTCCCTTTGAGCTTTTGAAACTCTTGGATTGGATGCCATTGACTAAAACACTGAATGGCGGGGAGTGAATGCATTCCATGATCCAGTTGACAAACCCAGAGGCAAATTCAAAATGTCAAGGAAAGTTCTAATGAAGCTTCAACTAACGGTGTCGTATGCTTTATACAGATCAATCTTCAATATACAACTTCTCAATGGTCTCCCAGAGCCATAGTCGCTTAGTAGGTCTTGAACAATAAGAATATTGTCCCCGATATTACGACCAGGTATAAAAGCACCTTGGGAAATATCAACAATGTTCGATAGTACCTGTTTCAGACGATTAGCCATCACTTTTGCTATTACTTTTTATATGACATTACAACATGAGATGGGTCGAAATTCCCCCAAAGTCGTCAAATGTTTAGTCTTAGGCACCAAACAGAGGTAGGTACGGTTTAACTCTTGCAATAGCTTCAAGTTTTGGAAGAATTCCAAAACAACTTCAGTACATAACGCCCTAGTTGTATCCCAAGATTGTTGAAAAAATTCTGCAGAGAACCCATCCAGTCATGGGGCATTGAGGGATTCATATTGGAAACTATGTTCCTAATCTCCTGTGCCGAAACAGGGGCAATGAGTTCTGCCTTTTTCTCCAACTTGATTCCCCTTCCCAGAAGACGCCTCATGTTTATAGTTGGCCAGGTAACATATTCAGACCCCATAAGTTTTTCATAATACGACCTCGCCATCTCACGCAGCTCCCCTTGATCATAGTGAAATTCTCCATTGCTATCTTGGAGTTTGATAATATGGTTACAATTACGGAGAGCCAGAATAGACGCATGAAAGAATTTTGTATTGGTATCACCTTCCTGAAGCCACTTCATACCAGCCTTTTGCTTTAGAATGGTATTTTGAAGTCTCAAGGCATCTTGGTACTCCTTTAGAAGATTAACTTCCTTTACCCATAAGTTGACCTCATTTGGTTGAGTGTAACAGTCCATTTGTGTCTGTTTAAGTTGGAGTTTCAGCACAGAGATATCCGACACTTTGCTACGTGTAAACCTTTTAATCTCCTGTTTGAGTATCCTCAATTTTTTCATCAGCTGGAAGGCTTTGAATCTCCTCACCTCCTGCTGCCAACATGTATTAAGAAGGTTTTGAAATCCTTCCATGTGAATCAAGCCAGAGAAAAATTGAAATGGTGCACACCATGTTCCCTGGTTCCTGCAGAGCTTTGTATAAACGTAAAAGAATGGTTAGAACTTAAATTTTCCCCAAAGTGGACCAAAGAGTGTGCAAACTTGTTGAGCCATTCAGCATTAACAAGACACCGGTCTAATTTCTTACGAACTAGCATTGCTCCTTGCTGGTTATTGGACCAAGTGAGTAGTCGTCCAGTTAAAAATAAGTCTACCAACTCCACTTCACTGATAAAGTGAGTAGTCATCCAGTTAAAAATAAGTCTACCAACTCCACTTAACTGATAAAGTGAGTAGTCATCTAGTTAAAAATAAGTCTACCAATTCCACTTCACTATCAGTAAGTATGACTAAAATTGTGCATTTGCTTTGACTTATTTCTGCTACTCCAAGGGGACAGACAATGCCAAGAAGTATGACTAAAAACTAAAGTGAGTATGACTTACTTCTTGATTGTCTGTCCCCTTAGAGTAGCAGTTAAAAATTGGACACCAAGGAGAGGAAGGTTAGGAGGAAGAAGCGGGAAGGAAAAAAGCCAGGGCGGGAAAGTTTGAGTTTTGAAACCAAAGAGGGAATCTTCGAGAGTTTTTTGTTATAATGTAACTTATGCTTTTGCTTCTAGTTTTGTAAGAATTACCTTAGCTTTTATACTTCAAACGTAAAGCACTAAGTTTTCTTTTATCCTATGATGACAAAAATCTTCAAAGAAATTTACTTCATCTGGATTTTACTCTACTCAATCACTTTCATTATGACAAACCTGTGCTTGTCCGTTATTATTGGCTTGGGCATGCAAAGATCAGTGTAGATTATTATATTTGGTCCTGGCTAAAAGACTGCCTAACTGTATCTTTGGTTAGGTGCACTTTAGGCACGTTAATTAACAGCTTAGGGAATGTCTTTAGGTGCGTTAACATTGGATAGACTATCTATTCTTTCCATTAAAATTAATTTTCTGTGCCAGGCTTCAGAGTTGCTCAGTCACCCACATCTTCAACCTTATGTTCTTAAGATACATCTGAAATTGAGCAGCCCCAGGAGACATACTTTCCCTGTCCAACGGTCCGAATCCAACTTCATAAAGAAAACAAGATTCTTGCAGCCAGAAGCTATTTCCTATCTAAATGACACAGAGAGAAGGCGATCATTCAGCAATGATAGATCCCAGAATCCTATTATCTCTGAAATTGAACAACATGCCATCAATTCCTCTGGAATAGAACAGGAACCCCTAGGATTTGTAAATTCAAAGTTTGAAGAATTATCTGTTGGCATTGACCACAGAGACACTACTAAGGTGGCAGCTACCCAAAAGTTTTCAGTGACTGCAAAATCCCCAAGATTAATATCAACTAAAGTTTCTGCTACACCAAGGGGACAGACAATGTCAAGAAGTAACACTTCAAAGCGTGACTCAGTAAGTATGACTAAAATTGTGCATTTGCTTTGACTATAATATTTCTTTAGGTGGTTCTAAGGTTTGATCATCTGGAGGAATGAGTTCAACTGCCTACTTAAGCTTGATTGCTGCATGGTGCTTTGAAAATGCGTTAATCTTCTATCATGTATTGTATCCTGTTTATTGAATTGTTTACTATAAAAACTACATTGACAATAGTCATAAACAAGTGCTTTCTTGAGGGTGGGCCTAAGGCCTAGTTTTACTGAGGCGATTATGAAAATTTTGCTCAAGTGATCACCTAGCACTGTCAAGTAGGTTTTTATATCTAGGAAGTTCCACTTTTGTCTTTGACCAACCTTGATGCGGTTCTGTTGTTGTAAAGGCAAAAGTCAGTTATTTTGATGTTCAGTATGCTTGATTAAGTTGAGAAACTTTATTTGTTCAATTAATTGTGTGTTCTCTTTACAGCTTCCTGCATTTTGTACACCAGTGACTAAATCTTCCCATCCAGATCGTAGAGTGTCACTGCCATTCATTGTTAGAGCTGCAACCACAGAAACTCCATATAGAGCCAATGTTGGTTTGATTCGTGGGTTGGAGTCTCCTGATATTTCTGTTAATGCTCCACGAATAGATAAGATTGCTCAATTTCCTTTGGCCTCTTCCGAAGACCTGCTCATTCCTGCCCACGCAACATCATCAACTTCAGCACAATGCTCTTCTTCCTCCAGAGAGAGCACTGACTTGTCAATCACAAAGGACAAGTGCATGGTCCAGGTTGTGGACAAAGTTGTTGCCGAGCCCCAATTCACAAATACCAACCAGCTAGTTTCACAGAATAGAAGTGAATGCTCAGAGCATAACCCTACAAGTGGCACATCAAGCCGATCATCTTCTGAATCCCAGCAGCGGCGGTTTGACACCTCGTCATACCAACAACGAGCAGAGGCATTAGAAGGTTTGCTTGAGTTTAGTGCACGGCTCTTGCAAGATAAACGGTTTGATGAGCTTGGGGTGTTGCTAAAGCCATTTGGTCCTGAGAAGGTTTCTCCGAGGGAAACTGCTATTTGGTTAGCTAAGAGCTTCAAAGAGACTTTCTAACTGTGTACATTTGGCCTAGTTGGAACACTTTAAAACTCTCTGCACATGTAATTTTCGTCCCTCTACAAGGTTACAGGGTGAATATTAACACTAGAAGGTGATTGGGACTGGTAATATAGACGAATTGATGTGAAATTGGGATGAGACGATGCAGTTGAACTGGAAAGTTGTATTGAAGAGAATGAAAGATCACGTTTCCTTGTTAAAGGCCAATGCTTTCATTTACCCGTTGTCTGATTAGTTATCAGGGTTGTTTGGTCATCTCCACGTGCAAAGATCAAATGGAGCGGAAAAAACCAGTGCTGGGATGTAAATAACACAATTGCAAACTTATAGTCCGTTATGTGAGGTTTCTCCCATTCTGATTTTAAAGTTCTCGTAACAAATTGCCCATATCTGCTACTTGCTATCAAATACTACGATTTGGTACGTGGAACTGATTACTTTTATTGATTGCTTTCTTTAAAGTTTTAACCCAGTACAGACTTAAAGTGTCACGTTATACAAAGTCGGTAGAGATCACGGTTCCCGATGGAGACTGTCTATCCGAACATCCTGCATGGGGGATTCTCAAGGCTCTGTTTCATCCAATACGAATGACGTCGTTGCTTTTTAATTGGAGCTTATAAATAAATGGCTAAAATTTAGAGAATCTGAACTCAGTAAATAGAGTCAGCAACTTACTTCAAACAACTCGTCTAACTTTCGATACTGTAATGTGAATTACAGGCTCGTGAGGATTGTGTTTTCAGGGATTGATTTGCTTGTTCACTTGGTGACCGCAGTAGTAGCGGTTTAGGCCCATGATGAACAGTGGTCTTAGCCCTAGAGTTAGTGTTGACTGAGCAAAAGACAAGATGACAGGGCAGAGTTCTGATGACTACTTGTGATCGGAACAGTGTGTAAGAAAGCAAATGATAGAATGTTGGATGCTTTACTTTTGGTAAGAAGCAAAAGGGGTGAGACGAGATCAAAAGAGGGAGAAGATGACGCAATATGGGCACGCGTATTTGCATTTTAGCATATTGCTTTGTTCTCAGTCGCAAGCGCTGTGTCCAAAACTGTGGAGGCAAACATAACTAGTTCAGCTCAAATTTTGTTCGCATCTCCAAACTTGTCGGCTCAAGATGTTGCCAAGACCTTTAAGATGGTTTGAGGAACACAATCACTGTGGTCACCTCCCAAGTGCCTCGTCCTGTTATGTCATACCGCTGCCTATTTTCAGACCTGCAAGGGCAAGGCTGTGTCCCCATCTTTGTATCTAAAGTTAAGTCTTAACTAGTTCTTATGCCTCCATTTTTCAATTTTAAATTTGTTTTCTTTCAACTCGGACATCGATCACAGGAAGCAGATAGGTCGAAAATGTGGGTTCCAGTGATAAAGCCACGTGGCACTACAAAAGTAACATGACCACATGCCTACTAACAAAACCTTGACCCTCTTTATTCACCACATTGGCCATTACAGCTCCTTTAGGTCCTCTACTATAAAGCCAACATTCTACAACACTAATTGCTCCAAATTTCAAAACCACTACGTACTCTTCTTTGTTGATTGAGCCCAGACCAACCTGTAGATGGAAGATACCCCTCTGATCAACACCCGACGGCCGGAACTCAGCCCTCTTTGCACCATTCAGTTGCCTGAGAGCCCAAGATTGCCAATGGAGTTCCTTTCAAGGTCATGGAGTGTGCCAGGCCTTGAAGTCTCCAAAGCTCTCTCTTACATTGCTAACTCTAATAACAAGCCTACTTCTATACCTGAAGATGTCATCTCCCGCGAGAAGACCGAGGATGTTGCTAATAATACCATGCCTTCCTATCAGTTATCTTTTGCTTCATCTGCTACGTCTCAGCTTGTCCTCGAACGTATCATGTCACAATCAGTGAGACATACGTTCCATTGTATTTGCTTATAAGTTATAACTGAGTCATATTGTGGTAATGGGATTTGATACTCTTTTGCAGGAAGTGTCACCGTTGACATCAGGGAGGCTTTCACACAGCAGCGGACCTTTGAACTTGGCAGAATCGGACAGTCCACCTATTTCACCTTCTGAAGATTTGGATGACATTGTTAAGGTTTGGCTATACTTTCTTTCTGTAACAATAACAGGTGTGGTTTCCTTTTACTTTATAGGGCACTAAGACAATTAGAGCCACAGCAAAAAGCTTTCCCTCCGCAGAAGGCCTATGTTGCTTAGTTGATTTTTCGGTTACTTTATTAGAAGTATTCACTATTCAGTATCACAGAAAATACAGAGGGATGCTTTTGTCTTCTTCCAATAAAACCTTTTCATCCCCGTTAAGATCTTTATAGGTGTCTTGTTGACCAAGGTTGATGGTCTTCTTTTCTTTCTTTCATCAAAGCCATTAAGAATCCAAAAGGGATGAAAAAGAAAGGCTGCAATCCGAGCTGAGCTATTACTCTACAGAAGCGGTCATGACTCATGAGTCTGCTGTTCAAATGATCGTTAGCTTGTATGCCATTGCCAGCCTAGTCCCACGGGGCCACAACTTGTTTCTCTACTTTTTCAATTTTTCCTTTTTTGGGATTCTCGAAAGAAGAAGCATCTTCTACCCGCCAAAAGAAAATTCCCACTCAAAGAAGCCAAACACGCTAAATCAAATAGAAAACCAAAATTTGATCATGCGGCTGTGAAAGGTTAAGGAACGTGATGAAGGATGAATTATGTAACGTCAGTAAAATCGTATCATCAGGTAGAGTGTAAGAATCAGATAGACAACTGATCTCTACATACTTTATGGCACGTATCTTAATGTGGTGAAAAGGATGGTGAAAAATGAAAAGACTGGCTGTCAAGAAGTGCAGATAAGGGGAGAAAATTGAGCTTGAAATAGACATGTTTCACATGTAATGATCTTGCGTGTTAGCTCATCTGAAGCAAAACTGGGACTGACCCCTGTTTCCTGCCCAAGTCATTTCAATTCTAGCGTATGATCATTTCATTAACCTCATTCATACCATTAATAAAACTGTACATAAGAGTTCCTCATTTGCCATACAAAACGTAAGCAACAGATTCTTATCTGGGTTTTCGTTGCTTAGAAACAGTTCTGTTCTACTGTTCTGTTTGAAGATGTTTTAGCTCTTAACGTTCATGTAAAACAATTTGATTTTTGTCTCGTATCGTAACTGTTTTGTTTTCTCCAGTTAGTTTCATTATAATAAGGAACCACCTATGTTTTCTGCAAATTTTGGATTTCAAGCTTTTCCAAAGAACAGATCTTTTCTAACAATATTGCATTAATCAATCAGTACTTGCGTTCACACAAAACCATCTACCCGCTGTTCACTGGCGGCAGAGCCAGTGCCGGTGCCGGCAGCGCAACACCAGCCGGAGGAGCAAAGACAGTTGGAAGGTGGTTAAAGGACAGAAAAGAGAAGAAAAAAGAAGAGAGCAGAGCTCACAATGCTCAGCTTCATGCCGCCATTTCAGTTGCCGCGGTGGCTGCCGCAGTGGCTGCCATTGCCGCTGCAACAGCCTCTTCCTCAGCGTCGACTGGAAACGAGCAATTGGCCAAGACAGACATGGCCATGGCGTCTGCAGCCACATTAGTAGCTGCACAGTGCGTGGAGGCTGCAGAGGCTATGGGGGCTGAGCGTGACCATCTTGCTTCTGTAGTCAGCTCAGCTGTCAATGTTCGTTCTCATGACGATATTACCACTCTCACCGCAGCTGCAGCCACAGGTAGTGTCCTCACTTCCTCTTTACAACTTGCTGTCCAAGTATTATCCGCAGTCCCTTCTTAGAACCTTAGTTGCTGGGTTTATTGCAACTATTGCAGCTGATACAAACATGAACATGGCTATGATGGGTTGTATCAATTCCCAAAACTGCTACACTGTGGCTGATCGTGTTTTGCAATTGAAATTCTTAAGCGCATTCTTTGATCCATGAAATATTTTGATGGGATTTGAGAAAATATTTTGATCACTTGCAGCTCTTCGTGGGGCGGCAACATTGAAGGCAAGAGCATTGAAAGATGTGGTGAACGTAGCTGCAGTGATTCCTGCAGAGAAAAGCATCGGAATATGTGGTGCAATGAATAATGGGCTTCACAATCGGAGCTACAGTGGTGAGTTTGTTTACGGAGAAGGGTTTCTGGGTGCTTGTAGCCTGGAGTTTCTTGCCAAGGGCAGTGAACTTCTCAAACGCACTCGCAAAGGTGACGTTATTTTGTCTCAGCACTTTCTTTAATTACCAAGTAATATTCGTATATAGTTTCAAAGACAAAGTAATATTGGTCTATAGTTAACTGATGCCAATTTGGTTTCCAGGCGATCTACATTGGAAAATTGTTTCTGTTTATTTGCACAGGACAGGACAGGTGGGTGTTCTTGATCACAATATTCGGCAAACCTTCATACCCTTTACATTCTTTATGTGACTCAAACAGGAACATGCAATGTTTCTTATAGGTGATGCTAAAAATGAAGAGTAGACATGTCGCAGGGACAATCACCAAGAAGAAAAAGAGTAAAAACTCTTAACCTACTACACTTGCAATTGTTTTTCAATATCCTGATGAGCACAAACTGTACATTCTCTTGCATATATCAGACAATAACATACAAAAAGGGTTCAGTTGTAAATTTTCTTTCATTGGTGATGCAGATGTGGTGTTAGAGGTGTGCAAAGATATGCCAGCATGGCCGGGCAGATATCTATTTGAGGGCGGCGACGAGCGTCGATACTTTGGGCTGAAAACGACGGCACGAGGGATCGTTGAATTCGAGTGCAAGAATCAGAGGGAACATGATATGTGGACTGAAGGTGTTTCAAGGCTTCTCTCTATTGTAGCCCAAAAAAGGAACATAAAATAGAAGCTTAGGCCTCAAGAGCTCTGTGGCCTCGGAACAATTAGAATTATTAGACTTTCAGTAATTAGGCTTCTGAGTTAGCATATTCCCATTAATCAGTACCCTCACTACGTTTGTATTTGTGTAGTTATTAGACTATAATTTGTTTTACTCGACTCGTCCCAAGTTCGTTCCTCTATTCATTTCTTTAATTATCAATCAGTTGATGAGTAGAACGCTTAGAATTTTGGCTATCAAATAATATTTTATTTTTTACTGAATAAGCATTTATCTGTTATGCGACGTTTACAATATAATATAGAATAGAATAGAATAGAGCTTAACATTTTGAAGCCTTTAAATTAAATATCAACTTCTTTGAAACATTCAAAATTGACTCTAACTAGTGGGACAATTTAAGGGGGTTAAACTGTGATAGTTAAACATCACGTAAACGTTGATGTAATATTATTTTATTTTCAAATAAAAAATCAACTCGACTTTCACATAGCAAGTGAGTCTAACTATTTAAAATATATAAATATGAATTTCATTGTCAAGTGATAAGTAAAATCTACTATCTGAAATGTATAAGCAATGGCTTCGTTATTACGTGATTGTGGAACCCACTTTTTCATTAATTAAAAAAATTTAATCATGTGACATTGAGATTACTTTTTATTTGAAAAATATAAAATAATACCATATTAGTCAATTTTTTAAAATCTATTTAGAGTATGTTCTAAATATTTTCAAAATGTTAGGATTCAATTTGAATGCTTCAAAATGTTAAGGTTCAAGTTGTATTTTGTTTAAACGTACACTTTTGGCGAAAAAGGAAATGATCAAACTCGTAGCCCATATAAGATTAGAGATGTTAATAGGTCGAACCCGGTCCGTGACCTGGCGGGCCGGGATAAGTCAGCCCGTGGCTTTTTTTAAATAAAAAATTTCCAAAACGATGTCGCTTTTTGACATCTTTATACTCACCTGACCCCTTTTTGACATCTGTACGTAGAATTGATTTTGGTGCTATTCTTTGATCGAACTTGTCATTAATTAAGCTATTATTTTTGGTCTAATATTAGTAATGATTCTCTTATCATTGTAGGCTTCATTCAACAATTCGAATAAGGAGTTGCGTCATTTTTGTCACCTGATTTCAAGAAACAACTGGTCCTAAGATCATTATTTCCTTCCTTGATTATCAAGCAATCATCACCATGTACACCTCGCAACAAAATGTACATAAAGCCAAACATACATATATGAATTAAGTTGCATGAACAAAATTCATACGATATCCTTCTACTCTAATGCTTATTTCCAATTCACTTATATTAAATATTATAATAATATTCAAAATATAATGGTTAATGTATTTTATTAAGAATTTATGAATATAAATTTATTGTACTTTATTAATAATTAAAATATATTAATTAAATTTATATGATAATAAACTACATATTTGATCAAATTTTATTTACTAGATAATACTAAGTATATAGTAAATCATATTGTTAAGATATATGTTACATATCTTATTATTAATTTTGACATTATTTGATAATTGGACTTTCAAGATAATGTTAATTAACTTCAAATTCTAATCAAAATGACATATAATATCTTGGATTTGATTGGGATAATATCTGATAAAAGATTGTACGAAAGAATTCTATCTTGAAAAGTCTCCTAATAATGATAGAACTCTATCTTGTATGGCCTACCTTTACGTCACGTGACAATTGGGCTATTTTTTCTAGGTGTGACTGTTAACGTATTTGGTGTGCAGCTGGTTCTTTATTAGGGTTTCTACGCTTGCGTATGTGTGCTCCACTTTTCTTGGTTATGCGTGGTGTGAAGGTTTCTTTCTTGATTATTTCTTTTACTGATGCGTTAAATAGTTCTCAGTGGAAGACAAATTGGCGTGATTTTAAGGTCTTGGTTTGACCACGGTGATCACTGTGTTTTTCTCCTTTTTTTAACACAAATGGTAATGATTTTGTGACTTTGTTCTTGGAGGCTTGCGTGTGAAGTTGCTGCGTGTGTGAAGAAAATTTATTTATTTAATATTCTTTCGTTATAAGATTGTTGAGAAAAATCCTCTGTTGAGCTTAGTACGAGGCGGTCGTACTATTGGGTGTGAAATTCTTTCACGGGTAGTAAGGACGAGGGATAATGTCAAGGGTTAAGTGGTGTTGGCTCAATAAAGGCCTTGTATAAAACTATCGTAGTTAGTGAAAGAATTAAATTGGGTAAGGGCCCGCATACACAAGCAAGGTATGCTGAACTGCGTTAACAAATCTCGGTTTTGTTTATCTTTGGTGCTTTTAATTTTTCTGATTTTTGTGTTTGTCAGAAACGAATCGGAAAGTTTGTGAAACAATTCCCTTTGATTTTTTTTCAATTGGTATCAGAGCAAGGTTACCGAATCAGAACTTGTTACAATAAGTTAGTGTAGATCCTTGCTATAAGAGAAGGAACATCAATCATCAGGCCACCGTTGTTAGATGATTCAAATTATCCTACGTGAAAATCACATATAAGAGTATTCATTCAGGCATAAGGAATAAGAGCATAGAACTCGGTTTTAAATGGCTGGACACATTCAGTGACGACCAATGAAAAGGGAGAAGCAGTGCTTAAAGATGCATATGAGTGGACATGGACAAGGCTAAAGAAGAGAGAGCGCTTGGAAATTCTCAGGCCCTGCACACCACCATCTTCAGTGCGGTTGAGATTTGTTCTGATATCAACTTATGAATCAACAAAAGAAGCATGAGACACTTTGCAAACTATACATGAAGGATCGAAATCTGTGATAGCCTCAAAACTTCAAATGTTAGTTGTGAGGTTTGAAGAACTGAAGATGGATGACAGTGAGACAATTGGAGATTCCATGAGAGACTGTGTGACATAGCAAACCAAGCACATCAACTCGGAAAGAAATACTCTAACCTGAAATTGGTAGAAAAGATGTTAAGATTACTACCTCTAAGATTTATTATGAAAATTGCAACAATCGAGGAGGCTCATGACATCAATGACTTGTCGTTGGAGAAGGTAATTAGAATTTTTACCAATTTTGAAATAAATTTGTTGAGGGGCAAACAAGAAAAGAGCAAAGGATTGACAGTACAAGCTGAAATTGGAAAAGGGATAAATGATGTAGAAGATGAATCTAATGAGAATGAGGATATGGAATTATAGACAAGAAATTTTAGCAAGTGGTTAAAAAAAGTGAAGAAGGATAGATCCAATTTTAGGCAAAATGGTGGGAGCTCATCAAATAGTAATTTCAAACAATAAGGGAAAACTCAAAAGGATGAAAGAAAAGTGAAGAAAATTCAATGTCATAAGTGTCAAGGCTTTAGTCATGTGAAAGCGGAATATGCTAATACTCTGAAGAAGAGAAAAGGAAAATCCTTTACGAGCACTTGGAGCGAGAATGAATCTGAAAGTGAGTATGGTAGTGAAGAAGATATTTTGAATAGTGGTTTATTAGTTGCTTTGTATAGCAAAAACCTAGTTGCATGCCTAACAGTAACTAAGAAGGAAGTAATTGAAGACGAAAAAGGTGGAAAATCAAAAATTTTTGAGAAAAACGGAGACAGATCAGGTTAAGGTTCAATATCAAATTATGACAGTGATGAAAGTGGTTCAGATAATAAAAGGAAGAATATTTACGAGGCTTACGAAGTGATGTATGAAAAATGAGTGAAAAAATGTAGAAATAATGAAAGGTTGAAGGAAGAAAACTTCTTTATGAAGAACACTATCCAAGATTTATAGAAGAAATTGATGGTAGCTTTAGATGAGCTTGGTAAAGCCAAACTAAAGTTAGCAAGTACCAAAAAGGGTTTGAGAATGTTGAATGGAGGTATAAAAAAGTTAGAAAAGTTGATCGAAATCGGTAAGGTTAAAGGGGATCTTCAAGGCATTGGCTATAGAGGTGAATGTTCCAAGTCGAATGATGAGAAAATTGGTGCGACCAGAACTATCCAAGGAGAAATCTCAAAGCAAAATCGGAGGTTCATACCTATATGTCACTTTTGTGGAGTAGTCGGGCATATAAGATCGAAATGTTACAAGTCGTTACAAATGATGTTTCAAAGGGGTCAAAACCAAAAATCTAAACAATCTCCATTAAATTTTCAGTAACAACCCATGTTGCCGAAGCACTCTTGGGTTAGAAAAGGTTAACAACCCATGTTGCCGAAGCACTCTTGGGTTAGAAAAGGTTAAGTACAAGCACAAAGATTTAGTAAAGGAAAAACAAGAAATTGTTGACATTCACAGTTAGTTATTGCTTTTAAAGCAACTGTTCAGACTGAGGATAAGTCAGTTACTTCAGATGAAGAAATCAATCAGGCAGTTGATGTCCGAGATAATGTAAGGAGGAATAAGCCCAGGTTTGAATTTCTTTAAAGGGCACAGGGATTGCGTGCTTTACATTTTTGAAGTATAGTATGATGTTATTTATTAAAAAAACAAAAAAAAACAAAAAAAGGGGGTTCGAAGGAGTTATCATTTAGGCTTTCTGAGTTTTCTAAGGCTTAGTTGATTGATGTGTACATGAGGCTATGCTTGAGATGAGGTTTATAAATTGATCAGTCTTATAAAGATGGAATTGAAGTGAGCAATGATATGTTGGCAGATGTATTAACTGATAGTAAATTGTCATCTTGGCTTTCTGTTATTGCATTGCGTACTTATGATTCTTCCGCTGCACCTACTACTAATTTTTATGCTTCTTTATTCGTTGAGATTGATTGCATTGAAGGCATTCTTCATTTTGGTATTGTTTTGTCCTAAAGGGGAGACATCATATTGTTTTTGGTGACTGTTCAATTCAAGGGGAGATTTTAAGGTATCTCCGTGACTATTAGTCTTGCTTTTTGGCATCTTTTTGTCCCAAAAGGGAGAAATTTGGATGGTTGGAAAATTGTGGGATTATTGTTTCTTTGGATGTTTCTTGAACTTGAAGAACTTAATGGATGTTCTTTGGAACCTGATGTTTAATTGAGGGGGAGTTTTTGGTTTATGCATTCGATGTTTATATGTTTATATGTCCAATTATCTTCTTTAGGGAGAGTTTCAAATATATGTCAAATAATGTCAAAAAGGGGGATATTGTTAAGATATATGTTATATATCTTATTATTAATTTTGACATTATTTGATAATTGAACTCTCAAGATAATGTTAATTAGCTTTAAATTCTAATCAAGATGGCATAGAATATCTTGGATTTGATTGGGATAATATCTAATAAAATATTTATGAAAGATAGAATTCTATCTTGTAAAGTCTCCTAATTATGATAGAACTCTTTCTTGTATGGCCTACCTTTGCATCACGTGACAATTGGGATAAAGGGACTAATGCTGTTATTTTTTTTCTAGGTATGGTTGTTAACGTATTTGGTATGTAACTGGTTCTCCATTGGGGTTCCTACGCCTACGAATGTGTGTTGTAGTTTTCTTAGTTGTGCATGGTGTGAAGGTTTCTATGTCTTGATTATTTTTTTACTGCTACGTTAAAGAGTTCTCAGTGGAAGACATGTTAGCGTGATTTTAAGGTATTAGTTTGACCATGATGATCATTGTGTGTTTCTCCTTTTTGCAACATACATGGTAATGATTTTGTGAGACTTTTTCTTGGAGGCTTATGTGTGTGAAGAAAATTTGACAAAGATGAAGGTGTGCTACTATGTGTGTGACCATCATGTTGGAAGGTGTTGTCGTGAGTTGAAGGAAATAATTAGTGAGTTGTAGATTTTGTGATGGTTTATAGATGATTCCTTCTTTGCTTGCTTTTGGTTTGGTCTTTGTCTTGTCTAGATTTGTTGTAGCAGTTGTTTGCGTGGGCTGTCATACCTGACGTCTTCATCCTACAGTTGTGAATTAATATTGGTATTTGCATGGATCAACCTATAATTTGTGGTGACAACTTTCATGGAGCTGAATCTGTAGGGGAGTTGTTTTTCTGTTCTTTCTCAAGTGTTCTCATTTATGTTGAATTTTGTTTAACCACTTTGAGTTGTTTATTTAGTGTTATTTCATTATAAGATTGTTGAGAAAAATCCTTTGTTGAAGTTACTACGAGGCGATCGTACTATTTGGGTGTGAAATTCTTTCACAGGTAGTAAGGACGAGAGATAGTGTTAAGGGTTGAGTGGTTTCGGCTTAGTAAAGCCTTATATAAAACTATTATCATTAGTGAAATAATTAAGCTAGGTGAGGGCCCCATAGATGTAGGCAAGGTGTGGCGAACTATGTTAACAAATCTCGGTTTTGTTTATCTTTGGTGCTTTTAATTTTTATGATTTTTGTGTTTTTCAGAAATGAATCGGAAAGTTTGCGAAACAATCACCCCTTCAATTTTTTTTCTACATATTATAGAAGATGACTTTAGTTTAAAAAACATTAGATTATAGTTTTTTTTGGTAAGCACTTATTAGCCTTTTAAAAATCTCACAATGAGAAATTATCTCAATAAAGATTAATTGTTAAAAATTATTTAGTCAAAACAATCTATTCCTAAAATTATTTGAAGTAAAAAAGAGTAAGGATGATGTCAAATATATATGATTTCTACATTTTTAGAGTCTTCTTGTGTTTAGGTCTGTTAGGTTTCAAAATTATCACTCTTATGCTAAAGTTTGTTTATAGTTGAAGAAGTTGTTGAGAGAAAAATGTTAGACTATTTAATATCCCATAGACTTATAGATTTGAGTCCCATGAAAAGCACTCAAGATAATGGTTATTGGGCATTAAATAATGGATCTCAAATGGGTCAAAGACCTTTTCCTCTCTCTTCCAATTACCAAACGACATATCGGTTGGTGATGTTATATAAGTTGAAAAAACTTATTGAATAGGATATTCTGAATCATTGGAGAAATCGCTAAAAGTTTAAGAAGAAGAGAGGAAATAAACTTGCATCAAGAACATCAACATCTTACAAATAATCATGATACAGGTATGATGTAAATAATTGTCGATCCATAAATGTCTTACAATTGGTATCAGAGCCTGGTATTGCATGATCTGTTTTCTACCGAGTATCATTTCGGTATGATTATGTTTCTAATTGTTTTTGTATGAATGGAGTGTTTTTCTTCATATACGACATAGATATAACAGACAACGATTGCTTGTTGTTATTTACGAATATTAATTGATTTTCATGCGCAATGCTTTATCACCGTAATAAACACAATACGGATGAATGGTTTAAAGGTGCTATAAACGAATAATGAAATATACCTTTGGTCTTGGTATGTATGGGAATGTTATGGTTGGATAGTTTAGATTAAGGGTAATATACACATAAGAGAGAACTGAAAATCCCAAACTGAAAGAAATCATCCTCGGTTATTATATTGCCATGCTTGGAAAGGTATCTGTGATTATAATGCTGTTATGGATACATACATGTTTTACGGTTGTTGAAAAGAGACGAAAGGTTTACTTCTTGAAACGAAAAGCTTGACATGTTTCTGAGGGCTATAACATTAGGAAGGGATGGATTATGGCATGAAGAGCAACGATATGATAGAATAGTTATATATATATATATAAAAAAGAAATTGCACCAGAAACAAGTGTGGCTTCGTGCGTCTGAGAAAGAAGACTCACCCACTTGGAAACGGTGCAGCGTCTGGCGTGTGTACTTACTAAGGGGAGACGCTGGCGTGTGCACACGCCAGACGTTGCCCTTCCAGAGCTGGCACTTTCAGGCCCAAAAATCAGCTTCTGGGCTGATTTTTGTTGAGTTTTGGGCCATTGAGGGTAATATTAAGTTAATAATTGTTTATGACCCAATTATAATGGATTATTTAATTCAAAATTAATTTATACATAATATAATTTTGGAAATTAGTGCCATATTATATATTTATTTGGTACTTTGAATATTTTATATTATGTAATAGTTGGAATTAAATTTTCCTAGTATATGTTGAATGTAATACATGACATTATGGACATT
>JANZLC010000009.1:12955136-12968783 GCA_026413385.1 Erythroxylum gracilipes
CAAAAAGTCCATTTTATCCTTCCTTATAAGCTTATGTTCTTTTAAGCTTAAGTGTCTTGCCAAAAATAACCTTGAACATTCTAACATAACACTTTCTTTAGATACTTTGTAGATCCATGTCTCTAGTTTACGACAAATCAGAAATAATTTCATTTGGATTTCTACAGATCACGATATCATCAAAATACTGATCTGTATTCAGTAGAATAACATCATTTCATAATACTGCACATTCACTGTACACGCCCTACCTTTTCCACTTAATCTTTGTCAATTCATTTCAGATAACTATGATTCTTGGTGGAGATGTAGATAAAAGTCTTACGAATCCAATGGTCTAAGAATCGAGTCATTCGGAGGTCTAGAGAAGAAGTTATAGTCAAAAGAAGCAACCATGTTTATGAACTAAATTATATTGAACCTGTTTCGGGGAAACAGCCATAACTTTCTGTAGAAATTTTTTTTGAGGTGTTCTTTATACGTTTTGAAAGATAATTTCAAGAGCTACAAATCTTACGAAGACCTCAAAGGCCAATTCTTCATCTGAGGGGTCAAACACAAAAGCAGACGATGATGACATCATCAGACGATACAGATTGGGAAAATCTCTATAACATTCCCTACAGACATCGGATTAAGGAGTTCTTTATATGTTTGGAAATAGAATTTCAAGATCTACAACTCTTATGAAGACCTCAAAGGCAAATTCTTTCATCTGAGGGGTCAAACACAAAAGCAGACGATGATGACGTCATTTTGAGACGATGACGACGTCATCAGAGGATACAGATTGGGAAAATCTTCATAACTTTCTCTACAGACATTGGATTAAGGAGTTCTTTATATGGTTGGAAAGAGACTTTCAAGAGATACAACTCTTATGAAGACCTCAAAGTCCAATTCTTTCATCTGAGGCGTCAAACATAAAAGAAGACAATGATGATGTCATTTTGAGACGATGATGACATCATCAGACGATATAGATTGGGAAAATCTCCATAACTTTCCTTACAGACATCGGATTAAGGAGTTCTTTATATGGTACGAAATAGAATTTCAAGACCTACAACTTTCATGCAGACGTAAAAGGACAATTCTTTCATCTGAGGGGTCAAACAAAAAGCAGACAATGATGACATCATTTTGAGACGATGATGACGTCATCAGACGATACAAATTTGGAAAATCTCCATAACTTTCACTATAGACATCGGATTAAAGAGTTCTTTATATGGTTTGAAATATAATTTCAAAAGGTAAAACTTTCATGAAGACATCAAGGCCAATTCTTTCAACTGAGGGGTCAAAAACAAAAGCAGAAGATGATGATGTCATTTTGAGACGATGATGACATCATCAGACGATACAGATTGGGAAAATCTCCATAACTTTCCCTACAGACATCGGATTAATGGGTTCTTTATATGGTTCGAAAGGAAAGTTCAAGAGAGACAACTTTCATGAAGACCTGAAAGGCCAATTTTATCATTTGAGGGGTCAAACAAAAAGCTGACGATGATGATATCATTTTGAGACGATGATGACATTATCAGACGATATAGATTGGGAAAATCTCCATAACTTCTCCTATAGATATCAGATTAAGGATTTATTTATATGGTTTGAAATATAATTTCAAGAGATACAACTCTTATGAAGATCTCAAAGTCCAATTCTTTCATCTACGAGGTCAAAAATAGAACAGAAGGTAGGACGTCATTTTGAGACGGAAGAAATGAACACTAACTAAGACGGTCAAACATGAGACGCAAAAAGTTAAACTAAGACGACGATGACATCATACTAAGATGATGATGACGTCATTTTGAGACGGAAGCAAAATAAGATAGTAAACTGAGACGCAAAAAGTGAAACTAAGACGATGATGACGTCATTTTGAGACGGAAGCAAAATGAGATGGTCAAACTGAGACTCAAAAAGTCAAACTAAGACGGTGATGACGTCATACTAAGACGATGATGATGTCATTTTGAGACGCAAGCAAAATGAGACGATCAAACTGAGACGCAAAAAGTCAAACTAAGACGGTCAAAGTGAGACGGAAAAAGTCAAACATGAGACGAAGTCTAAGGCTGAAGCAATCAAAAGGGCATAACTTTCAGCCTAGATGTCCAAAATTTTCATACTATATATCTTTAGAAAGATAAAAGAAAGATCTACAACTTTTCAGAAAGTAACTTTGCTAGAATCTATTTTTATCAATCCCAATTCGCCCTTAAAGTTCGAAGATGAATTTTCCATTCAACATTCTGCACCAATTTCTTAACTTCATGACAAATTTTGAGATTCTTATAGACTGAACTGAAATTCGATGTCTTCATACGAAATGTAGCCATATATCTCTAGTTTAATCTAAATTAAGAATCATCTCGTTTAGACAACTAAAGAAAACGTTGTGGCTAAAAGACTGAAGTATACTCAGTGAATATTTTCCAGATCATCTACCATTTTCTTTCAGAATCTTCCCTAAAACCACTCATACCAAAATCACCTTTTCCTACCCTATACACTCTTCATTCTTAACTTCATTTCAGATCACTATCATCTGAAAAGAAAAACACAGTCCACGATTAATCATGAGCACTAATAACTAACATACACATATGTACATATTCTTCATCAACTTAGTATACATATTCATCTTCATTTTTGCTTTCATTTCCCTTATAACTTTCACCTTAATTCTTTCTATTTCAAAAATCTCTTATCAACCGAAAACACCCTAACAAATCATGAATCTTTCTACTTTTATCATTCCCTACTTTACTCATGTCTATCATTTCTTGGTTCAAGAACTTTCATTCATTTGCTCTTAACTTGTGACTAATCACCAAAATTTCTCATTCAATAGTTCTAATCTTCTACGAAAAGTTCGAGGTCCAACAATGGATGTATTGAAGTCCTTAGACATTGTTAGTTAAGGATCATTATGTTTGCTCCTTGTATGTTTATACATTTTCATGTATTATGAAAATATGGTTGTTATCAACAAAGATGATCATTGTTTATCCTTAGCCATACTTGTTACTATATGATGTCACAATACATGTGAAAGTCTTAAGGTCTGTGTCGATCTTATTAGTATGGACCAGACCCATATCGGTCATGTAATTGAAAAGCCCGATATGGAAGTTATATATATAATGTTAAGGTCTCCTATAGTAGCTCAATTCATTCGTGAACATAAAGTTACTCTAACCCATTCATAGGTTCACGTTTTAAGAAAACTACAGAAAGACATTAACAACATTCTAGTGATCGACTTTCGCGAAGATTGTCAAAAAACAGATTTGTTTTGACATCGAAAAGTTAGTTAGAAGTCGTGGAATCAAAATAAGGTATTTTTCTTATTTTCGTCGTTCATTCTCTTTCACTTTGATCCTAGATGTGTAACTGAGGCTCGTGTTATGCACTATAACTAATGCTAAAAATGAAGAGTAAACATATTACAGGGACAATCAACAAGAAGAAAAAGAGTAAAAGCTCTAATGTTTAATATTTCTCTCATTGGCCTTGCAAATTTGGTGTGAGGCGTGCTAAGGGTATGCTAGCATGGTCAAGTAGACATTTATTTGTCGGCAGCAACCAGCAATTGATATTTTACGCTGAAAACAACAGCGACAGAAATTTTGGAGTAACTAGAAAGAACATGATATGCGTACCAAAGTTGTTTCAAATCTTCTCTCTAAGGTAGTCAAGAAAAAAGAGAAGCTTTAAAGCTTTGTGACCTCAGAGCAATAAAATTATTAATTTTTCATTAATTAGGCTTCTGACTTACCATTAATTACTGCCCTGACTCTACTTGTATGATAAGTTCATTTCCCTTTTCATTTCTTTAATTATCATGCCAAGTGTACATAAAGGGATCAGATCTTTTGTTCCAGTTATGGTGTTCCTATCATATTCTATTAAATCTCATCCACATTTATATAGACCTCACATAAATATATGGATGAGATTTAAAGGAATAGGGTTAGAACATAGTAACTGGAACAAAGGAATTGATGTGGTAAATAAATGAATGAAGTTGTATCGACAAAGTACAGAGCTTTAGAGGAGGTTTCCTTAAAACCTCTGAATACTATGAGATGGGGGTTGCAACTCTGTGAAAGGGAACTGTGACAACCACTTAGGTAGAGTCAACAACTTGACTACTGCACAGAAAGTTGTGATACTTGCAAGTAGAATACCCATTATGTTGACATATAAACCAGGTTCAAGTGTAAACCATGACCAATCATCGATATCTATCCCCAAATTTGTTCCGTACACAATGCATCCATAGAACAACATTGACATCAACCATCTGATAATCGTGAAGTAAATTTTAGCCAAAGGAAAGAAGACCTGCCTTGCTTTATACATATAAGAGGTAGACGAGTTCACAACCATACATAACAGCTATTAAAACAAAATTAATTAAATGTTATTGTTTATAATTGGGTGGAAAAAGTCCTTTATATAATGATTTGTGAATTAATTAATGTTGCAATAATATAAAAATAGACTCCTATTTTCAATTCATGTGCTATTCAGGAAGTTGAATTTTATTTACTTAGATAAATTATGTTGTGGTTCTAAAAAAGTCAATCATTTTAAATATTATAAAGAAATCAGTAATTTTATATTAAGTATATCGATAGAACATAACCATGCACCAAAGAGAAAATAAGAAGATAAATATATATATATATATATATATACAAATTGTAAAATAAATATAATTCATATCAATAAAAAGATAAAAAATATAGAATGATAAAATAAGTACCCAAAAACATAGAAAAACCATCTTTTGATTACATTCAAGAGTATAAAAAGAGATTTATAATTTTGATTATGGTTTGCTTGAGGACAAGTAAAAGCTTGAGTGTGGGGATGTTTGATAAATCCATATTTGACCATATTTATACACCCATATTTAATTTATTTTGCTTAATATTTTGTAATTTGTACATATTTGATGCTTAATTCACTCCAAGTGCATTTACGAGTTATAATTTCCTTCATAGACCAAAAGGAGAGAAATTCAGGTGAAATCGTGGCATAAAACGAAGATTTGAAGTAAATAAGAGATACATAATCGTGTATGAGAATGTGTAAGTCTTTCAAAATGTGTAAGTCATGATTTTAAGTGTTTTTAAAGATACATGATTTCATACACAATTATGTATTAGACCGTATATGTCCCAAAAACCCTATAATTCACTATAAAAGGATGTGACAAACGGCAAACAAGAGAAAGCAGACATTTAAAGGCGATTCCAGACATGGAGATCATTTAGAAAGGACGATATTGATCCAGAAAAGTGGAAAAATATGAAGAAGTCATCAGTAACCCAATTATATTTCCTGCATCCACTGAGAAAATCATACTTTAATGTACTAAATCCTATATAAAACCTTTTGAACATTGGTTTCCAGGCTATTCACTAAGTTCAATTTGAATAATATACGACCCATCTTTGTTAGCTTGTCGTAACTCTTGTCCATAAGGCCACAACTTGGCATAAAGACCTTCTATAGATCCTCGTAGCATGGTAATAGCATCCCATTTAGCCCTATAACACTGGGATTTAATTACCTATATATAGTGCATATTTTCTTTGGAGATCTTCCATCATTTCAGTAATAGGCCAATTTGGGTTCCTCCTAAACTTGTGTAAGAATTCATTTTGATATCCATTTCCTGCTAGTTTGTTAATTCCTTTGCGCTTTCTTACAACCACATTTATTTTTTGCTCTCTTCACAGCAAATGTTTTCTCATTTCCAATCTAGCTAGCATATACCCAAAAAGGACATTGTGGCTTACAAACTGCCTCCATTCTTACACCAGATCTCGCCAATGAAACATCATATCCATTTATAATTGCATAGTTTCTTATTGTTTCCCTCAACTACATCTCATCCATAAAGTTGATTCCAGTTTCAAACTTAAAATCTTTCATATTGACATTTGGATAAAGACAATGTATTTATTCTTTGGAATAGATGCTTCATCATCACTACAAATTAGTGATTGAACTTCAAAATCCCTATCCTCATATTCACTATTTACACCATATGAGCTTCCTTCTTATCTTTATGTATCTTTGGAATAATCACCTTCTTCGTTGCAATCCTTTCTGCTACTTCAAACCACATCGACAATAATGTCACATTCAGACCCACTATGTATAGTCTTGACACATCTCTTCCCATTTTTTCTCGCAACAATATATTCTTCATCATCAAGTGCAAATAATTAGTCATCAACTAAATCATCTTCAAATTCACTAACTTGCGTAACAACGAAGTCATCATCTTGCTCCACTTGAGCTTGGAACAATTCCTCATCATTATCATCAAATTAATTGTGACTATCAGAGTCAGATTCTTCACCATCTATTGTAAGATGCTCATAACCATGCTTATAGTAGATTTCAATATTCTGATGATTCAAATCTTCCATTTTTTAGAGCATAGCCAATATATCCTTATCATGGTGTAAGCTTATCTCTAAGCTTCTCATCGACTCATTAGGAAATTTGTTAAACATAGGATATTACTCTATGTCCTTTATAGGAGTAGCATGCTAAGTTCATCAACACCTATATCCTTATTCCTTTTAATATTTCCCCCATCATGTTTATTATTGTGTCTTCTAATACCCCACCATAATGAAATTCAAAATTTATCAACATCAGCAAAATATTGGGCATTTTTAATGATAACATGTAATATAATACATAAGAAGATAGTTGTTAGACTAAATAAGATAATCTAAGGGAAAGTGTGACTGAGTAAAGTATATGTTATAGGGTTAATTACAAAAACACAACTGAGTAAAGTATATTGAAGTCATTACAATAATTATGGTTAATTAAAAAAACACAATAAGGAAGAAAAATTGAAGATGACAAAGAGTGAGGAATTGAAATGATTATTTCTATAGAAGGGGATTATTGCCTAATGTAAAATGTTTATAATAAATTAGAGTTGCAAATGAATATTTATAAAACAATACGTATTTGAAGAGGAAAAGGAGATGAAAAAACAAAGCAATCTCAATTTAGGAAAATTATAGTGTTTATGTTAAAACAAATATTTATACTTGACATTAACTACCTTTTGGCATGTATATACTCGATATAAGCTTCTCATTGTTATAAAGTGAAATGTTATCTCAAGGAAATCAAGTGAACTTCAATATATAGTTGATATCTTAATTCCTAATATATTTAGTTTTAAAGAGGAAATTAGAATTAAAGTCAACCCAAAGAAGAATTGAGAATTAAATTCAACAAAAGATACAAAGTTACAACTACCACCAGGGAAGGGACAAATAACTTTCCATTGTGAAACACTTACGGTAGCTACTAGTTCACATGGTGTAAACATAGACACAACAAAGAAAGGTTAGAACTTGAGCATGGTAGAATATTATCCTCTCAATCCTAATTCTATAGTATGGTAGAATATTAGAAACAATCTTCACAAAAACATTTTAAATTTCAATGAAGTTTAAGAGCTAAGACAAATAACCTAAGCACATGCAGACGAATAAATCAATAACTATCTAAGAGCATTATGTTCCAAACATAATTCACAAGCCAAATATATATGAAGCACTTCCTGATTTTCCTGTAATAAACTATAAAACATAAAAATAAAAATGATAAAGGAACTTTGGTACAAAAAATTAAAAAATACAACAAATGTATAAAAAGAAACACCTCTTTTCTGTCAGTGCTCTGTCCTTCAAAATCATAATTTATGTAATGCAACAGAGAAGATTGGTGTGATAGATTTTGTAATGCGAAGAGAAGCGAAGAACGGTGTATGACAGAGAATGGTGTGCGACAAAGGAGGGAATCACAAATTCTGTAATGCAAAAAAAAGTGGAGAATGGTACGTGACAGAGAAGATTGGTGCGACAATGAAGAATCTATGATAAGGAGGAGCACATAAGGTAAGATTAGTATGACAACGAAAAAGGATGTGTGACAGGGAAGAAAAGTTTTGATAGAGAATGGTGTGCAGGTAAGAATTTGAATCCCAAATTAATTCGGGGTTCTAACCGTTTTCTTTTAATTTTTTAATTTGCTTAATTTCATTTAGTTAGTTTAATTAAATGTGACATGTACAATTTAATATAGCAATCATACATTTTTAGATTTATGTCTTATGTGTCTTGCCACGTCAGCAACAATAATGGATATACTAATGTCGAGCTACCTTTGGAAAAATTGAAAGTTCGGGTATTTAATTGTCATTTTTTAAAGTTCAGGCTATAATTGTAAAATTCAGTAAAGTTTGAATTTTTTTATGATTAACCCTGTAATGTAATAGGTCGATTTAAGACTATGGCTCTTGAGTTTAAAAAAAAACATCATCTGATAAATATTCTTACAGAAGATTTCTTTTCTCAAATAAACAGTTAAGTGGTAGATACATAAAATAAAAATTAAAAAATTGCATATTAAAAAATTAAATTAGGGCATTGATAGTACATGTTTTCACATTTCTACATGAAACTAAACTTCCTTTATTCATCCTATTTCTACTATTTGGAAAGATATAGGTTCCATCATTTAAGATGTATAGATTTTAACTTACTCAACTAAGTTATTTTTTCCTCCACTTTTTTACAGATAATTGCTTACACAACCTAACGAAAAATTATTAGAAACATCGTTTACAAATAATTGCATACAATAAAGAAAAGTTATTAGAAACACCATTTACAAATGCAAAATACAAGTGAGAAACATATCTACCAAAAGAAAGAAACATGCAAGTTACTGAATTGTTTGACAATAAAATTTAAAAAAAAGTTTGGCACTATCAAGTCTATTATCCCTTATAACTTTTGTACTTCACCATTTACCTTATATTCCATTTTTTCGTAAGAAAAATGATCAGTATTGAAATTTGTTTCCTTAATATTCTTCATATAATTCAGCTTCAAGTCTCCTTGTTCTATATAAAAAGATTATGAAAGCATGAATGATTTATTTGCTTCGTAAGATCATACATATAATGATTATGGGAGCAAACTCTCCCCCTTGTCTACCTAAAAACAATCACAGCAATAAGATGTAATTCCAACCATTTTATTTTTTTATTAATATTTGTTATTTAGATAAGTTCTTATCTGTATCTTTCTATTAATATTCCATCTTATCATATGTATCTTTATTAGTCTATATAAAGGCTATAAACTCTCTATAAACACACATACAATATAACATTTCATCATTCATATTATTCCAGTTTATTATGGTATCAAAGCCCACAAACACATAACCTTTTTTTTCAACATCAACATCCACATTCAATCCAAAACACATTCCAATTTTTCACTCCAGAAGCCAACCTACATCTCCCTTCAACTCCCATACCAACACTCATACTTTAGAACACATTCAACACTTTGGCAGAATTATCCCACAAACCTTTTATCAAAAATTTCATACCACAATCAGTATTCCCAACGAACACAATATTTCATATAAATGGCATACACGACTAACCCAACATTATCCTTCAACTAAATCACAAACTTCCTCACAACACCATTGGATTCATCCAATTACCTTGTTTGGAAAAATCAAATTGAAGCTATTTTGATTACCTCTGATCTTATTGGCTATTTGGATGGCACTATCTCTCCAGCCACATCAATGTCCAGCTTAGAATCTCCATCTCCAAAATTTCATAAATGGCATAAATATGACCGACTTGTATATTGCTTCCTCACGACAGCGCTCTGACCATCAATTACCCAACTAGCCCTCAACCATTCTACTGCTCGTGCCCTCCAGCCTGGATTGATAGATCACTTCATGCAATAATCGACGTCCCAATGGTTGCTTCTTCGTCACCAGCTCCATACGTTGAAGAAAGGATCCCATATTATCACTAATTTTCTCTCTCATTTCCACCACTGCCGACGAATTAGCTACCATTGGTGATGTCGTCTTCGACAATGACCTAGTTCTCTTCAATGGTCCCTTAGCGACTGCGAATCTTTCAACACCACTACAGAACATTGTGATTGTTAGACCCCAAACTCTTCTTGAAATTTTGAAGTATCAAGTGGCATGAAATGAGGAAATTAGAATGAATTAAAAAAAAGAAAATTAAGAATGTGTATTGTTAGATGAGATTAAGATATATTGAGGTTTCTGTTAAGGTATGACCTAAAATGGCGTTTGAAGTTTAAATGAAATTGTTAGTGAATAAATTGCTTTAATGAAGTTGAAAATCAAGAAATAAAGAGAAAAAGTGTGAGAATTTGAAGAATTAAGCAAGTTTGACTTTTTGAGGTGAATAGTTGACTTTTTGATTTAAGCAGAATTTGAGAAAATGATCTTCATAAAACCTATAGCTTCTGTCGCCATAAAGTTTGATATTTTTTTATATCAGGAGTAAAAGTTATGATCAGTCAAAGTTAAGTGTTATTTTGTTTTGTTTTGTAAAAATATTCATAAGTGTACATTTGCGTGTACTCGACTTTGAGGCCACTCGTCGTACGGATTTAGTCTGAATTGGAGTAAGTGGCCTACATGAAAGTTGTAGCTTTTCTGTCAATATTTCCAACGCTATAAAGTATGCAATTTTTGGATATGAGAATTGGAAGATATGAATTTTAAAAGTTTGGATATTGTATAGGATAACAATAATAGGACAGAATCTTTGAATGACAAATTGACCTAGTTAGAGGTTGAATTTGCCTTTAAGTGCTTCATGAAAGTTTTAGATTATGTTTTTATCTTTCAATTGATGTAAAGTAGGCAATTTTTGGACCATGGAATGTGGAGTTATGATTTTTGCAAGTTGTTGTACTGTTTAGTATGATCATTGGTAGACTGAAACTTTGAGTGGATTTTTGACTCCCTTAGAGGCCAAATTGATTTTTCTGTCCTTCATGGAAGTTGTATAGCTTCCTTTTATTTTTCCATCGATACCAAATTTTCAAATTTGGAGTTCGGGATCAAGAGTTATGATTTTTGAAAATTTCGGTTATATATATATATATATATGAAAAATCCTTTTGTTTTCGCTATTCTCCTCCCCTAATCTGACCCTTGTTCAATCTTTTGTTTATAACTTTTCCGTGCGACATTTGATTAACTTGATTTTTGAAGCTTTGGATTTCTAAGACAATTATCTACATCCGTATGTGGAAATTTATGAAATTTTGAGATTAAATTGAGGATGATTGATTTAATCAGAGGGAGTTGGGAAATTTTCTGAACATGGTTCAGTCTTTTGAGAAATTTTTGACCTGTAGAGATCCGATTGAATTGATTCTAAAGGAAAAATAAAATAGAGACATGGGGCTACAAGTCATATGAAGGAACTGAATTTCAATTTAGCCCCTAAGACTTTCAATTTTTGAATTGAAATCAGGTTTAGTGTTTAGTCTTGGTCTAATAAGTTCTGACAGTATTTTGGTCATAACATTTGATCTAGTTATCGAAACATGGTGATTCTTGAATTGGATTAAACTAGAGAAATAAGGCTACAATTGGTGTGAAGGAAGTGAATTTTAATTCAGCCTCTAAGAATGTCAATTGTTGTATGGCAGTAAGTTGCTGGAAATGTGTTAGCAAAATTATAGTCTGAAATATTTTGGGGTATAACTCTTGGTGTAGTGCACCAAATTAAATGATTTTTAAGGCATTATGAAATTAAGACAATGATTAACATTTCTACAAAACAAAGGTTTAGCAAATTCCTTCAATTTGATGGTAAAGTTTGCTTAAAGAGTTAAGTTTAAAGCTTATAAGGAGGGGGCATTTTAGTCATTTTGCACTCATTAATTGAAATATAGGAGGAGCTGTCATTTTGGAGCAGCAGAAGCATGAAAATAAGAAACAAAAAAGAGAAAGAAGAAAACGAAGAGAGAAGGAGGAGAATGACGCTTGTTTGGTGGAGGTGAGAAGAAGAAGAGAAACTTCGTGAGATGCTTAGGGATTTCGATTTTATGGGCTTCAAGCATGATGTTTTCGTGGATTCAAGAGGAAAAGCATGGAATAAGGTGAAAGCTCTCTATAGGAACAAACAAAATCCGAAAATGGAGGAGGAAAGAGGTAAGAGAAAGTTTTGAGTTTTGAGATTTTGATGAGTTCTTGGTTTATATTCTTTAGAAATGTTATGGGGTTATGATTTCTAAGGTTAGTTTTGTTGATTATGCCCAAATTGATGGTCAATTTTGGATGGATATGAATTGGGGATTTTTGTCTTGAATTTGGGATTTTGAAATTTTGGAGATTTCTTGTTTTAGAAAGCTTGAAAATATGATGAGTTTGGGATTTCTATAGTCAATTTGAGTGATTATGATTTTTATGATTTTGAATTTGGATGAATTTGGTTTAGGAATTTTTAAATTGGAGAAAAGAAGGAAGGCTTTGGAGAATTAATGCTTTGGACAAGCTTCTAGCAAGGATTTGAGGTGGGTAATATATTTATATTTTGAATTATAAGCTTTATATGTGTTTTTGAAAAATCAAGAATATGAAATGTTAAAATAAAATAAAATAAAATAATAAATGATTTTGATAAATTGATGAAATTCATTATTTATGAATGAATTGAGAAATTATGAAAATTGTTTGAATTATGATTTTAAGAAATTGCAAAAAGAAAAAGAAAAGATTTTATTGTTTATGTTTTCGAAAAAAATCAAGAAGAGAAATTATTTTGAAAATATGATTTTTAAGAAATTGTTATTCATTATGTTTGAGTTATTTTAAGGAATTGCAAAAAAATTGTTTGAATTCCTTGTGTTTGATTTATTGAGAATTAAATATGTGAATTTGTGTGATTTTATGGATATTTTAATAATTGCTATCATTGTGCATTCTTGAATGATTGCGATTATGTTATGTGTATTCGATTTGTTTTGTGAAAGTGTAAATGTTATTATGTTGAATGTGACATGATCAGGAAAAAAATTGAGTTTTGAAAGATGCCTTCGACAATTCGATTTTTAAAGTATGACTTATGTGTTTTGTGGGTTTGGTTATGTCCCACAAGTCGAGTCAGTGCACTGTCTCTTTTAAAAAGGCTTCTCCCACTTGCCTGCTAGTGGCATTGGAGCTCCGTAAGGACTCCCATAAGTTCACGGCTGCACAGAACCGCTATGCGGGAATGTGCAGTACATTCCGTTTTGGACCAATCCAAACCATTTTGATGTGCTATGTGTTTTTGTTTCGTTTCTAAGTGTGCCTTCATTCACGTTTTATGAAATGGTTCATGAATTCTTTGAGACTTTTGAAAAATGAGAAAATGAGTTTCTAACCATGAAATTTTTGAAAATTGATTATGATTGATTTTTGAAAAGTTAAAAAGTTTGAAAAATAAGTTTTAATGAATCATCCTTGTGAAATGTTTATAAATGGAAAATGAAAACAATTTTGCTTATTTTTCAATTTGTAAATATATTATCCACGAGCTGTCAAGCTCACCCCCTTTCATCCCCATCTCTAGGTTTCGAGCAGGAGATCAGATGAAAGAGTGTCAAGACGTTTTGGTTCGATTTTTACTTAGCTAGTATTGTTATGTTATTTTGGATTTTGGTATTGAATATGGCTTGGAAGGCCATTAGTGTGTTGTAAGCATTATCTCATGATGTA
>JANZLC010000009.1:13005252-13019359 GCA_026413385.1 Erythroxylum gracilipes
AATGGCTATTGTGGAGGAGCTTCTTGGACTTTTATGGGTTAGAATTGTTGATATGAGCTTCAAATCAAAAAGTCAAAATCTAAGTCTGATAATTTTCACACAATTCACAACTTTCTTTTCATACAAAACCATTTAACTAGTTATCAGATAAATCAAGCAATTAGAGTAGTGACAAATTGTCTAATGTTCTAAGCAAAAGCTATAACACGTAGCATATATCTTATCACGTATCTCGGATCATTCATAAAAGTGTTAAAAAACGAAGGAAATGCATAATACCTGATTTCGGTTCCATTTGAACTTCCGAAGCAGTTTCCGAGGCCAAAATGAGCTCTAATCTCCTTGGATATTCATGGAAAAAGTTCACGGACATGTGGTTAATGTCTTTCTACAATTTTCTCAAGAATTAAGTGCTCTTAACGGGTCAGAGGATCAGTATACTTACGAATTAATTGGGCAACTGCAGAAGACCTTAACCTTTATATAGCTTCCATATCAGGCTTCCCCATCACAATCTCGATATGGGTTTGATCTATACTAATCGGGATCCATTTTCCACCCGAACTTTGACCCATTGATTTAGATCATTTATTAGGCCACTTTATCACCTTTATACGGATCAAATTACGTAACTTAACTGATAAGTTATTGAAAAACTGAAAAACACAATTAATAGTTGTCCAATATTAAGAGGAAGGACAAAATTGTCCAACATTCTCCCCCTTAGACAACCATTAATTGCAGTTTTGACTCAAGTTTGAAAATAATTTAAAAATCGGTTAAGTCACGCTACTATATTGGTACCAAATTTTAGAAATTAAAAAGAATTTGACCCAAAGGTAATGAAAGTCCAACATTCCATCCTGAAAGACTTTCGATACTGAAAATCATGTCTTCTCTTACCGAATGCTAAACAACATTAGAGAAAACCTTTATGTTCTCCAATTGAATGCTAAACTGCATTAGAGAACCTTTTTATGGGATTAAAAACTTATATCCCCTATGCCATTTTAAATTTATGGCTATTCGTACTAAACTATATGCGTCAAAATGACATAGGCTCAAGGTCAATCTTTATAAATGCCCAACGACCTTTAAAATGCTTAATATCAACACAAATCTTAAGACGTTCATATATATTATGACTATACACAAGAACAGCTCTTACTGAGGTTAAAAAGATGATCATCTATATTAATAAACAATCATAATGTCATAATACATCAAAATGTACAAACTTTTAAAGAGCAAATACAATGATCCCTAACTACAACTATTTAAGGACTTTAACACACCCATATCGAATATATGTTTAACAAACATTAGTGGGTGAAGTCCTTTAGTCAATAAATCAGTTAACATCTCCTCAGTCCTGATGTGCTCCACTTTAACATCACCCTTCTGAATTAACTCTTTTATGATTAAGTCTTTGACCTCTAAATATTTAGACCCTGTGATATTCTTATTGTTGTTACTGAATAATACTGCGGCAAGATTATTACAATATAACCGAATGGGTCTAGCTATCAAATTTACCATAGATAACTCATAAATCAAGTTATTGAGTCAAACCGCCTATATAGTAGCTCCATAAAATGCAACAAACTCTGCATGCATGGTTGAGGAAGTTACTAGTGTCTACTTGACACTCTCCCATGATACTGCACCATCTGTCAACATAAAAATGTAAGTGAAAGTGGATTTGCGATCATCGGGGACACATAGCAAAATCGGAGTCTATATACCTTGTGAGATTTAAATCGTTGACTTTCTTGTATGTCAACGTATAATTCTTGGTACCCTTTAGGTATCTCAACACTTATTTAACTACATTCCAATGGTCCACACCTGGGTTAGCCAGATATCAACCTAGCAGTCCGATAACAAATGTAATGTCTAGTCTAGTGTACACCTGGGCATACGTAAGGCTACCAACGACACTAGAGTATGGGACATTCCTCATAACCTCTCTCTCAACTTCATTATTTGGACACTGTTCCAAAGATAATTTCTCACCATGAGAGATAGGTGCTACAACAGGTTTACAGTCATCTATATTAAACTGTTATAGTACTCGCTCAATGTATGCTCTTTGCGAGAGGCTCAATAAGTGTTGAGATCATCCGCATATAATAATGGGAAGATAACTTTGCTCCCCATGACCTTATAGTATAAGCATGTTTCGACTTTGTTTTCCACAAACCCGAATGAGGTCAAAACCTCATCAAACTTTAGGTACCATTGTCTGGAAGCTTGTTTCAAACCGTATATTGATTCAGTCAACTTACAAACTTTGTTAGTTGCATCTTGATCCTGAAAACCTTCAGGTTGCTCCATATAAACCTCTTCTTAAAGGTCACCATACAGGAAAGTGGTTTTAATTTCCATCTAATGTAGCTCCATGTCTTAATGAGCTACTATTTCCATAATCACTCTAAATGTATCCTTCGACGATACAGGAAAGAATGTAACATTGAAATCAACTCCTTCTCTCTAAGTGAATCCCTTGGCAACCAAACTCGCCTTAAACCACTCAATTTGACCCTGTATGTCTTTCTTGGTCTTAAATAGCTGCTTGCAACTGACAAACCTGCAATGTTGAGGTAAATCAACAAGATCCCATAGCTTATTATACCTCATAGATTTTATCTCATCCTTCATTGCTTCCCACCACAAGTCCGCATGGGATCCAAAAATGACTTCTATAAAAGTAACTGAATCCACGATATGTCCTATGTTATAGTCTTCTAAAAAGACTATATGTAATCTGGCGAGATAATAGGTCGCCTCTTTCTAGTGGATTTGTGTAACTGCATAGGATCTTTTTCCTCAGAAACCTCTTCTTGAACTAGTATAAGTCCCTATGCCTGCATAGGCATGGTACTCGAACCTTCATCCACTGGACCTGACTGTACGAGAGGCGAATATGAAATAATCGTGGTATCCATCCTGCTATCTCCTAGAGGGTCCTAGGATCCCCCCTCATCATGGACATCGTATTCCAGAAAGTTAGCCGTCTGCGATTCTACTATTCTGGCCCCTCCTTCTCTACAGTAAAATCTGTAGCCCTTAGAGTGGTCGGGATAACCTACCAAATAGCAACAAGTGGAAAGAGGTTGCAATTTGCTCTCATAAGGATTTTATAACTTTACTTCAGCAGGGCAGCCCGTACACGAATGTGTGCAAGGCTTAGCTTCCACCATTTTTAGAGTTTAAAAGGCTTCCTAGATACTGACTTACTTGGGATTCTATTCAAAATATACAATGCCATCTTGGTGGCTTTGCCCCAAAGGTATTTGGGTAGGTTAGTCCTACTATGCATTGACCTCATCATGTCCTTTAGCTTTTGGCCATACCATTTTGCTCAAGGCTACTTGGTATAGTGAACTGAGCCATTATTCCAACTAATTCCAAATACCTAGCAAATAGACCCTTTTCTTGTCTTGTAATTCCATGTCTGCCATAGTATTCCCCTCCCCTATTAGGTCTGACTATCTTTTTTGATTTTTCCAATTGGTTCTTAACCTCAGTTTTAAAGATTTTAAACTTATTAAGAATTTCAGACTTTTCCTTAAGCAAGAACACATCACCATAACGGGAATAATCGTTTATAAATGTCAGAAAATATCTAGCATTGTATGATATGATTGTATATGGACCACTAACATCTGTATGTATGAGGGACAATAAACCAAAAGCACGAGTTGACCCCTTTTTCTTTATCTTGTTTAACTTACCTCTGCAACAATCGATACATGTTTCCAGATCACTGCAGTCTAGAGTTGAGAGAATGTTATCCTTTATCAATTTCTCAACCCTTTCCCTGGAAATGGGCCAAGACATTTATGCCACAACATGTATGAAGTTTCCTTTATGAAGGCTCTCTTTCAAGTAATAGGTTTGACAACATAAGAAGAAGCATACATTTCGTTAGGAGTAAGACATATTATATATAATCCATAAGATAATAAGGCAGTTTTGATATGTTTTGTATAGATAGAAATATTTACAACTAAAGTATCAAATACAAAACGATAACCATCTTTATCCAAAACTGATAAGGAGATCAAGTTTCGTCTAAAAGATGGTATATAAAATGTGTCTCGCAAAACCAATACAAACCTCGTATCGAGGTTTAAACCTACATCTCCTACATATAAAACATCCACCTCTTCATTGTTGCTGAGCATCATCTTCTCCTCTCTTTTAGTCGGCCTTCTTTTGGATCTGAACCCCTGTATTGTGGAAGCAACATAGTTAGAAACTCCACTATCTAACCACCAGGAACTTGATGTGGTTATAGCTACATTGGATTCATAAATCGTATAGGTCGAGGAGTTACCTGACAGTTCTTGCTTAACCTTCCATAGCTTGTACTTCTTGCAATCAGACTTCATATGCCCTTCTTCTTACAGAAGAAGCACCTCATACCCTTTAGGTCATGTGGGCCCATAGCAATACTGGACTGTCCAGTCTGACTCTTCGGAGAGGGTTTGAGTTTCTTACCTTTACCTTTAGGCTGTTGGGGCTTAGTCTTCCCCTTAACTTTGGCAGCTACAACCATGGCTATATAAGGAGAACTCTTAATCTTCTCTACTGCAACACATTAGGAAATCAAGGCATTGATGTCCCAGTCCTCATCCTGAGAGATGTAGGAGGTAGCCAACATCTCAAATTCTTATGGGAGAGTATTTAGTGCCTGATGCACCATGAGATTGTCAGGAATCGGTACATCAAGTGCATTTATCCTACTCTGAAGGTGAACCATCCTGATAATATACTCTCAAACGCCTTCTTCTCCTATATACCTCATAAAGAATAACTCCTTAATCAAGGTGTTCTACTTCGCATGAGAAGACACCTTGTATCTCTGGGAAATGCCATCCATAAACTCCTTCGTTATGATCGTATCCGGTAATCCACTCAGCAGATGATTTGGGATTGACCTTTTGATGGTCAAATATCACATCCTATTTGATCGCTCCCAGATTGCTATAGCTGCTTTATCAGCTTCCGAGCTGATATTAGTAGGTGGAGAAGGTCTCTCGAGTGCATTGCCATACTGACATCAGCCATCTCCAGGGTAAACTCCACATCCTTCTTCCACTTCTTGAAATTGAAACCATTTAAGGTCTCAATCGTAACATCATTGTTGTTTATAGAAAAGGGGACTACAAGATAGAAAAGGCAATGTAAAAATTAGTTTAAATGCAGGATAAAAGCAATACTTAATGCATGAAAACAATATCTAAACCGAGAATCCGATCACACATATTATGAAACAACTGTGAGTTAAACACATAATATATGTAATTAAACCTCTACATAAAACTGATCAGAGTACAAACCATCAACTCTCATGACACTACCACCTGTGGGTAAGTAGATCATTTGAGCAACAACTTTCCTCCATCTATTGCTTTTATGTACATCTCAAAATCTCATATGAGGTCAACACTTGTGGGCAGAATAACCAAACATGAGACCAGGGAAATCCCCCAACATGTTTGCGGTACAATCCAAATACTGACTTGAAAGGCCACTGTGGTGACTTCAATCTTACCAGTACCCAAAAAGACCAAAAACACAAGGGATACATCTTTATATTATACTCACATTCTATATGGGCATAAAGTATGTGAAATTAGATTTAATTGCAAAAAACCAAATACACAGTCAAATAATTACATACTGGTACTGAAAATATTGTCTTTAAACTTTATTTTAGATTTTTATTTAAAAATAATTCTCAATAAGAGTGACTATTGTACTTTCTTGAATATTGAACCTACCACACGAGACACGAAACCTTAAGTGTCTTCTTTATGTACAGTTCGGAGCATAAAAATACACTCAAAACTAGCTTTAAAAAGCTTTAAAACCTTTTATGGAATCCAATTACCAATGTAATAAATCTAGAAAAATTAAAAAATACTTTAAAATTCTCCCGACTTGGAAACTAACCCAAAAGGACAAGGGGAAACTTTATGGAAAATTTGAATTATTTCCTTTTTTTTGGTGTTGACATCAGCATGAAGTCAGCAACATTGTAGCACTGACATCACACTGCCAGTGGTGACGGGTGTGCATGCGTTGCACGCACGTAAGCCGATGCACACCAGATGCGTCTGGCACGTGCCATGCACATGCCCTCCATGCACATACTCGCCTGCACTGTACGACTCGTGCATTGCACGTGCCAACACATGTCCTGATCCTGTTCGTCCATATGTAAGGACAGTCACAGGAGAACAGCTCCACGGGGTGATGGATGCATAAAGCGCATAGACGCGGTTGGCGCGTGGGTCAAAGGCAGTTACTGTAGTACCGTTGAGCGCGTGAGGTGCAAGCGCCTAACGGTGCTATCAAGCCCTCCGATGGTGAGGGCGATTTTTGGTGATCCCAAAACTCGTTTTTCACTCTTTTGGCTTGTTTTCGACTCGTTTTTCATAGCTAGCCTTATGTATACCACTTTTACGTAATCATATATGCATCAAAACTAAAAAATGAATAAAAATTAATGAAAACTATAATGGATGAAAACTGAAAAACCTTCATTTTTGACAACTTGATCACATAACCGCTCTGATACTACGTGTAACACGTAGCATAGTTATCACATGTCCCGAATCATTCATAAAAGGATTAAAAATGAAAGAAATGCGGAATACCTAATTTTGACTCCATTTGAACTTCTGAATCAATTTTCGATGCCAAAATAAGCTCCAATCTCCTAAGACCTTCATGAAAAATATTCACAAACATACGATTAACGTCTTTTTACAGTTTTCTCAAGACGTAAGTGCTCTTAGCAGGTCAGAGGATTCGTATCCTTACAAATTAATTGAGCAACTGCAGGAGACCTTAACCTTTATATAGCTTCTATATCGGGCTTTCCCATCACAAGCTCGATATGGGTCCAGTCCATACTAATTAGGACCTATTTTCCTCCCGTAGATAATTTATTAGCCCACTTTATTACCTTTATATGGATCAAATTACGTAACTTAACCGATAAGTTATTGAAAAACTGAAAAACACAATTAATAATTGTCCAATATTAAGAGGAAGGATAAAATTGTTCAACAAAAGCTCCTGTCAAATGATTATGGCTTAAAATATACACTTTAAAGCTTTAAATCTACCCCTTTCTAATAATAATAATATAAAATTATACTCTCAACTCCAATTGCTTACACATATGACACTTAGTATTAAAGGCATCTGCTTATATACGAATAGATTACCTGTTCCCATTTGTTTTTCTCAATATTAACTCTTTTTTGTTTTAAATTCTCACTTGGCCTCTATTTCTTTCCTTTCCCACTTGCTTTTTCTTTGGAACTCTTAATCTCACTCTTTCTCTTTTATGACTCTGTGTCTTTGTCATTGCTCTCATTCCATTATCTATCTTTAAATTTAATTGGTTTTCATAAACTTGTTTTAAATTCAATTGGTTTTCATAAAGATGTTTTGGTATTGAAGTTAGAATAATTGGCTTATCATCTTTGACAAAAGAATATATATATTCATGAAATTATAATGTATGACTTTCCTAATATATATCTTGAACTTATAATGTATGACTTTTCTAATATAGTGTAACGACTTTCCCAATATAATATAACCAACATGCATTAATATTACATAACAAAATACTTCATTTCTATACCTCTTAATTAGAAAAGAAACGAATGCATATTTGTTCATATTGATCCATATGCATTAAACTATTAAAACTTATATGATTTTAAATGTTTTAAATTATGCAAGCTAAATTTTTTTATAAGAGCTTCTTCCATGCATAATCATATTTATGAAATAAAAATTAAAAAAAATTATTTTGAAATAAATATTATCAAAATATTAAATATTTTAATTGTAAGTCTTTTTATGAGAGTAATGTTAGCAACATTGATGTACTTTTTCCATGCTTAATCATGTTATATTCCTTATTGTTTATTTGTTAAATAAAAATTTAAAAAAATATTTATTTTGGAAATAAATATTATCAAAATATTTAAATTTTAATTCCAAATAATAACGTTAATTTCAAATTTCAAATCTTATATTTTATATTAATAAATAAATACTAGTTTAAAATAATATTTATAAATACTTACTTCTTTAATTATTTATTATTAATAAAGTAGAGTAAACTTAACATTAATATTTACTAATAAATATTATATAAGAGATTATGGTGACTGTCAAATCAACAAAAAATAATTAACCTACGCAGAATATTAACGTAGCATAGCGGAGTATGGTCGTCTCCTCAGTGAATGGCGGTTTATCTCTTTTGAACGATTAAGTAAAAAAATAGGAGAGGTTTGAAAAGTATGTTAAAATGTAATATTAAAAATAAAAAATGAATTGATTTGAAATTCAATAAAACAGACTTCTAGTTAGAGGAATTTATTTCCACCTTGATTCATGCAATTGATTATTGATGTAAAAACAATTCAATACATTCATGAATAAATTGGTTCTAGTTATTAAGAATAGATCGATAATAACCAATCTTTCATTACCTTATACGGTAATCACAAACAAATTGAGTAATTACTCCCTTATCGAAAGACAACATCAGAGGTAGCTCACAGGGTTTAGCATTTCCACAACCTTAAAATCTAGAAAGACCCAATTCTAACCAATAAACTTAACAGATAATTTTTTACAATCAGATCAATTAATTCCACGACATATGTTAAACTTCTTAACGAGGAAATAAAATTATGTCGATTGCTACTTATTAAAACTAACAAACAATTACAAATTTTTCGTTTTAATTAGCAATAGATTATTTCAGGATTATTAAATATATGCATATATTTAATAAAACCCAAAATCATCATAAAATCAGTGAATTCAAGAAATAATTAAATATTTATGCACGATTGAATTCAATAAAACCTATTCGATCTGACTGTCGATTTAGAATCAAGACTTCAATATAATCCTCTAACTAGAATTAAAAAAATAGTTATAAGCCATTGAAAAGAAATAACACATCAATATTATTCAAAGGCAAATTAATCTTACCAAAAAATTATCTAGAGGAGAACAACGTTGGAAAGCTCCAGGTGTAAAACTTGAAACTCTACCCACGTAATCTACTCTCCCTTAAAGTAAGAGACGTCTCTAAAACTAACTCCAGCTGCTGTTTGTTGTCGTTCTCCTCTCCAAAGACGTCTTCCTCCCAAACTAAAACTAGCAGCTGCCGCCTACGTCTTTTTCTCTCCCAAAAGACACGTTTTATATCTCCTTAAAACAAAAAAACCCTCTTACGTTTAAAACTGTCCATTCATAAAGTGTCCCCTTGTCCATTGCATTTTGGACTACTCCCCTCTGCGTTTTGTCTCTTCTTATTTGCTTCTAGGTGATGTCGTTTTTGCTACTTCTTTTGACTACTACTGTTTGTTGTTTCTTACGTGGACTGCTGCGTTTTTGTTTGTTCTCTTTTCTATGGCTCTTTTATTTCTGTGTTTTATCTACTGTGTTTCAACCACTCTGCTGGGTAGTTGTAGTGCATTGTGTGTTTGTTTTCTGGCCAAGAGATCTACGACTTTGCATTGATTTTATGGGGTGTTGATTAAGCTGGACGTTCATCTTTGTGGAGTGGCTCTTGGGTGGACTGTTTTGTATGTTGTGTGCAACTACTGCTATGGATTGTGTGTTATGTGTGCAGCCATGACTTCGTTCAAATTTCTGCATGAATCAGCCCATTGTTGTTACGACAACTTCCAAATTTATTTCATTGGAGCTTAACCTTTTGGGAAGCTGTTCTTCTCTTTTATCTCAAGTGTGTTATTATTCTGTTCTTATTTGATTGATCACTTGAGTTGTTTGTTTAATTGTCTTCTATTAAAAGTTGTTTAGAAAAATCCTCTTTCGAGATTAATATGAGTCGGTTGTGTTGTTATTAGGTGTGAAAATCCTTCACGGGAAGTGAGGTTGAGAGATAGTTACAAGGATTGAGTGGTGTTAGCTCAATGAGGCCTTGTGTAAATCTATTGCACTTTCGTGAAATTGATTAACCTAGGTGAGGGCTTGCAGACGTAGGCAAGATGTGTTGAACTACGTTAACAAATCTCCGTATCATGTAATTTGGTGCTTTTAATTTTTTTTGTTATTTGTGTTTTCCATAAACATATCAAAAAATTTGTGAAACAACCACTTATACTGTTTTTCAATTGGTATAAGAGAAGATCACCAAATCAGAACTTAGTAGCAAGTTGGTGCAGATTCGAGTTTCATGAACATGGTTACAAGAGAAATCTAGAAGGTGTGAATGATGCAAGAGAAAAACATGTAAAAATTTTTGAAACTTATCTTGGCTAAATCCACAAGAAAATCAATGAATTTATAATTTGGGCGATCCAAATAATTATGACCAAGATCTTCAAATAGGTTTCAATTGCTATAAATATGACCAAGATGTGAACAAAGAAAGCATTCCACACGACTAGTTACTTTTTTCAGCTTTTCAATGTCCTCTTATTTTCTTTCTTTTGTAGATATTAGAGTAGTCTTTCTTTAGTTTTAATCACAAAAATGGCCAATGTTGGCTAAGTCCTTTGTTTTTAGTTGAAGGAACTGAAAGCCCATTTTAGAACTTTGAAGATTGAGAGACAATTGGGTATTATAGTAGAGTATTTCATTTATTCACATATTGAATTACTTTTCTTTGCTTCTATTTTATGATTATTTTTAATTGATTTCTAATGTGCAATATTAATTTTTTGGTTGAAATAATCATTTGCTAGATTAAAGTTTGAATTCATAAAAGTTCAATTCTTTTAATCATTTGTAACAACTAGGAGTTTTCATTTGCCGCATTAGAAATTATTACCCTTAGGAAAAGCATTCAACTAGATTAAATGCAACTGTAAATGTTGTGTTATCTTGCTCCGATAGTATTTCTTTCCTTAAAGCTATTGTTTGATTATATTTTGGATTGTATCCAAGGTTATTAAGTAAAAATGGTTAATTGGATTATGTATTTTGATTAACTAATTTTAAGAAAAGACAAATATTTAGTATCAAATCAAATATCTGATTAATAAAATAATTAGTATTATACAAATGATCAATCATTGTTGGAAGAATGGAAGCAACCATAAACCAAAGTTCGTTTTATTGAAAACTTCATTTTATTACTTTCTTAATTTTCCTTATTGCAAAATTGATCAACCCCCCTTTCTATTAATTATTTTCTTTCGTGATGACTGATAAACAACAATTCCTCGCGGGATCGACTCCTACTTTCCTTTATTATTGTGTTTAATTGTAGGAATTTAGGAATTAATTTAGGGCATAGACGAGATTTCCACCAACAATTATAATATTAAATTATTAAATCTTATATATGACGTATTAAATGTAATGGTAATTCATAAAAGGAAGAATACTCGTATTTCATTTCATTTACTAATGACTTTATCTTATTGTCATACATATTAAATGAAATATTAATTTACAATTTGTAAAGTTAAAAATCTAAGAAAAATTAAGCATTGCAAATGTGAAACACTTCAATGGGTTTGATGTAGTTAGATCCTTGGTTATCTATAAGGAATGAGATCCTCTAGTGAATAACTATATAAATAAATTTCATAATTGTATGGATTTGTATAAGTAGAAAATACAATGTAAGATATTCTATAATGTAATATTTATTTCTTTTATAGTTATTACTAGTATAATAACTTTTGAAAAAAAAAACTTGCCTTAAACAGTTCCTATTAAATTAATTAGCAAGATTATACTAGATATAGAATGTTAAGATTTTGAAAGAGTCAAAGTTAATGATTTGGAAATGTGATGCTTAGTTCAAGTATATATCATCTAATAAGTTTAGAATTAAATTGGATAATAGAAAGTTAAGATATATCTAAAAGGTTAGATATTATCTTACAAACTCCATTGAATAATGTTTGTTTCAATGCAAACTTATATGAGAATGGTTCTTAATATAAGTAGTAGAAGTTGGATGAAGTTTGAAAAAGTTCAGATCTCATAACTATACATCTAACGGAAATAATGCCTTTGATGATACATTTGATATATAGTCGAAATGTTATAATCTGTTAAAATATTTACTTTTATTATAAATTCAAAGAGTTTGTTTTTTAGATGATTGTAGGTTTATCATGTCTAAAAGAAATTAGTAAGATTACGATTGTCCTCTTTGGTAGAAGTATGTAGAGACATACTATTCATAGGGGAAAATAATTTATATTTTTAATAGTTAAAGATATGATAATCTAAAAGCAACTTTATGTTGGATATAAAAATATAACAACTTTAGTTTTAAGAACATAGATTTATAGAGATAGATATAAAAGTTACTTAATTATTATAATTCAGTTACATAGATAACATGCAACGATGTTTAGCATTTGAGATATTTAATACTTATGAGGCATTAAAGATATTTATTATTCTATGTATAAGTTGATATTTGAGTTCAAGGTTACATGGATATAAAATTTAGTTTAGCAGAAGTGGGTTCTAGTTAACATATATTTTGCTTAGAAAATATTATTTTGAGTTGAAAAGGTTTCAATGTAGCTTCAATCGTTAATTTAATCCATAATACATTTTTTATTTAGTGTAAATGATTATATAGAATTTTGGGTCAATAAGTTCTTTAATAAACATGACATAAATCCTTGCAATTTTAAAATAGTAATGTATATTAATACATTATATCCATTAGACATACAAAAGAAGCTAAAGCCTTATCAAATATCTAAGTATTTATTTAGGGCAATTTCTTTTAATTATGATGATAACTGAGATGTAAGTATAAAGATTTAAAAAAATAATTAATAAAGATAATCTTATAGAATTCTCTTACTAAACCACATTTACCATATTATATGATAATCATATTATTACTTAAACCATTGTTTAGTAGTAATATGATTGTCATATAATATGGTATAAGATACTTAAGTGATTGTAGTAACTTTTGAATTACATAATTCTGCCGCCCCTCAATTTCTTCCTCCTAGGTCTCATCCTCTTCATCATCACCATCAGATTCTCAGATAATGAAATTATCATCTTCCATGTGCTCCATCATATTTACTTCTTAATAGGGACATTGGTTTGATAAATTTCCCGATTCTCCACAACTATAGCAAACTCCAAGTTGAGGCTTGGTCTATGGATTGTTCTCTTTAAGCACTTGATTTTTCCCACCTTTTGCTTATCCATTACCTTCTTTTCCTTGAAACTAGTCCCACATGAAGGAGATTTTATGAGGGTCTTCATCCTTTTTATAGAAATTTTATAAGTTTCTCCAATATAACTTCTACAAGGAAGCTTAATTTTTCCCTTCTTGAGTTGAGAATTCTACCTTAATGCCAATTTTTTTAATCCTCTGCAAAAGTTTAAATCGATAATATCCCGAACTTATCTTGTAAGCCATGTCTCAAATTATGCAAGAATCTTAAAACCATTTGCCTCTTTGTTTCTTTCATATCATTATATTGAGATAATGTTATCAATTTCATAATGTAATCTTATATTGACCATGAACCTTGTATGCATCATTGGCATTATTGGAACAGAATTTACTCATAATCAGGTGGTAGAAATCCCTCTGAATCATCCATTTCAGAGGCTATCCAAGATTGAACAAGATTCTTTCCATCATGCCGTCTCCTATCTTTGATCATCTCCAACCAAATATAAGTGACTCCTTTCAACCTACAAGCTACTAACTTTACTGGTGATGTTGTCGCCTGCAACCAAATATAAAAAGAATTTACTTCCGGTAAAACAAATTAATGTAGTAGCGGCAAGCGGATATCATTCCCACGAGAAATTTTTTAACGATAAAGGTTAGCGAGTTCAAACGGGACAAATAACGAAAATAAAGAGGGGGGTTTTGTTTAATCATGGAAATAATAGAAAATCAAAGAGAAAAATCACAAATCAAAAGCAATAATTAAATCAAAAAATTCAATGGGAAAAATACCTTGGTTTCGGGTAACCAATGTTATCATGCTACTATGGATCCTCGACATAAAATTGCAATCATTAATAAACATTCATTGGGGGAAATTTCTCTTAAGTGTAATGACTAGAAACA
>JANZLC010000009.1:13023394-13039881 GCA_026413385.1 Erythroxylum gracilipes
AAAAATGTTGGCTCTCCAGGAACTTACAAAGTTGGTATCAAGAAGCCTAACGGGTTATCTGTTTCTGTTGAACCAGAAAGCTTAGTGTTCAAGAAAGTTGGCGAAGAGAAAAGCTTCAAGGTGACATTGACAAGTAAGAAAGGCAACGCAGGGAATGACTATGTATTTGGGCAATTGGTATGGTCAGATAATAAACACTTTGTGAGGAGTCCTATTGTGGTGAAATGGTAATAGGGCAGACATAAGATTATAGACTTACTAGCCGGGTTCAGCTACATCTAAATGCTTTGGTTAATACATCTAGGAACGTCTTTCTCTAAATAATGCTCAAAAAAAGTTGATGTCGTCTGAGTCATATGAAAAAAATAATTTTATTATATGATAAGTCATTCAAACCACTTTCTTTGATCCTGTTTTTGGTGAACTTAAAAGTAGCAGATCATTTATATCCACCGAATAATTAAACATATTTTTCAGGAATTGAAAATAAACCAAGTTGGAGGGACCATGTAGTATGTTTGGTCAATATCTGATAATTCTAAATTCAGACTTCTGTAGATGCCTGATGTTGGATTCTGAACTTTTCTGTTAAATGAGAAATTGTTAGTGTTTATTTGTGTTTAAAGAAAAGGAGAATTCTTGAATTTGAAATGAAATAGAAAAGATGGTTTAGGTGCAAGATGGGTTATATGTGAAATATTGGAAGTTAAAAGCTGAAAAAATGTAATTGAAACATGTTCATTGAGCATGCCTCAGTATTTTAGCCCTAACTTTTGCTCTAGTTATCCAACTAAGACGATTATTAATTTGTATTAAACTAGAGAGATAAGGCTACAAATTGTCTGATGAAATTGAGTTTTAATTCAGTCTCTAAGAATATCAATTTTCGGATGGAAGTTGAGCACAGAATATTGTTTCAGTATAAGAACAGTCCGAAATGTTTAGTGTATAACTTTCAGAATTCTAAACCAGATTGAATGATTTTGATGTCATTAGAAAATTAAGACAATGAGGAACATTTTTCTAGAAGGAAGTTCAATAAAATTCCTTCAATTTCATGATTATATAAAAGTCTTGATTTTTGGAAGGAGTTAAGCATGATTTAAATAATTTTGAGATCTTGCTAGATTAATTATTTTATTTGGAGTTAATTATTGTGTTAATGTTGGTTGGATTTTAAAGTATGGTTTGGTTGAATTAAGTAGCAAGAGCATGTATGTATGAGGGCATGTTGGGAAGATCACTTAAGCCATTTAAGTTGCAAGGCTTGTAAGGAAGGGTAAAGGGGTCTTTGTACACTTATTAATGGCAAGATTGTAAATAAAAAAGGTGTGGTCTTTAGTTTACGAAATGGAAAAATGTGGATTGCAAGGGAGAAGAAGAAAAGCAACGAAAATTAGAGAGAAAGACGGAGAGAGTGTCGGTTTTGTGAGAAAGGAAGAAGGAAGTTAGGGTTTTGATTTTTCTAAGCTTTCAAGATGGATTTTGAAGTTGATTCAAGAAGGAAAAAGGAAGAGGAGGATTAAAGCTTCCATTAGAGCCAATAAATTCATTGTTTGGTGAAGATTCAAGGTAAGAGTAGTTTTGATTTGTTGGATGTTTAGAAAGATTTTGGTTTATGAAGCTTAAGAAATGTATGGGTTTAAGCTTTCTAAGATCAATTTTGGTGATTATGTATTATGGGTTTCTCAATTAGAATGTCTATTGATTTGGGGATTATGTCAATCATTAAAGGAAATCAAGAGAGGCAAGAGGACCAAGAGAGGAGGCATTTTGAACAAGTACTAAGTAAGGAAATAATGTAGGTTTCATGTTTATGATTAAGTAATGATCCACTAAGGTTTCTTTTTCCAAATCAAGAAATAAAAGTTTGTTTTTGAATCAAGAGAATGAAATGATTTCAATTACTTCATAAATGTTTCTTTTATTGCTTGTGATTGATTTGAGAAATTGCTACATGTTTGTTTTGTGAATTTTGATGATGAAATGAATGATGATGAATTGTGAATTACTTTATGAAAGGATTTTTGAAAAATTGCATGTTCATGAAAAACAAGTTCCCAAAATTTTGCCATTTGGGCAATCTGTTTTCAAGTCATGAATTTCATGTTATGTGGGTTTATGGTAGTCCCTCAAGAACTGTCACGTGCAAGTTGACCCAAGAATAGGTTTCTCCTGCCTACTCGCTATTAGCACAGAGTTCCTTCAAAGACTCCCTCAAGTTTACGACTACACAGGACCATTATATGGGAATGTGTAGTACGTCATGAATATAGACCTACCCAAACCATTCTGATGTGCTTATATGTTTATGATTTGCAAATAAGTTGAAAAATGCATAAATTGTGTGTTTGTGATTTTGATTACTTGACAAGAATTTGGAGAAACATGTGTTTTATAATCTAATAAGAATTTTCAATGATAAAGAAACTTTTGAAAGGTTTTGCTTGTTATTCGTTATAAGCTTGTTACCCACAAGCGTAAAGCTCACCTCCTCTCCGTCCCATTTCCAGGTGATGAACGAGAAACAGAGTGAGAGTCAAGGCATTAATCTGGATTTGCATGTTTTATTTTGTTTTGGAAATAATTGATATAAAATAAGACTTTAGATATATTTCGAGAATTTTTGGGTTTTGCATGCTTTGTATATTGGATTTTGATATTGATGATGTAATGTGGCTTGGAAATGCCATTGAAGTTTGTAAAAAGTCTTTATCTTTTGTTATTAATGAAATATGGATTTGTATATGGTTTTGAAATGTGAAATTCTGTATGGATGAGGTGGAGTTGGAGTATGAATTAATTAAGGATGAGGTTAAGCTAGAATTAAGTACACTTGAAGAAAAGTTAGGATAAATTTCAATTTTTTCATAAGGGTAAAATATGTGTTCTGACTTCCAGGGGAAATCTGGAATAATCTAGGTATAACTGGTCAAAATTGTCTTCTTGAAAGTTGTAGATGATCTTTCTAGTTTTCCAACGATATAAAGTTTGTAATTTTTAGATACCGGAGTGAAAAGATGTGATTATTAGAAGTTGGTGATATTGCATAGGACGGACTTTCGGAATAGCTACATTGATTGGAAATTTTAACCCTTATAGAGGCTAGAATTGTTTTTGAGGTCTTCATGGAAATTGTAGGTCTAGAAGTCTTCTTTAAAACGTTCTAAGAATGACCTTAATCCGATATTTGTAGTGAAAGTTATGCCCTTTTACTATTGTAGGTCAGAAGTAGAAAAGAAGAAGGGAAAGTCGCGATAGCGACAATGCGCGATAGTGATTCTGCAGAGCGATTGCGAAAGTTGCGCTCGCGCATTCGAGGCCACGCGCGCAGGTCGCGATCGTGCAAATGCAAGATCGCGACCCGCAGGTCGTTTTCCCCAAACTGAACATGTTTCACTCTTTTGATCATAACTTTGTCGTTCGACCTCTAAATGACCTAATTTTTAAAGCATTGATTTCCTAACACATTCCTCTATTTCCTTATAAAATTTTATAGTTTTTTCTATTAATTTGAAAAAGATTGATTGTATCAAACTTAGAGGATCGGTTGAAAGAGTATGAGTTGGATATTTTTACTAAACATGCGTCAGTATTTTGGTGATATCTTGAGTTGTAGTGCTCCGATTGAGATGATTCTTGCTTCAAAACAACCTAGAGACTTAGAGATAAAATTTCTTTGAAGAAGTCAAATTGAAATTCTAGTTTTAAGATTTCCAAATTCTGTCCACAAATAGGAGAAATGACTTCAAGTATGGTCACCGATTTGTGTGGGCACTCCACTCTTATGGGATGATGGTTATTTGGGGTTCTTAGAAATAACCTTACAAGGTAATATGCACGCTCAAGTTTGGGCTCCGAAAGTGGGATCCAACAGTTGTGGTCTCAGAGCAAGATGATAAATTGATGTTGGTTGAAGAGATTACAAGGGACCACGCTCAGTATTATGGTATTCTAAAGAGTTGGATTCCGGACTCAAGCGGGATCCAACATGTATGGTATCAAGGCAAGTGTTGGACTCTAGAAACAAGCAGGGTCTAACAGGACGAATTCAATCAAGGAAAGCAGCCTCAAACCCTTATAAATTTCTTGAGACCAGGGTTCAATGCTATGAACGAAGGCATGGCTTGACTACCAGTACAAGTACCCTTATTTGAGATTAAGCCAGTTTTGCTTAACATGCTGCAAACAAATATGCAATTCTACAAATTGACTAATGAGGTTCCTAACGCTCATATAGTTAACTTCCTGGAAATATGTGATACTTTCCAATATCAGAAGATGTCGTTAGGGTGAGGCTCTTTCCTTTCACTCTAAGGGATAGAGCCAAGGCATGGTATCGTTGCCCAAGCTTTGCAATTGTCATAATTTGGGAGCAATTGGTATGTGCTTTCCTAGATAACTACTTTCCTCTTATGAAGACTACGAAACTAATAAAGGAAATCGCGAATTTTCAACAAAGTGATAGGTAGTAACTTTATGAGGCATGAGAATGATAAAAGGATTTGCAAAGGAAGTGCCTTCACCACAATTTACCAAAGGAATTCCTGCTGCAAATCTTTTAGAATGGAGTCACTCTATCTAGGCAAGGTACCATAGATGCAACATCTGGTGGGTCTTTAATGAGGAAGGTGGTTAAAGAAGCGAAGGATTTTTTGGAGGAAATAACAACTAACAGTTTTCTTTAGACGGTGGACAGGAGTAGACAACATACAAGCCTCTAAGATCAAAAGGGAGCTACAGTTATTGACCCAATAAAGAAGATGTAAGATAAAGTTGACAACTTAACCCGAAAGCTAAATAACATGAAGGCCTCCTCTTCAGCTACTATTAAAGCATTTCAGTAGAGATGTCAGTTATATAGATAAGACAATCATGACATCATTGATTACTTTTTGATGCAAAATAATCAATCAGAGCAGCTCAATTACATAGGGACACGGTTTGGTTGAGGAGGGGGAAACAACTCATACTCAAACACGTATAATCCTTGGTGGAAAGATCCTAAAGGAGAGTGAAAGTAGAGAGTTAATTTTAACAAGAACAATCACGAGATAAAGAGTGTGCATAGACTACCGCAAACTCAATAAGGTGACTAAAAAGGACGTTTTTCATTTCCCATTCGTAGATAAAATGATAAAAAAGAGTAGCTAGTCACTTATTCTATTACTTCTTAGATGGTTACTCAGGGTACAATCAGATATTCATCTAACCTGAAAACCAAGAAAAGACCACATTCACATGTCCTTATGGTACCTTTGCATATAGAAGGATGCCTTTCGAGTTATGCAATGCCCTAGCTACATTTCAAAGATACATAACGTTTATCTTTAAGGACATGATTGAAGATATAATGGAAGTTTTCATGGATTATTTTTTTGTCTTTGGAGATTCTTTTGAGAAGTGTTTAACCAACTTGTGCAAGGTACCCCAAAGATGTGAATAATCACATTTAGCGTTAAATTAGGAGAGGTGTGACTTTATGGTGAAAAAGGGGATAGTGCTCGAGTATAAAATTTTGCACTAAGGATTTGAAGTGGATAGAGAAAAAATGGAGGTTATAAAGAAATCCCTACCTCCAATCAATGTCAAGGGTGTGCTGGCATTCCTAGTCCATGCAGGGTTCTACCGTCGCTTTATTAAAGATTTCTCGTAGATTGCACAACCCGTTACAAACTCGTTAGTAAGGATATGTCTTTCTTTTTTGATGATAACTGTTTAATTACATTCAATCAATTAAAGGAGGTGCTCACATCAGCTCCAATCTTAGTGCCACACAATTGGACACCCCCATTTAAGATCATGTGCGATTTACTATGTAAGCAAGACACTTACAAGACCTCAACTAAATTATACCACCACGAAAAAGGAATTACTTGTAGTGGTGTATACATAAGATAAGTTTTTGTCATACCTTTTGGGCTCTAAAGTGATCGTATTTACCGATCATGATCTTAAATATTTTCTTCCCAAGAAGGATGCGAAGCTGAGGCTAATTCGATGGGTGCTACTCTTATAAGAGTTTGACATAGAAGCAAGAGATTAAAAAGGAGCGGAGAATGTGGTCACGGATCATTTATCACTTCTAATGAAAAATTCCCTGATGAAACCCTGATACTACTCAATAGTATGGGGACACTATGATTCACAGATATCGCAAATTTTGTTGTTAGTGGTAAGATCCCTTCTAACCTATCATATCAACTGTGAAAATGATTTTTGTAAGATTGCGCCCGATATTTATGCGATGAGCCAATCCTATATAAGACTTGTGCTAATGGGCTAATAAGATGATGTGTTCCAGAGGATGAGATGTTGGACATACTAACACAATGTTATGAAGCACAGTGTACTGACCATTATAGAGCAAACAAGATGGCGGGTCAAGGACTCGAGTGTGGATTCTATTGGCCACATCTATTTAACAATGCTCAAGCTTTGGTGGCACAATATGATCACTGTCAAAGAGTGGGCAACATCTCCAAAAGAGATGAGTTGCCCTTATCCAACATCTTAGAAGTCAAAGTCTTCGATGTGTTGGGCATCGACCTTATGGGTCCTTTCCCATCCTCCATAGGGAATATATACATTTTAATGGAAGTAGACTATGTATCTCGCTGGGCCGAAGTTATGGCATCTCCGATTAATGATGGGAAGGTTGTATATGAATTCATTAAGTGGATATTCAACCGATTTGAAGTGCCACGAATAATAATAAACGATGGTACCTTTTTGTAAAAGATCTTTTGATACTCTCCTAAAAAGATACGGAGTCCACCATCAAGTTGCCACTCATTATCACCCACAAGCGAGTGGACAAGTGGAAGTTGTGAATTGGGAAATTAAACAAATTTTAGAAAAGATGGTGAAAACTTTTAAGAAGTTCTGTGCATTAAAGCTAGATGATGCTTCATAGGCTTACCGAGCCGCTTTTAAAACACCAATTGGAATGAAGCCCTTTTGACTCGTATATAGTAAAGCTTATCATTTGCTTATGGAACTAGAGCATTGAGCATATTAGGCAATAAAGTTTTAAATTTTGATTGCATACAAGCAAGCGAGAAACAAATTCTGTAATTAAATTAACTCAAAGAGTTTCATTACAATGCGTATGAAAATGCCAAACTTTACAAGGACAAGGTGAAGAGATGACACGAATCTCATCTTAAGAAGAAGGAATTCGAGGTAGGATATGCAGTTTTGCTGTAAAATTCCAGGTTGGGATTGTTCCTAATGAAACTTAAATTGCGATGGAGTGGACCATTTACAGTCACCCAAGTCTTATTCCATAGAGCCCTCGAATTGAAAAATGAAAAAAAAGAAACCTTTAAGGTGAATGGGCATCGCTACAAAATGTATCTCGGCTGAGTGGTCTGGATGGAAAAGGAAGTTATTTCTTTCCTTTCAGAAACTTAAAAGTGCTTCCAAAGATGCAAGGTCAAGCTAATGGCCATAAATTAGTATGTTTGGTAGTTAGATTTCTTTTTGAAATGTTAGAATTAGTTAAGTCTTTTAAAAAATGGAGGGGAATGGTGTGGAAGGCAAAACAATGAAGTGATGGTGCAAAGATAAGGTATGGAAGGAACTAGGGGATGACATGAAGGGAAAGAATTAAAAACGAGAATGAAGTGTGAATATTTTATCGTCACGATCATGACCTATGTTAACCTTTTACCATGATCGTTGCTTGACCTGTAGTAGGTAAGAAGGGACACATGATTTTCATGTAATTTTTTTTCAAATTTACCCCTTCTTTCTCCTTCCTAACCTATATATTCACCCTTACCACCGATACTACTCTCTCTCTCTAAAAAGAAAACTCTCAAATCCTCTCGCTTCTCTTTACAAAAGTGTTATCTCTCTAAATTCTTCACACCTCTTTTTCCAATATGATCGAGGATTAAGAGAATGGTCAAGCGTGCTCATTTGAAAGGCAAAGCACATCAGGGGCGGATAACGAAACTGAACGGCGAATTACTAAATGCCTTTTCTAATTTACTCGGAAGAAGAAGGCAACTGGTTTTAAACCCTTAGTTTGTAAAAAATTGTTCTGCCTCGATATTTGGATTTTGAAATATTATAAACTATTGGATTGAGAGAACAGGTTGAAAATTTAAGGGGAAGAATTCACTGGAAAATTTATGCACTTTAATTATGTCATTTATGAAGAACTCACCCTATAGTTCTTCACCTCCCTCCAATTTGAGCTTAGTAACCCTAAGGATCTATAGTTTCAGTTGTGTGGTCAATAGTATGAGTGGAACTATAAGATGTATGAAATCGGTGGATTCCCGAAGTCAACCATAGTAGACCAACATGATGACTTTCTTTTTATATGTCAAATATTGTTTGAAAAAACCGAAACCAGAAAGTGTTCGGTCAAGGAACTTTTCCTATTGTGGTGTATGAACCATAGTGTCTAAGTTTGCACCCCCACCCACATTTTTAACAATATTATTGTTGCTCCGAAAAAGAGAAGCAATAATTTTGGTATGGGGTACTTGGTTACAACTATTGCGGAGTATTATGGTGTTAATTGTGATGTACTAATTGTACATCTTCTTGAGTTCCTTAACACTCATCACTTGACAAGAGCTGAGATCTTGAAGCCCTATGATATGGAACTTCGAAATATCAATGTAAAATCTCATATTAAGAATAGGATGGGACAAACTAGTCCGAGCTCGACACCAATGCAAAAAGAGAAGGAATCAACCAGTGAAGACTCTGGAGAGGAAGAGACAACTAAATGGGAGAAGGTACTTAAAGCAATCTCAAATATTACCAAGGGAATTGCAGATAATGCCAAGGTGTTGAAGGAGATAGAGAAGGAGCAGAGATGTTAATGCTGAGACATCCGAAGCATTAAAAAATACTTTGCTGCTCAAGGCATGGAGATTCCACCTTCGACACCATCGCCATCACCACCTTGCCATGACAGGTTTTTATGCTCTAACCCTTGTCTTTTTATTTTTATGTTGTTCTTATATTTTCTTATCATTTTGTTTTATTCCCATCTTTTATGTTACTTGTTCTTCCCACATTGAGGACAATGTATTGTCTAATTGTGGGGAGGGTTGTGTGCATTGTATGTTTTTATTTTGAGTGTGAATATTGCATATTGTATACTAAGTCTTGTTTAGGTTTTCATGATGCGACTCTTGTGAATGTGTCAATGGCTAAGACTTAATGAAATTAGTTTAACTTTGAATATAGTCTTCTAGGTTGTAAAGATTTATTAGCATGTGAAATTTAGGTCCTATATTGATTTGGTTAATTATGCATGTTAATTATGATATAATATTAGCTTATTCGCTCTAGGAATTTGCCACATACATTCATAATTTTAGGTTAATTTAATAAGTAGCATCGCTAGTATCCTTTCATGAGAATGATTAGCTAAAGAAATATGATAGGAAATAAAATATGAAAAACATATGTTTGTATTTCTTAAACAAATAACTATTCCACCAGCCTTCAGGTTATGAATAAAGCTAGTAGCCAGTTGAAAATGTGATCTAGCTGAGTAATCGGGGGACACTCATCATAAATTTTTGCCTTCTCATCAAAAGGCTAGAATGACATTCCAACCAATCCTATGAATAAAAACATGACCTACTTGAGTAATCGGAGGACATTCATCACAAATATTTGCCTTTGCGTTAAAAGACTAGGTCATTGTCAATGGAAATTAAAGAAAATAGTTCTTTGATAAATAAAACCAATCAATCTTTGTGAATAGCTTGAATTTTCATGAAAAGCTACTTAGGGATAGTTACAATTTTGATTGACTAAATAATTATCAATCTGTATGTGCAAGTGATGGGGGTGAATGATTTTGACATTAAGGTCTTGATTAATATGTATATTTAATCTGAAGTGCTTAGGCACATATTTCATAAGTTAATAAGTTAGAACAACTTGAAGGTTTGTGTTTAAAGTTTAATTAGTTTCATGAAGTTTAATTATTGCATATGCGTGCTTATATGTGTCATTGTTTGGTGTGTTTATGTTTTGTTTTGTTTTTATTTTGGCTTAAAGACAAACAAAAGTTTAAGTGTGAGGACATTGAAAATTATAGATTTTAATATGTTTTAGTAGGTAATTTAGTATGTTTTTAGTTGTTAATTAGATGATTTGTGTTTGATTATGTTTAGAATTATGTTAGTATGATTATGTGTTTATGTTTTTGGAGTGTTAAGTGGCTTAGAGCATGATATCGGGCTTTAATTTTGTGTGTTTGAGGTGTTTTGATAAGTTTGCTAGTGTTTAAAACTAGGTAAAGAAGTCTCGAGAAGATTTAGAGAAAGCTTAAAGGAGGAGCCGAGGCCACGATCGTGACAGAAGCAACCAGCACAAGCGACAAACGTGACAGAAGTGACTCATTAGCCATGATCCTAACAGAATCTAAATAGGACTAGGCCACGACCGTGACAAAAGCCAAAAAAGGCTAGGCCGTGATCGTGATAGAATCCTTCAAGTGATAACAGACGAGGGAACTGCTTCCTAACTCAACTTTTTGAGGGTTATTTCGGACATTTGGGTCTGGGTAAAACCTATTTTTGCCCTAAATTAAAAAAAATATAAAAAGAAAAGAAAGAATCCCTAAAAGAGAGCCTCCATTTTTGCTTCATTTGGAAAGAAGCTAAGGATAAAGGGAGAAGAGAGAAAGAGGTAGCTGCTGCTGTTGCTACCTTTCCAGTCCACTCCAAGTTATATTTCTCTTCCCATCTTATTATTTCTTTCATTTTGATTTATAAGATGGAAGTGATAATGAAGAACTTGTGTTTAAGGATGTTCTAAACTCTTTTAGGGATTTGTTTTTGAATCAATGTTAATTTGATTACTTTTGATGTTAATGAGTTAGGTATTGTGATTGTTTGTTATATTTGCATGCTTCGGTAATAAATCGAGAGAGTGAACAGATAGAAAAATGATTAGATTGGGTAATGAGAATTAAACAATCTAATAGATCAAGCAAACAATCATATCGGTAATTTAACGAAGAGAGATCTCGTGTGAGGACCTGATTGTCTATTAGAGTGCTTAAGATCTAATTGGATGTGTGGGTTGTTTGCTAATTGAGAGATTACAAATTTCATAATGCAATTTAATTAGGGTTTATGATTTAAGGTTTAATGATTATAACTAGAGAGAGAGTAATCATCCTTTGAACTTGTAAGATCGATACCGGATTAACTCAAAAGTGCTTAAGTTAGCATTAGATGATACGATAAATTCCCTTGTCTCATAATTGGTTAACCTTCCTTGTGTGAATTTCCAGTTGTTAATTGGTTATTCTCAATTTTGATTTCTTTGTGTTAATTTTAAATTTTCATTTTCAATCAATCTATATTCAATTGCTTAATTTCCTGTTCATTTTTATTTTCATTTTAATTACGCTTTTAAGCGTTAGACAAATTAGGATTCAATTAGTTCATTAATTCCTCATGGAATTGACACCTCATATACTACACTTACGACCCATGCACTTATGGAATATTAAGATTTTTATAAGATTAAAACTTGCTTTACAACTAGCTTGAGAATTTTATTTGAAACATTATTTTGTATATCTATAAAAATTCTCATTATAATAGTTGTATAAGTCATCTTTTGGCTTGAGATTTCTAAAATATCTCATTTATGGATTGACATGTTTTGATACTACTTATGAGTTATCCTATTCAAGAGTAGATCACTTGGTAATCATTGGATATAACATGAACTATATGAAGATAGTTAAATAATCAATATAGGATTTGTCACTTTAAATTAATTAGGGAGAATATTCCATTATTCTTTATTAGTATTGAATTGAAAAATCCTTAGTTAAGGTGAAATGATACTTTATAATTAATTTTTACAATTACTAATGGTGGAAAACTAATATAATTAGATTAAAAAAGTGTAAACATTAATTTTGTAATTTATGATTAATCGAAACTTGTCATTATAAAAAGATTGAATTATACCAAAAAATTATGCACAAAAACATTAGCAAAATTTGTTGGGCCTTGAAATTTTTTTTAAGTCAAGTATGATTTGAATTAATTTTGAAGTTTAGATAGACTTAAAATTTTGGAATTATAATTACATCAAGTTAGTAGAATTTATTGAATGGGGAAGTGGAATTAAAGTGTTAATGTAATAAGGATGTGCAAGGACATTTTTGGGAGATCATTAAGCATAAAAGACCACTAGCCTATAAGGAAGGGTAAAATGGACTTTTGGGTTCATTAAGGGTAGAAATGGAAGAAGAATATGTTGTCTTGCTTGTTAAGAAGAGAAAAAAAAATGTGAATTGAAGGGGGGGAAGAGTGAAAAATGAAATTAAGAGAGAAGAAGAGAGGTTTCGGTGAAAGAAGAAAAGAAGAGAAATTAAGTTTGTTAAGGTAGGTAGGTTAACCATCTTTTCTCTTGCTTTGTTAAAGAAATGGATTGTACTGAGGATGAAGGAGTTATAGAGAGAAAGGGGTTTGTGTTGGAAGAAGATGAGTTAGGAGAACCCAATCCTTGCAAGGCATCGAAAACTCTAAGATATTATAAAATTTGTAACTAAGTTAGTGATTTTTGGATAGCTTTATTAACATATCATACATTGAGCATCCCTCTGTATTTGTATTAAGCTACTGATGAGCATGTTGATATGTAATTAAAGCTAGGCTCAAATTGTGTTTGGATTTGCTAATGAAATATGATTGCTTTTGCTTGTGATTTTCCAAGTCTTACATTTCATATTTCAAGTCTGCCATATGGGTAAAATTCGTGTTCTGAATTCAGAGGAAAATCTGAATTAATCTAGGCTGAATTAGACAAAATTGTCTTTTACAAAGTCATAGATTATATTTCTAGCTTTCCAACGGTAATAGTATGAGATTTTTAGACATCAGAGTAGAAAGTTATGATCTATATAAGTGGAGATGCTCTCGAGAGTGTAGTTAGTGATTCAGAACTTTTAATGATATGAGGAAGAGCCTATAGGAACCTTATCATCTAGTGCCTATCGTCTGGTGCACTGTAGATTGAATCGTCTGGTGCACTGTAGACTGGATCGTCTGGTATACTATAGGCGTATTGTCTGGTCCAATTTTGACCCTTTATACGATATAATCTATCATCAAGATCTTCATAAAAGTTGTGGATCTCGAAGTCCTCTTTCAAACCATTAAAAGAATGCCTTAATCTAATATCTCTAGAGAAAGTTATGAAAATTGTTCCAAATGATTTGGCCTTTCATCTGGTTTCGTTTGACCTTTCATCTGGCCTATCGTCTGGTTTAATTTTAACCCTCTAGAAGATGTAATCTACCTTCAAGGTCTTCATGAAAGTTGTATATCTTGAAGTTCTCTTCTGAAACATCCAAAGAACGCCTTAATTCTGTATCTCTAGAGAAAGTTATGACAAATGTTCCAAATCGTTTGGCCCTTCATTTGGTTTCGTCTGACCTTTCGTCTAGCCTATCGTCTCTTCCAAAATCCTCTAGAAGATAGAATCTATCTTCAAGGTCTTCATGAAAGTTGTATATCTTAAAGTCCTCTTTCTAACCATCTAAGAAAGTCCTAAACCCAGTAACTCTAGAGAAAGGTATGACAATTGTTTTGATTCATTAGGGTTTCATCTGACCCTATTGTTTGGTCCAATTTTTTCCATCTAGATGACAGAATCCATCTTCAAGGTCTGCATAAACGTTGGAGGTCTTGAAGTCCTCTTTGAACGATCTAAGAATGACCTTAATCTGATATACCTAGAGAAAGTTATTCCTATTGTCCCAAAGTAGGTTCAATATGGTTGAGGACAAGTACTGTTTTTGTTAAATGTCTCCGAATGCTGGGCTCTGGAAGTGGGGTCTAGCATTATTTGATATCAGAGCTTAGGTTTTTCCTAGGCTTAGAATGCATAGTAGGATGAATTGTTATGCTATGTGATTTCGTGTTGCGTTGTGAATTGATTAAAGTGCATTAAGTGACATACATGTCATGCATACATGCAGGGATTAGGATTTTAAATTGAGATGTGAGCTAATAGTTAGTGTTTACATTGAAGGAGTAAGATGCCACCTCGTAGAAGGACACGAGGAGTATTGCAAGGATCGATTGCACCTGACTCTCCGCTAAGGGAGGAGAGTATTGATGAGTCATTAGCCCTAGGAAATATTGAGGATTTTGTAGGGCAAAGTAGTGAGCCCATTCTATCACCGACACGGGAGTCTCTTCTCGTACAAGAGCAAGTGCCTACTCCATCGGATCCGAGGATGTTTCAGGCATTTGCCCGGGCTATGGGCCAAATGCTACAATCTTCTACTTCGTCCCCAATTAAGAAGGGGAAACAGTTTGACAAGCTCAGGAAGTATGGGGTAGTGGATTTCTATAGGAAAATGGCTCTAGAAGAAGCTGAGACTTGGTTGAGAAAGACTGAGAGGATACGGGATCAGATGGATTCTGAACATGACGAGAAAGTTGTGTATGCTCTAAGCTTACTACAAGGAGATGCTTTGCATTAGTGGGAAAGTGTGCTAAGGAGCCAAATGAGACTGCCAGTGCTGGCATGGAAGGACTTCTTAGCTTCTTACAAGAAGTACCTGTTTGAGATGCATATTTAGTAGAAGCAGAGAGAGTTTCTGAGTCTCACCTAGAGGAAAATGACGGTGAATGAATATGAGCGTCGGTTTACACAACTATCCCAATCTGCAGCGGAGATAATGATGACTGAGGTAGTTAAGTGCCATAGGTTCAAATCGGGGTTGCACCTAGCTATAAGAGAGAAAGTGGTGGTATAGAATTTTTGTTATTTTCAACAGCTGGTTGAAGAAGCTCTGAGGGTTGAGAACATTGAGAATATACAAAGCGTCATGAGTAAAAAGAGAAAGGGGAGAGAACAATTCAAGAGGGGAGGTGGTAGTTCTATGCCTGAAAGGAGTGCCAAGGCTTTCTATGTGCAGTCTGAGGAGAGGAGCAATGGCACAACCAGGTCCAAACTAACGAGAACCTCTACTATTTCACATCAAGCCTCAATCGCTGGAGGCGGCATAAAAGGAGATAGAGATAAGCCACTCATTTCCAAATGTGAACACTATTGAATCTTTCATAGAGGGGAATGCTACCGACTAATAGGAATATGCTTCAATTGTGGAGAGAAAGGATACATGGCCAGAGAGTGTCAGAAGTATGCAAGAAGAGAGGGAACCTAAGTGCAAGCTTCAAAGAGAACTGAGATAGTGGGGCATAAGTGTTGGGACCCGCTTCTGGAACCTAACCACGCAAAACTAATCGAAAAACAAAAAGGGGTGAAAGTGAAAGAACGAATCATAAAGCGAAAGAGGGCCAAACGGCAAAACGAATGAACGGACAGAAATCAAAAGCGAAAGTCAAAGTGAGCGAAATCCAAAGAAAATCAAATCGGATCAAAAAGCGAATGAATAAAAAACGTGTGCGGAAACCAAAGAGATTGAAAGGTTCAGAATCAAAGAAGACAAAATGCTTAAGGATGAACTCTTAACTCCGATATCTGGAAACATGTAATTTAGAAAAATTAGCGTTGGAAACTATAAGGCACACCCGGTCTAAACCAATCCAAATCGGTATAAACTTTTTTTTTCCTTCAATACTATTCAAAACAATTCAACGTCCCATTTGAATTTCATCAATTCCAATTTCTCAATCCATTTAATTCTTCAAATTCTATCATATCTCATAATCTCATCAATTAAAAACAATCTTATTTTTCTTTTGCCATAAAATCCCACATATGTCTAAATACCATCAATTCATACACAAAAAGCACTTCAATAATTCAGCCCAACTGTCACAATCATCGGACCTCCTATTCGGAATCCTAACACAATCAAACACATTCATATACCTATAGCACTTTGCTAATTTTCAATCATCAAAATCATCGGACCTCCTGTCTAGAATCCAAACACAATCAAATCATATTATATATGCCATACCCATACACAAATGTATATACAATTCCATACACAAAATCCATAACTCATTATTCACATTCCAAAATCAATGCATTACAAACTTTAATGGCATTTTCAAGCCACAACACAACATCAATCTCAGAATCCGAATCCAAATACAAAGATACAACTCCAAAATACATAGGATACAAAAGCCCTAAAATTCTCAACATGTCTAAGATCTAAATCTTAGAACAAATTAACTTAAAAATACAACATATGCAAAACAAATGAAATCCTTAACTTTCTTTCATTCGATCTCTTTCTCATCACTTGGAGATGGGAATGAAAAGGGGGGTGAGCTCTATGCTCGTGGGTAACAAGTTTATAACCGAAAACAAGCAAAACCATTTGTAAAGGTCAAATTGAAATCCATGTCACATATTTTCAAATTCAATAAGCAAAACTGTTGAAATGCTCATTTTTCATATAAAAATCATGATAATTTCATAAAATGCTTCGTTTTCAGTCAAATACGAAATTCAATCTCAAAACTCATAATCCAAAAATCATCACA
>JANZLC010000009.1:13045618-13056112 GCA_026413385.1 Erythroxylum gracilipes
TTCATAGTACCCTTAAACATACAAGTTTAACTCAAAAATCTCATAATCATCAAAAACCAAAATTAATATCCACTCTTTTTTGCACATGAACAAATCACCACCAATTCCTCATTTAATTTTATTTTATAATTCTACTACCAAAAAAAGTTCGGGGTCCAACAAAATTGTATTAACAGGAGTGATTTATTTTGAATTTAGTTGCAGGCGACAACAATACCAATCTGATATCTCTAGAGAAAGTTATGTCTATTGTCACGAAGCAGGTTCAATATGGTTGAGGACAAGTACTGTTTTTGTTAAATGTCTTCAAATGCTGGGCTTTGAAAGCAGGGACCATCAAAATTACTTTGACATTTTTAATAATTGGTGATCATGATGCATTGTTGCACTCTAATTTTGATCTATAGATATAAATTCTTTAATTAGAAAACTAAAGATAAATTAAATGAGCATTGTCAATATGTTTAGGAAACTAATTAGTTATACATATAGAGCGAATAAAGAGAAAGAAAAGATAATTTAATTAAGTTGCCCATAATTGTAAAGTTTGAGAAACTTTAAAATTAAAAATAAGATATTTAATAAATAAGGATCACTATATTAAATCTTATTTGAGTTCAATTGATGATTAATTAAAATTTTAATTAAAATTTAATTAAATTTAGGATCATATCTCAATTAAATAATCAAAAAATTTAAGTCTCATTATAAATAGGTTTAAGCCCTTTAGGAGATAGCACTCTTGACTTATCCTGTTAACACTACTTATGAAATTCTCTTAATTTGTTTGTATAGATATTATTAGAAGTTGAAATTTTGTGTGACTACGATAATTAAGATAAACTTATTTTAATCGGAGAAAGGGAAATAAACTTCATAAAAGTACAAAATTTGATTTATATTTTATTTGATTTGTTCTTTAATTTTTTTTAAGTGATTTTAACATTAAAAAAAACTTTGAAAACTTTGTTTTTTTTTCACTATGTGCAAAATCAAAGTCTACCCAAATTTTCCAACAAAAATAATATTAAACAGGACAATAATTACACAACTCACTCCAAAGTCAAGGCAAATGTTTGCAACGGCCAATCCATTGGATTGAGGTCGTCAATACATGAATTCCCTTGTCTCATAATTGGTTAATCGATCCTAATCATGGGTAGATCATTTGTCACCTTAAATTAATTATGAAGAATATTCCATTATTTTTTATGAGTATTGAATTGAAAAATCCTTAGTTAAGGTGAAATGATACTCTATAAATAATTTTTACAATTACTAATGGTGGAAAATAATATAATTATATTCAAATAAAGTAAACATTAATTTTGTAATTTATGATTAATCGAAACTTGTTATTATAAAAAGATTGAATTATACCAAAAATTATGCACAAAAAAATTAGCAAAATTATTTTGACATTCTTAATATTTGGGTGATCATGATGCATTGCTATAATCTAAAATTGATCTACAGATATAAATTCTTTAATTAGAAAACTAAAGATAAATTAAATGAGCATAATTTTTCTAATCCTAAATATAGTTTAGGGTTATAATTTATACACATTGTTAATATATTTAGGAAACTAATGAGTTACACATATAAAATGGATAAAGAGAAAGAAAAGATAATTTAATTTAGTTAGTCATAATTATAAAATTTGAGAAAATTTAAAATTAAAAATAAGATATTTAATAAATAAGGTTCAATATATTAAAATTTATTTGAGATCAATCGATAATTAATTATAATTTTAATAAAAGTTTAATTAAATTTAGGATCATATCTCAATTAAATAATCAAAAAATTTAAGTCTCATTATAAATAGGAGTAAGCCCTTTAAGGAGATAACACTCTTGACTTACCCTCTTTACACTACTTGTGAAATTCCCTCGATCTGTTTGTATAGATATTATTAGAGGTTGAAAACTTGTGTGATTGTAATAATTAAGATAAACTTATTTTAATCGCTGAAAGGGAGATAAACTTCATAACAAAGTACAAATTTTGATTTATATTTTATTTCAATTGTTCGTTAATTTAATTATAAATTAAAGTGATTTTAATTTAACATTCAAAAAATTATGAAATTTTTTTTTCACTATGGTGAAATCAAAATTTACCCGGATTTTCCAACAAAAATAACATTAAACAGGACAATAATTACACAACTCATTCGGGCGCCAAATTTAAGACAAGGCAGATATTTGCAACGGTCAATCCACTGGATTGAGGTCGTCAATACATGAATTAAGAAACCAACGTAAGCTTGGAAATATGACAGACAGTAGCAATATTAATGAGTAGAGAAGTAGTTACAAATTAAGGTTATTCTGATAAAAAACAGTGAGAATATGTAAAGAGCCAAGCGGGGCCTAGTATGCTCGAAGAAATATCCGACGGCAGGGAGAAAATAAGACGATTTCGGCCACAGCAACGGCTAAAAAGAACCGTAGAACTAGGACGAAAAAAGGTTTAGAATGTTGGAGAGAAGTGGTCTTGATGGACCACCAGCCTCCATGTTTCGCTTCGGGTGAAACGAATGTTGGAGACAAGTGATCTTCTTGAAGGACCACCACCCTCCATGTTTCGCTTCCGGTAAAGTAATTCTCAGTGAATTAAAGCAGGGAATGTTCGTAGCTTGGCATAAGGGGAAAACGAAAAGTTAGAGAGGAATAAAGGTATGCTCCATGCACGTACAAATTGCTTAATTATATCTTTAGAAAAGGTTTCTACTTGAAGATTTGCATTTTATTTCATGGTGATTCCTCCGTATACTTTGAAATCTTCGTAATTAGAAGCCTAATCGTATCGAGAACTTGGGATCAACCATCATAGAAAAAATATCTTTAATAAGACTATTTCATTTGATTTTTATTTCCAAAATTTTATTTTTGAATTGTTTCTTAATTTTTCTAAAAAATATTATTTTACTGTCAATACTAATGTAATTGTTTTTCTTTTAATAGAATACCCAGAATTGGCAAAAATAATTCAGCCAATTCCAGCCAATCCAAAATCAATAAAACAAGTTTAAGCTAAATAAGTTCAAGTTTTTTTTTTTGAAACAATAAGTTCAAGTTTTATTGTTTCCTAATAACGTTTCCTTTCCCAACAAATAAAAATGAAAGTTGCAAATATACACTAAACAGTGTCACATTTATATCGGTCATTAACTAAAGACTTTAAATTCCGTAGCTGCCCCCACTATGGTCAAGAAAAACTTTTAAATTTTAATTATAATTTATTAGAAATTTGATGATATTTTAAATTTAATACAAATTTAAAATTCTGAAAAGACATAATATTTAAAGATTTGCCCTACAGATCATCCATCTAGCTTCCCTTCCCTCCTGTCTTAGGCGCTTCCTATCCCACAGCACTTAGCAATTACATTAAGTATAATATTCATTAACTCCTCATACAAACTAGATTCAAATTCAAGACATGACCAATCATCGTCATAAATTATTAGGAAATTTGCTCCATAAACAACGCATCCACAAAATAATATCGACATCAACAATCCGATGATGGTGAAGGAAATTTTACCCAAGGGAAAGTAGACCTGCCATATTTTGGGGAAAAAAAAGCCAGATGAGTTCACAGGCATACATAACAGAAACATCCCTTCGGAGTAATACTGACTAAATGTTATTGACTAATCCAGTGGAACCTCTGTTTTTTTTTTTTTTGCCATTTTTTTGTGAATGAATTGAATTGATGTAGCAATCTTATGCAGATAAATTCCTATTTTTAATAAAAGTCACGTTGACTGAATGGATATATTTATATTAGCAAGTTTTTCAAAAATTATTTGAATTTAGTCGAAGAGATCTGAGTCATTTCATATTTAGTAGAATAATTTTTCTGTAGATATTTTATATCAGTTTCACAATTTTATCTTGCTGATTTATTTTGCTCATAAATTAAAATAAATCAAGAGTTACTTGCTGAATTATCATCTCTAAAACTAAATTACCCTCTTTAGTTTATCATTTCACACCTTAGAAATTCCAATTGAAAATTAAGATATATACCTGAACAAGGGCGAATAACAAAAGAGTGATTAGGACAGCTAACGAGAAAGGAAGATGAGGCTGAAAATTGTAGCCCTTAAACTCGATCCAGAACGTGCAGAGAATAACAACTCCAATTTCCACCGCAGACAGTATCACAGATTCAAAAAGGATTTTTCCTATTATAAAAAATCATAGAATAATAATGAGCATAGCCAAAGGTTAGAAAGGGTTGTTGAAATTGGGTTAAAATTTCAATTATGTTTTACATGGAATCCCAAATTATATTGAAATATATATATAAAGACAAGTTCAATTTTTTTTGTTACTTTTCAATTAAATTAATAATATGTATCCTAAGTTCTTAAAAATAATAATATCGTGTTACATGTGCAAAATTAACGGAAGTCTTTATAATTAGAGAGATACACCAGGCTAATTTCGATACAAAATAAATATTTGTGTATTAAAACATTAAAACTAGAGATTTTGAACTAAGTTTACTACTTTAACTAAAATTCCTGATGAAAAATATATCTTATTTTAATAGAATAACATTGAGCAGCGCCGAAGCTAAGTTTCTTTTCAAACATGGCATGGATACGTCAATGTTGTTTAGTTTTCTCTTTGTCCAATTAAAGAGTCTTATTAGTTATTGTCGATCTAATTCTATGAATGAAAATTGAAGTTCAATGTAAGATGCTAATTACCAAAGCTAAAAGAGCAAGTCAGTCCAACGGCTAATGCAAGAGCAAGATTAAACACAGCAGCTAGTACATATCTCACTCCGGCGCCAAAGAAAGTGCCACATACGCTTAACGGCCAGATCACTGGATTGAGGTCACCAGTACATGAATTAAGAAACCAACGTAATAAGTACTGTCCAAATATGGTAGCTAAGAGGAAGATTAATTCAGTTACAAAACAACTAGGTACATATCAAAGGTTACCGATAAAAGCTAAGAGAATGCTTAGTATGTAGAAAGCCAAGCCAGGCTTAGTATGCGCAATGAAGTGCCCGACGGGATGGATTAAGATGAAAGTGGCAGCCACGGCAACAGTCAAAAGCAACCGTAGGACTACGACGGAAAGAGAAATAGAAATGTTGGATACAAGTGATCTTCTTGATAGACCACCAGGCTCCATTTTTAGCTTCAGGTAAAGTAATTCGATGCATTAAGGCAGGAAATGTTCATAGCTTTGCTTATAGGGAAAACCAAAAGTTGAGAGGAATAAAGGGTATGCTTTATGCACGTACGAGTTGCTTAGTTATATGCTTGAAAAAAGGTTTCCGCTTGAAGAAATGCTTATCCGCTTTCAGCATGAGTCATTCATAAGCTTGGGAATCTTCGTGAATAGAAGTTTAATCAAATGGAGAGGTTGGGATGAAGCGTCATAGAAGAAGTACCATTATTTACTTGATAATTTTGTAGGCGAATCCTTCTAAATCGCCAGATTGAGAGAGCTAAACTAATGTTAAGAGAGCTATTTCATTAATTACTTTCAAGTCTAAACCAGAACAATGAAAGAAATTGATTACTATTCCCACAAGTATGGATTGTTATTTCCAATTAAGTAAACTCACGATTCTTTTAATTAGGTTTATAAATATTGTCTTTACAATAAATTTCTAACTTTTTCCTCAAATTATTAAAAGTCTAATAATTGATCATCGGAACATATAATGGATGATCTCATTTTATATAAACATATAATGGACAATCTCATTTTATATGATACTGAAAAATAATGGAAGAGCTTGGGAGTTTTATCCTTCAGTTTCTTACGAAGGCCATGAGCTTCTCAAACGCAGTCGCAAAGGTAACCTTAGTATGTCTTACGTCTGCTTCAGTTGCCAAGTAATAATCGACAAGAGTTTACTATGAGACTTCGGTTTGTAGGTGATCTACACTGAAAAACTGTTTATGTAAACCTTCACACCCTCTACGTTCTTTATCTAACTACGATGCGAACAATGTAATCTTTCTTGTAAGTAATGTTAGAAAATTTTCCATTTGGTGACAACAATTAATTGTATTTTATTGATTATAAATAACTTATCGATTAAGTTATTTGATTTGATCCGGATAAAGATAATAAAGTGGCTCAATAAAATATCTAGATTAGTGGGCTAAAGTCTATGAAGAAAATGGACCATAATCATTATGGATCGAACCTATATTTGATTTGTGAAGGGAAAGCCCAATATTGAAGTTATATATATAAGGTTAAGGTTTCCTATAGTTGCTTAATTCATTCATGAACGTAAAGTTACTTTGACACACTCAGAGGTTCACGTTTTGAGAAAATTACAAAAAGACGTTAACGACGTTCTGGTGATCGACTTTTGTGAAGGTCGTCAAGAAAATAAATTTGTTTCGACATCCAAAAGCTCGTTGAAAATCATGGGATCAAAATTAGGTATTTTTCATGTTTTCTTCATTCATTCTTTTTTACATTCGATCCTAGATGCGTAACTGAAGTTCTGTTACGCACTACATATGGTATCAGATCAGTTACATGATCGAATAACAAAAAAAACATTTTTGATTTTTCTCCATATGGAACTTGAGAAAAACGATTCGCTTTTCGGTTTTTTCTAGCGTATAGTTACTTGAATATGTGTTGAATGTGATTACACTGAAAGACAAGGTTACAACGAGCTTTACAAGTTAAAAAACTGACCCAAAACTCACCAAAAATTACCTATTTCAGATGAAGAGAGAGAAAATGTCGGGCTACAATACTGTCACAAAGGCGGTGTCACCCGCTTGACGGATTGCAGACATGTGGATGGCTGGGGTGCAATCACATGTCGGGCGATTGATGCTTGATGCTCGTCTGGCACGTGTGATAGATTCTGGGTGCGTTAGTTTGGGCACGTGCAATCAACCTGTCACGCGCAATGATGTTATCCAATGTCAGACGGACGTCATCGCTACAATACCATGCTAACTTCAGTGCTATAACATGACGTCAACTACGCATAAAAAAACTCAAATTTTTAGAATTCCCATAAAGGTTTCCCTAGGCATTTTGGGTTGATTCCTAGGTTTAAGGAATTTATAAAGTGAGTTTTTAATTTTCTAGACTTATTACGTTGGTAATAAATAAAGTTTAACTCTAGAAAGGGGAATAAGGCATTCTAAAGCCATTTTTAGTGAATTTTTGTGTTACAAACTTGACATGAGTGAGATACTTGAGGTTTTCATGTCTCATATGATAGGCTCAACATTTAGTAACACATGATAGTATCTATGAATGAGATTTTTTGTGACAAAAGTCTCAAGTAAAGTTAATTGATGATCTTTTCAGTATTCGTATATGATAATAAGAATATGCATTCAGGTTTTGCAATTATTAATGGTGCATTGTCACATATTATATGCCTGTACAGAATTTAAGGATAACATACAGATGTATCCTTTGTGTTTATGGATTTTTTGAGTAGTAATGAGACTGTAGTCACCACAATGGCCTTTCACGTTAGTATTTCAATTGTTCTATTTGTATGATTGAGGATGTCTCTGGTTTTGTGATTGGTTATTCTGCCCACAAGTATTGACCTTATATAAGATTTGAGATGTGCATAAAGGCATTAGATGAAGGAAAGTCATTGCTCAAATAATATATTCACTCACAAGTGGTAGTGTCATGAGAGTTGATGATTTGTACTTTGATCGCTTTTATATGCAGGTCTAATTACATATATTATGTACTCAGCCTTTAGGTGTTCCATAATATGTGTAATCGGTCTCTCGTTAAAGATACTATTTAATGGCTTTAAGTATCACTGTTACCCTACATTTGTGTTGATCATTACATTGTCATTTTGTAGTCACCTTTTCAGTCAATGAACACAGTATCACCATTGAAACCCTGGTTGGTTTCAATTTGAAGAAGTGGATCGAGGATGTATTGACTGCAATGGAGATGACAGATATTGTTATGGACAAACATACGGATAGGCCACCTCCACCTACATCCTACAGCTCAGAAGCTAATAAAGTAGCTTGGGATCGGTCAAATAGATTATGTTACATGACCAGTAAAAGATCCATTCCTGACCATCCGATTAGTGGACTTCTGGAGACAACCATAGCGTGAGAGTTTATTAATAATGTCCCCCAGAGGTACTCAATCTCGAAAAATACTGAGATAAGTGCCTCGATAAAAGAATTATTTTTTGTAGAGAAAAGGGAGAGAGATATCACATATCAAATTGATTTGTCTCCACAGTAAATTAAAGGCACTAAATATTTCTCTTTATGATGTCTTCATAGTTCACCAGGCTCTAATCACACTCCCTTCAGAGTTTAGTAATTTGGTGACGATGTGTTATTCACAGGATGAGGAATGGGACTTCGATGCTTTGATTTCCCATTGTGTTGTCGAAGAGGAGAAGTTAAAGAATACTTCTCATAAGGTCCTCCTAGCAACTAAGGGAAAAATATGGTTAAGCCCCAAAGATATAAAGGTAGAAAGTCTAAATCTTCTCTATATGGTCATGCTATTCAATCTAGTGCTAATAAAGGTCATCCTATGGACATAAAGAATATAAGGTGTTTCTTCTATAAAAAGAAGGGACATGAAAAGCGGGATTGCCAGAGGTATAAGGCTTGGAAGGAAAGATAGAAACTGTTAGGTAACTCCTTGGCTTATCAATTAATGAATCTAATTATATGATAGCCATGTCTAGTTCTTGATGGCTAGGGAGCGGAGCATCTAAGCATACTAGTTCCATGATGCAGGGGTTCATATCTTGGAGAAAGCCAACTAAAGAGAAGGAGAAACTGATGGTTGGAAACAATGAAGACGTGAATGTAATATCTATTGGGAATGTATGTTTAAAACTTGATACATGGTTCATCTTGGTTTTACATAACATGTTTTATATATGATATTTGTATCAGTATTAGATAAAGAAGGTTATCATTTTATACTTGATACTTCAGTTGTATAGTTGTATTTTAATACAAAACATATTAGTACATCTTTTTTCAAATGGTTTATATAGAATGTGTCCTTCCCCGAATTAGATATATGCTTCTTCATATCTTACTAAAAAAGTCATAAAAAGGAGAGCCCTGATAAAGGATAAGTTATACATGTTGTGGCATAAATGCTTAGGCTACATTTCCAGATATAGAGTTGGGAGATTGATAAAGGTAACATTCTTGAACCTCTAGATTTGATAATCTAGAAACAAGTGTTAACTGTTGCAGGGTAAGTTGACTAAAATAAGGAGAAAAAGGGTCAAATTGTGCTTCTAGCTTACTGGACCTCGTCCACACAGACATATGTGGACCTTATACAGTTACCTTATACATTTCTAGATATTTTATGACATTTAAGGATGATTAATCCCGTTATGGATATGTGTTCTTGGTTAAAGAAAAGTTTGAAGTTCTTGATAAATTCAAGATCTTAAAGATTGAGATTGAGAACCAATTGGAAAAATCTATCAAGATTGTCAGATGTAATCGTGGAAGAGAATATTATGGCAAACATAGGGTTTCAGGACAAGAAAAGGGTTAATTTGCCAGTATGTGGAATCAGGTGGAATAGTGACTCCGTCCATTATGCCAAGTATGTTGAAGTTATGTAAATATAGTACTCTGAAAAGCAAGTGTATTTACATGTAACTTTATCTTCTTCAGTTACAGTTTTGTTATGAAAATATTTATTATTAATTAAAAAAAGACTTTGGTTTTTATGAGCATTATATATCTAGTCATAAGGTACCGAGATTCTTTTGTAAGTAATATGCATATACATAGAGATGTATGGGAAACATGTATATTATAAGAATCTAAAATAATGGATTCACAGTTGAATAATTAAGTTGGTCGCTTGATTATGGTTTAGACTGTAGTGTTGTGATTTATCTCCATATAAGTAAAGGAGTTTACTTGAAGGGAATGATGAGTTTCATATCAAGGTAGTAGTCGACTATCGATAATGACATTATTAAATGAATCCGAAATAAAGTATGTTTTCAAGAATAAAGTAGGCCAGTACTTTAGTCTTAAAACATACATTTTAACATTTGCTTATTATGGACCACAATCTTGATGAGTGGTGAACTAGTATGTGTTTCATTATAATTCTTGATATGATTGGAATGGATGTTTTATGGAGATTGGCGATTAAACTGGCACCAGGAGTTTAATAGATTAGCTACCCATCAAGTCTTAACAACTAGATAAGATCTTGTGTGTTAATCACCATATAGAGTTAAATGGGAGATCTAGAAGAGAAAATCAACATAAGGGCAAAACGGTAATTTTATCCTTTGTTGTGCGGATGGCTATAATAAAGTTCATAATAACGTTTGCAATTGGACATATTATTTGAAATATGTGTTCTCATAATATTTAGTAATTCAAGAGTTAAACTAATTGTCTTTAGTGGAATGACATTTAGTTAATAAGCTAGAATTAATTCTAATGAGATTAAATTAATTCTGGGC
>JANZLC010000009.1:13097242-13133600 GCA_026413385.1 Erythroxylum gracilipes
TACCAAATATCGGAGGTATGTTCTTTAATCATGTGATGCTCTAAATTCAAATGGATCTTGGTTGTTAGATGTAGTTAGTAGTACTGCATTTAAATTTTAGCAGAAACCTCCAGAAGGCAACCCTTTTTTAGCTCACCTAATGACATGTTTGACGAAGAATGTTACGACGAGTAGCCGCCGAAGAAGGAGAATGAGGAAGGAGAGAGAGAAATAGTGGGTCCTACACTTTTAAATAAATTAAAATTTTAATATATATTTTTAAAAAGTAAGTCTTCTTGCTACTACATAGAATAGGAGGCTTATAAAAATAATAAAATATATTTTAAAAAATGACAGCTCAGCGCTTACCTAATAGTTAATAGAAGAGTTTAAATTTTTTGTTTAAGTGAGATCAAAATTTAACCTTTTTTTTATTACAAGGAAAAACAATGAAAGAAAAAACATAGCTAGACTAACATATGTCCCTCCGGTAAATAGCGCCTTGCTTGTCCCGGTGAAAAAGATGTAAAACTGGTAGAGAAGGTTCTTGCAGTATATGGACGCCTAGCTTGGCAAGGCTTACGAGGGTAGCTAGGGTATCAACGCACTGGTTCCCTTCCCAGTGCACGTGCTGAAGGTGCACCTCCTAGTCTCTTTAAAGCAAGTCACGAGTACCTGTCAACAAAAAGTTATTTCTGTCAAAATTTATATAGGAAGAGGATAAAAGATCAATGACCTCTAAGGAATCCACTTCAAGCATGATATGGCAATACCCTAGCGACCAAGCTAGGGCGAGGCCCGAGTGGACTCCCCAGAGTTCTGCCCAAAGAGGTGAGCCTCTGCCAAGGTGATGTAAAAACCCACCATACCACTTTTAGTGCTAATCACGAAATAAACCTCCCGTGGAATCTCCAGAAGATGTTGACTTAACCGCTCTATCAGTGTTGAGTTTAATCCAACCTTCCCGTAGTTTAGACCACCTCACTGGACTGCCCACCGGTAAGCCATGAGTGGAGAAGACACAACTTTCCATTGCCTGTGCCTTAGCTATCCATCCCACAAACTCCTTCACTGCACGCGTACCCTCAACGGGCCACACAAAATTAGGTTCAAAAATACTTTTACTTCGCCAAAGCCATAGCATCTAATAGGCGACTCCAAAAGTAGTAGCCCAATCTCTGTGCAACACCGGGGAGTGTGTCATGAGATTGGAGTGAAGCCATCTTTCTGTGTCCTATTGGAAAAAATCCATATTAACCACTTCCGAGGGAAATTGATGCCAAAAGGTGGCCACTCGCTAGCAGTCCCGAATGATGTGGAGAGTGAACTCTTCTTGGCCACTCTTTGTTAGTTGGTCAGGAGTTTATTTTTGGTCATTAACCAAAGGAAAGATCAGATCTGCTGGGGTCCCCCACTTCCAAATTAAATCCCAAAAGGTCACCGCACGATCCCTGGCCTGCCCTTCGATGAGATCATAGGCGGAAGCCACGGTAAATCGTCCATGTTCAGTTAGCGCCCAGCGAATGGTATCAATTGTGGGATCGTCGATATTGATGGTGATCACTGCAATATCCACGCAAACTGGGACTGGGAGATATTGTTGGAAAGTATCCCATTTCCAGGTTCCATCCGCGATCCAGAGGTCTGCCACTTTGGCATAGAGGATAGTTTCAGGGATTGGAAAGGTTGCCACTGGTACGAGGGGGACCCCACTCGCCCGCCCAATTATCAAGCCAGAAAGAAACGTATCTTCCATTGCCTAGGTGCTAAAGGATACCTTGGCAAACAAAGTGCCAATTTGCCACGAAACCCCGCCAGAAAGTCAAGCCCCCTGGCCGAGCTATCGACTAGGGATGTGGTATAGTGCCAGTTGATATTTAGCCCTTACGGTACGGACCCATAGCGCATCCGATTTCGTAAGCAAGGCCCAGTCCATCTTAGTAAGTAGTGCGTTGTTGGTAGATCTAAGCTTCCGGATACCTAGTCCCCTGCTTTTTTGGGCATGCACACCGAGTCCCAGTTAACTAATGATGTTTTCCTGTGCTCATCTGTGAAACCCCAAAGAAAGTTACGCATGATGCGCTCCAATTCATCACAAAGTTGATACGACAGCCTAACTATTTGCATCGTAAAAATAGGGAGGGCTGAGATCACCAACTGAGTTAACGTGACTCGACCCGCTAAAGACAAATTTTTGGCTCGCCAGCCTGCGAGTTTTTGTTGAGCATTATCCATAATATGCTGATAAGTGGAATGTGTGGATCATTCATGGATCAAAAGAACCCCTAGGTATTTACCTAGATTGTTCGTGCTGGAAATGGATAAGGTTCGACTGAGGCGTCTGGCCATTTTTGGGGAAACGTTCCAGGAGAAGTAAATTTTCGTTTTGGCCTGGTTTACCTTCTGTCTCGATGCTTTATAGAACACCTCAAAAGTCTAAGAAATAACTTGCATCTGTATGTCAGTAGCTTTTGTGAACAACACCAGGTCATCCGCAAAGAAGAGGTAAGATATGGGGGGCCCTGTAGCACTCATTTTGACCAGATTCCAGCATCCCTATCCCACTTCGTATGAAATAAGATGACTGAGGTGCTCCATGTAGAGAACAAACAGATACGGCGAGAGAGGATCACCTTGTCGGGTGAAAGGAGCCAATAAAGTGCCCTTCCAAGCCACCTGTATGGACACAACCGTCACACACTTCATAATGACCCTGATCAGTGGTGCCAGAAGTCTGATATCTTCTAAGGTATTCTGAATAAAATCCCATCTGATCCGGTCATAAGCTTTTTCTAGGTCCACTTTGATCGCAAAGTAACCCTTCTGTCCTGTCTTCTTTCTAATCGAGTGGATGGCTTCCTGGGCAAGGATGATATTATCGGTAATGTGCCGGCTTGGGATGAAGCTGCATTGATTTTCATGACTAAAAATTCTAGGTGTTGCTTTAAACGATTAACAATGACTTTGGATAGAATTTTATAAGTCAAAATGCATAGACTAATCGGTCAGAAATGGGTGATATTAGATAGGGAGGGGGTTTTGGGGATAAGGATCAGGATAGTCTGATTCAGATCCTGGTCCCACCTTTCATGTCTAAAAGCTTCTTGGATAAACTCGGTCACTTAGGGGCCTACCTGCCGCCATTGTTTTTGAAAGAAAAGCACATTGAAACTATCGATCCCAGGGGGCTTTATTCGGGTTCATGCCAAAGATGACATTTTTTTATTTTAGTGGGATGGATCTATTGGCCTAGGTTGCTAAGGCTGTCAGTGGAAAGAGTGGGGAAGGTGTGGGACAACGGGAAGCTGTAGCTAGAGTCAGGCTCATGGGTGTAGAGTTGAACAAAATAATCTCTAGCTAATTGGCTTAAATGTCCTGGGTCGGTAACTACATTTCCTTGAGTGTCTTTGAGACTGACGATCCGCAGTTTCTTGCGTTTGGATAGGGTAAGAGTGTTTAACCTTTTCTAAAAGTTATAGTTGTTCTCTCTATAATGTTAGGGTTAAAATTGTCAATTGATGTAGAACTTAGGATCAAAAGTGACCATTTTATCTTGATTTGTTTCTCTACTTTAGGCCAATATTATTAAACTTTTTCAATTTTGAACTTTAAACTAGAGCTTAATAAGATCTACTTTGGTAATCAGTAAAAAGATTCGGAATAAAAAAGAAATGAGAATAAAAAGCAGGAATTGCAATATGAATAAAATTATTGACTATGCATTTTTAGTATAAAATTAAAGAAAATTAATAGTTATGCTAGTATTTGATGTTAAATATTAGAAATAATAATGAGAAATTCTTTTACTCTTATTTAGTTATTTTGTAAATAATTAATTTAAACTTTTTTATTTTATAAACAATTAATAAAAAATTTCAATAATTTATAACATTATTATTTTAAAAATAATTATAAATAAATTTTCATAAGAATAAAAGTATAAGTGAACCAAACTAAAATAATTGTTGATAAATTAATATGAGATATTATAATACGTGATTTTGATGATAATATTATGATAAGAATCAATATCCTGATAATATTTTGATAATAACTTGTTTTTATTCTAATAATATCTCTTATGTCTTATTCTTAATATTTGATTCCATCTATACTCACATTTTATCCATTATAAGTAACTAAACAAATAAAAGTTACATTATCATTTTAACCTCTTTATTACTAGTTATCAAGTAAGACTTTACTCTTATGTTATAAGAGTTTTAGATAAAAGTTACATTTTAAAACTTTTGCTTTTAACCCGGGCCACTAAGTGAAGATTTAAAAGATCATCAGTTTGCATTTTTTGATCAGATTTTAATTTTTAATTTAATTTTTTCAGAACAAAAATATATTTAATTGGTAATGTTAATATAATTATATTTTTAGTACTAATAATAATTATACGTTAGATAAAATTAAATATAAATTAATTTATAATTAATTAACTAAATAGATTTATTTCAATCCCTTAAATAATATTTATTAATAAATTATCAATAAAAATTATTATATTTTATTGAAATAAATAATTTAATAATAAATCTTAAAAATTAATATATATTTTTAATTATTAAAGAAAGCTTTATTTAAAATTCATACATTTTGAAGATATTTTAATCTTAAATTATATTTATTAAGAAATTATTAAATTTAAATTATTTATTTTTAACATAATTATTGTTAGTAATTAATATAAAATAATTAAATAATATATATATATATATTTAGTTTATGATAAACTAGATTATGACAAAAAGTACAAATGGAAAATAAGAACTAATTTTTATGGTTTTTATAAGTTATAAAAACTAGAAGAAACCAAAACTAAAAATATAAACTAAAAATTCAAATAAACATTTTAAACTAAATTTAAAAATAAAAAATCAAAGTGGAAACAAATAGACTTTAAACTTCTAAGCATTGTTTTACTTTAGTCTAAGTGGTTAGGCTTTTGAGTTTGTATATAAAGTATTAGGTTTTATTGACTTTTGGGATGATTAGCTAGGAAAAGTTAGATTACTATTATTAGGTTTTATAGACTCAAAAGTTTAGGATTTAAAAGGTAGAGATCTTAAAGTTTGGGTGTAGGTTTAAATTTTAAGCCCTAAGAGGCTAAGATTTTGGTTCTAAGTTTAAAAGATCTAAAATTTTGGGTTTTAATATTTAAAAACAAAGTAATGAGTTTCGTACCATTTTAGTCAGTACGCGAAACTCATAATCTAATTTTCATATTAGGTTAGGTTAAGGGATCATCTAATTTTTGGACCCTAGAATTTTTGATCATACCCTTATTAGGGTGGATAATTTGTTTTAAAAAGTTCATATTCGCCATCCTTTCAATTTCAATAAATTTTTGGTTTAGGATGAAGGATTTTAGGCAGTTATCTCCAACGACATAGAGTACGAGTCTTATGGTACAAAGTAGTTTATCTGCTTGCAAAAAACTTAAAGCTATAAAGCAGGAACTAAAGGTGTTAAATGTAAGGAGAGGACAGAATACCAGAAAGGAGATAGAAGGAAACAAGCTTTCAGCAATCCAGAAATCATTGGCAACCAACCCAAGTGATTGTACTCTAGCTAATGAAGAGAAGGAAGCTCTTAAGAACTATATATGAATTGTGGAAATCATTGTTCCTTATTGTAGTAGAGGTCCAAACTTAATTAGATCAAGGATGAGGATAAATATTCTAAGTTTTTCTTCAATACAATGTCAGCTAGAGGAAATATCAACAGAGTCACTTCCATCAATTCTTAAACTAGGGAAACTATATATGGGAAAGTTGAGAGTGCAAGGAAAGTAAGAAACTTCTTTCAAAATCTCCTAAGAACTGAAGCTAACCTTGAAGGAAATGGAGTGGATCCTAGGCAAGTTGTAATAGCCCGAATCCCTAAATAAGAAGCATCTTTCTAAATCCGGTTTATCACATATAAGAGATAGAGACGGTGGTTTTCAAAATGAATGGCTTAAAGGCCCTAGGTCCAAATGGACTGAATGGACTTTTAATTCAAAAAACTTAGGATAAAACTGGAAGACTTATTAAAGATGTTGTGTAGGAGTTTTTTTTAAATAGAGTGTTGCTTAAGGAGATCAATAAGACAGTTATGTGTTTATACCCCAGAGTCCTAACCCAAAAAATTGGAGTGATTTCAGACATATCTCATATACTAATTTTCTTTATAAGATCATTGACAAAGTATTGGCTAATACGTTGAAAGCTATTCTTCACTTCATCATCAGTCAGAATCAAAGGACATTTATGAGCAATAGAAATATTTGAGAGAATATTCTTATTTTGTAGGAGCTCTTACAAGGGTATACTAAAAGTAATACCCCTCAAAATTGTGATATTAAAGTGGACCTACAAAAAGCTTTTGACAGTGTTCAGTGGAGTTTCTTGCTATAGGAAATGAAAATTATGAGATTTCCTCAAAATTTCACCAAATGGATTTAGTAATGCAGTACCACTACGTTTTTCGAGATTTTGATTAATGGTTGTCCAACAAAGTTGATTAAAGGCAAAAGTGAACTTAGGCAAGGGGATCCTCTCTCCCTTTACCTATTTTTAATTTGCATAGAAGCTCTCAACCTTCTACTGAAACATAACATTTCATCTTCCTCCAACTTCAAATATAATACCAAATGTAAGAAGCTTTCAATAACTAGTTTACATTTTACAGATGATTCACTAACTACTTTATATTTTGCAGATGATCTTATCCTCCTAAGTAAGGCCAACATTTCTTCAGTTTCTATACTAATGAATACTCTACAAAGTTTTAAGGAGTTGTCTGGATTGGGTATTAGCTTTCGCAAAAGCTATTTTATATTATCCAAAAGTGCAGCTCACCTTTTAGACTTTTTGTAAAAAAATTACTAGGATGAAAAAAAAGACCGTCCCTTTTTGTACTTGGGAATTCCTATCTCTTCCAAGAGCCTAAGATATCGAGAATGTCTCCCTCTCATTGAAAAATTAAGAAAGACTGGGGTCTTGGAAAAATAGAACCCTTTCCTATAGAGGTAAACTTCAACTTTTAAAGTCTGTTATTATGTCAATGCAAACCCATTAGTGCTTTTACAAATTTCTCTCAAAAGGCCTGATTAAAATAGTGGAAAAACTGATGAAGCAATTTCTATGGGGTAAAGGGAAAAACGAGAGAGGCATTACTAAAGTGAACTGGAAGCAATTATGCCAATTGAAGAAGGCGGGTGGGTTAGGGTTAGAGTCAGTTAGCAAGAGCAATATATTCCTAATGATCAAGAGAATTTGGAGAATTTTAAGTGAAAAAGGATCATTGTGGATCAAATGGATTTATACATATTAAAGGGAGATAGTTTTTGGGCAATTAGATCTAAAGAGAGCAACTTCTGGTTCTTCAACTAAATTCTTAAGATGAGGGAAGATGTTCATTAATTTGTCACATGTAGAGTAGGAGTAGGGGATCGAATCTCTTTATGGTACGATAATTGGACAAGTCATGGGGCTTTAATTCATAATCAGTTGGCAAGGGATTTACTGGCCAAGTTCTCGAAGAAAGCCAAGCTTCAAGTTTTAGTTCAAAATGGAAATTGGTCTCTTTCCTTAGAAGAGATGAGACTATTGCCAATTCCTTACCGCAAATCCCATAGAGAGGAAGACATTTACTTATGGAAAGGGTTCTCAGTATCAGAAATTTCTAACAGAAAAGCAAAGGAGCTAATGGATGGGCCAGGTATAAGAATTGAATGGTGCATACAGGTTTGGAGCAAGGTGCTTAAATCGAATGCTAGCTTTTTACTTGGCTAGCTATGGTTAATAAGCTCAGCATTATGAATGGACTGAAGTTCCTATCCTCCTCTAAGCATTGTATACTTTGCAATTTAAAGGAGGAAAACATAGACCATCTATTTTTCTAATGCAATTTCTCTAAGGAGGTGTGGGTTAGGATATAACCTATGTACCCCCATCTCAAACCATAAATGTCTAGTAGATATTTTACAAAAAATATCTTAACTACCTACCTCTAACCGTGATAAGGAAATAATTATGGTGGCTGTAGCAACTTGTCTTTAAGAAATTTGGAAAGAACAAAACAATCGAAGGTTTGCAGGGAAATCTAGAAGCCTAATTTCTGTAATTGGTTTAACAACTGTCAGTATTAGAGAACAACTGATTATTAATCAATTGGGACAACATTGTAGCAAAAGAATGGCTCTCTCTTGGAGATTATAGATTTATATCAAAAGGCTAACAATATTTTATGAAGATATCATTGATCAATTAGGACCTTCATTAGTGTGGTACTATAGGTGCAATAGTAACAGGGAACAAATCAAGGGTATAAACATGCATTGAGTTTGATTCCTAAGCAACTCTAGTAGATTTTCACAATAATCAAGCAAAAAAGGGTATGACAAGAGATATTAGTACGAAAGGAGACTCACTTGTGAGTTCATCAATGGAAGCCTTACCACCCTCCACCACCAAATCCTGGTAGTCAATGTAAAGTTAGTAACATTGATTTGATTTACAAAAGATTCAACGAGTATTTTCACTTACCTTGACTGAACTAGCTTTGGTTCAATTAGAGATGGAATGACTCTTTGAATCTCCATCGATGTCGCACTACCTTTGGAGACGCTAACCTTAATTGGGTAATCTTTCGAAGATTCAAGAAAAGCAAGGCGAGGATTTACCCAAGATGTATTTTTCATTGTTCAAATGTGGTCGTTTCTTATCCATTATCAAGTGTAAACCACATCGTTTTGAATAGTTTGAAGGAGAGTTCCTCTCCAATGTTGTACTCTTTATATTCTTTCGACATCAATGAATTTTTAAATTCTAAAAAAAAATTACTTACCTTTTTCATTAATACTTACCTTTTCAGTTGGGACTTACCTTTTTTACTAGTACCAGTCAGTACAAAAAAATACCAATTAATATCATGAATAAATTGAAAAATTAAAAAAGAATTAAGATTAAAGTTATGGTGGAATGAAACAAATCCTCGTTGTGATGGTTATTCCCTCCATACATTCTTAAACTGATCGATAAACTGAAGAGTTGAAGGATCTTTTGCAATTTATTTGAAGAAAAAGATTTGAAATGCCTATTTAAATTTTCATCTATGCACATGGGATTAAAAATGGATTTTCTTATGTTATTCCTTTGGTTAGATTTGGCTTATACTTAGCACTATCTTAAAATCCTTGAAAAATGGTATATGTAATATATGGGTAAGAGTGAAATTATTATTCTCACTTTTACTTAACTTTCCTTTGATTGTATTAGAAGGTCTAACTCTTTGATCCTTTCTTTTCTCTAAGCATGGCATATAATAAAAGAAAGAAAAAGATAACAAATTTGTAAAATGTCAAATTCTAAAAATCAACTAGAGGTAAAATGTAATAGATCAAATCTAATAAAGTGTTAACTAGAATCTAAGGCTAGATAGAGATTACTAACCACAATTAGTACTTAATTAAATAAAAAATTGTTGCTTGCTCTAAACTAAATGATTAAAAATTTCTTTATAGGCTCCCTAAGGATAACAAAGATTAAAAATAAAAAAACTAGGTCCCCAATTCTATACATTAGCCACTGCTGACAATCTCAAAAAGCAAATGGAAAAAAATCAACTCGCTCGATCGCTCATTTCATCTTCATCATTGCTTGTAGATAGAAAATTTGTTGCCGCTGCTTAAAGCTAGACCAGACTCACCACTCGTCATTAAACCAAACTTACCACTCATTGCCTTTATCTTCTCAGCCACCGTTAACTCTCTCAGATTTATCTTCTGCATTGTTCATCTCCAAATGTCATTTCACTTAAACCTATATGTTTTGGTCATTTACTTAGGCATTAAATTCATTAAAAATTTCTTCAATTTTATTCTTACATCTTATCATATGTCTATGTACTTCATGATTATATGGAAATTCAACTCTTGCTCTAATTAATTTCCCCCAGTTTCTTTATATTGGTTGGTGGTTTTTGTTTAGCTACTTTAGGAAACATTTTATAATGGATCAGTTATATATGTTTTATACATGCACCAAGTTCTTGAAGGTAGACAATTTGTACCATATTTTATGCATAGAAATTTTAAAGTTTCGTTCCTTCATTAAATATACATAAAAGTTGGTGTCTCAAATGGGGATTATTTAGTTTTTTCGCTCTTACACTTCATTAGTAAGAGAGTTGATTGAATTCCTATTGCTTCTTTATGGGATTGATACTTCATTCTTCAATATATACTACCAAAGGATATGTTCTCTTATCTTAGGTTGCGAGTAGTATCTTGTGATGGAGAAAATAAAATTAATAAAAATAACATAAGTTTTTAGTTATTTTTAGAGATGTAATTGATATTCAGGAAACTCTAGAACTATTAATATATTAATTTCTTTTTTGTCTATATTTTTATTCCCTTTTGTATTATCTTTTTAAATTTTTGATCCCTTGGTTTTGTCTTAATGATATGTTGACTATAGGTTTGGCCAATTTGTTGATATAGGGGGAGAGCAAAGACATATACAGGATTATATAAGGTTAATTAACATTATCTCTTCTTGTTGGTAGTGTGATAATGAAACACACCACGAGACTCTGGAAAGATATAAGGATCTGCTAAGGAGGAGTACAAACCATAGGTTACCTATATGGTTTTAATTTTATACATTCTATAATGGTATGAACTTTGCAATGAAAAAGATGGTTGATGTAGTAATTGGGGAAGCCTTGCATTTCAAAAATCCAAAATTTGCCTTAAAGTTAATTAAGGAGGCTGAAATGAACAAATATTAGTAGAAATCATATAAGGTAAGGGAAATCAAATTATACACCATATTGATGCCACTACTTTACCAGCTTAACTGGAGGGTTTCATAGGAAATTCTTAACCTAAATGTACCAACATAAATTGCACAAGCATTATATTATATTGTTGTGAGGGAGAGTGTAACAGTAATGACAATTAAGATGAGAATCATTTTTCTAAGACAATTAAACAAGTTGATAAATGGGGAACTATTAACATCTTTAGACCAACCCCTACAGTAATAACTACAATACAGAATAGGGACATAAATTGAACTTTTTATGGAGTAGTCAATTAGCTTAAGGGCCACCTTCAGCTTGATATTATTAACATTAATAACATGAGGAGAAATTAAGTCTGGAGGACTTAATAATGAATCTAATATCTAATTATAAAGGTCAATCTCAAAATCAAGAAATTTCATTTGCAACTTCAAAACCCAAATTTATGAACCAGTCAAGTTGGAAGCCGAGAGACATTAAGGTCATGTCTTAGTAACACGATGCTTGATCTTAAGGAACTTGAGAAGATGAACACTTTGAGGAGTGAAAAGGAGCTAATCAATGATATAATTGGAGACACAAGAAGAAAGCTATTATTGAGAAAGAAGAAAGGAATCATAACAAGGAAATTTTAATGTATCTAATGAAATATTCTTTATCTTATGAAGGTTCTTATTGTTGTAATAAGGTGGTAGACAATAAAGACTATGATCTTCTTTAGGATATTATCAAGAAAGATGAGAGGTTATTGTAGAAGAATAAAAAGACATAGACAAGAGCAATCTCAAATATTATGGAAAAAAAACCTTCATATGGCACATGTAAAATCCCTAAGGAGGAAGGCTTTAAGGCATATACAAATCCTGAAGGAAGAGGGCTTCAAGTCCTTCTTTACCTTACTAATAATAGAGTCCAGCTACAAGACTCTATAAAAATGCCTATTGGAAGGTAACCCAATCATTTATTTTTATCCACCATAAATATTTTTAATTCAGGTTGTAAGTTTGTTTGTTTTATTTCTCATATTTTATTTTTTTAATGTGCCTTTCTTTGTGTTTTATTTTTTTTGCAAGCCATAAACTCTAGATGTATCTCAAAGTAATATAGTGAGCATCTATGTTAAGGCTTATGAAAATTATCTAAATCTTAAATTTTCGTTCATCCTTCTCCATACTTTACATATTTCCAGTTGGTATAGGTGTTTTAAAATTTTACATTGAGAAAAATATATAATTTAAGTGTAAAGAAGGGTTTTATTTTGGTATTTAGTTAATTACAAAATATCCTCCAAGCATACTTTTTCTGATTATGTTTAACTTAATAAGTCTCAATTTTGGGAAATAAATAATAAAGATGAGGGTAATTAAGGTGGTTCATTAGAATTTCATTTGCATTATGATTCAGATATGTTAGATTATTAGATATGCATACTACTGGTTACTTTAAAATAAACATAATCAAATATAACCATATAAATGATTTTAACATAACTTGGGTTTATAGTGAGTTGTATAAGTATATTATTCCATAACGATTGTGAATTAATATTAAAAAATATAATTGGAAAAGAAAAGGAAAGAAATAAAGTAAGTATCAATAAATTTTATTCCGTTGATTTTGATTTAAGTTGGGCAAAAATTATCAGTAGTACTAGTAACCATTTGAAACTATCACCTGATTGAGTAACTAAAAATATTTATGACAAGTTGTTTACCATCATATAATAAAAAGGTTAGGATGACATTTCAGAGATTTTCATGCTCCATAAAGTTTTTTAAATAATTAAGTTAGTTTGTTCTCAACATGTCTAGTGATTTCTTATCGGTTTAAACTTTTTACTCAACTTATGTTCATCTATTACATAGGATGTAAATGTTTGATTTGAGATGACATTCAAAATATTATTAGGTCAGGTTAAGATTGAAAACAAATTAACATAATTGTCTAAAGAAATAGGCAATTAATGAAAAATGTGATTAGGCAGATAGTAACCACTCTTGGCTACTTTAAGTAAGTGATGAAATTTTATGGAATTGAAACTTGTTAGGCTAATTCCTCTTGATATTGATTTGATTTGAAAAATTAAGTTTGAGGGAATTTATTATGCATGAAAAAGAACTTTTTTTCCATAATATAATGTTTCCATACGTAAATTACCTTAATTTAATCGATTTATGTTATATTTTACGTAATTATTGAAGATGTTGCTTTAGAATTAACACAACCTAATGCATGATCATGTGGCAGCTCATCTTCCTTAAGGACCATATGGATATAAAGATATGTATAGAACATAGACATAATGTAGATTTTATTGTGGTAAAATTATTTAAAGAGAAAAATAACTGGAGACAAAATAATGTCTCAACACACATTTTCCTTAAGGACCATATGGAGATAAAGATATGGTACAGAACATCGAGATAATGGAGACCATATTGTGGTAAAATTATATAAAGAGAAATATAACTGCAAGCATAATAATGTCTCAACACACATTTTCCTTGAGAAAAGTAATAAAATAATCTTTAAGTTATGATACAAATGTGTTGGAGCTTGTATCCCATTATGGAAATATTTATAAGATAGTTTGGAAATTGCTTCTAAATTGGTCATAACTTTCACATTTAAACTCTAATTAAGACCACGCTAGTGACTATGGAATTTTGAGAGAGAGAATATAAGTTATGTTTTAAGTCTTTGACAATTAGTGTGTCCCAAGTCGTGTTCCTAACAAGATAACTTTTAAAATATAAGCAGGAAACCTTAATTTTTGAGTGCTTTTCATATTCTTTCATTCATACTTACGGATAGTTACCAAGGGACAGGAAAAAAAACACTTCGAGGAAAATGAATCAACCATTTTGAAGGGAAAATAAGATCAAACTCGTTCTAATAACTTAGAGCTTATATTAGAATATTGAGATAAGCATTATAGCTCTTTTTTTAAATTTCTTTTGGCTTTTTATTATGATTGTTGGCTTAAACATGATGAATGGTTAATGGTTTAATATTTCTAAATAAGAGGGAACTCCATTATTATCGTTTTTATGGATTAATTAAATATTACATATAAAGTGAGATTTATTTCTTATAAAATATCTTTGAATGTTCTTAATGTTGATTTAATAAAGCTGATGATTAGAATTGATATTAGTTTACATGTGGACGATTCGAAAGAACCTATATGTGATAAAGAACTTGAAAATGAGTGAACTATGATTTAGATATTAAAAGTTACATGATGTATCATGGATAGGCTTATATAAATCCTCTAGTATTAAGTTCAAACCATTAATGGAAATTCACATAATCTAATGCATTCTTAAGGTTTTATTAAATAAATGTATTTGTTTATCAAACTTAAAAAGGTGTTTATGTCCTAAGAGAGAGTAATTTCATAAAATAGAAAACTATATCAGTATAGATTATAAAACCATCTTAATAAATTGAATACAAAATACAAATATAATACTAACGGAATTTCTTCTCTACATGACATTAATATTTTTTTCTTCTCTTAATTATGTGCTTTATTCTATCTATAGTGATTGTTTACTCTACCTAGGTTTGGATATAGTTTAGATTTAATTTCAATATATAAAACCATCCCCCCTTTTTTTATTGACTAGGTAATAATTGGAGAGTTGAGAGAATTCCTATCGGTTCCTCGTAGGATTGATACTTTATTTACCACTATATTATTGCCAAATGATAAGTTCACTTCTTTAGCTTGAGAGCAATATTTTATGATAAAGAAAACTTAAGTAACATAAATATCACAACATCTTCTTAATATCATTTTTGTAGTTCTCTATTTCTAACGACATCCTATTGCGTATATGCCTACTCTTTTAGGTGTCTCTCTAGCCTCCTCCAAATGGGGATTATATCCTACCCAGTCCCCATTCACCTTAGCCGACTTATGCATTCCTTCAACTCTTTTGACTAATTACATGGAAATCTCATCTTAAGGTTAACAGCAGTCATATGGCACCCCAATGTCAACCTACAGAGTATGGAAAATTCATCCAAGTTCTTTGCTAATAAGGCTAAGTAAGACATATAAAAAAATAGCTCCTTTCTTCTTTTTGGCTATTTTCACCAAATAGATTACAAAGTTATAAATGTTAGAAAGGTGGTAGTCTACTATACAGTACAGATAAAATAATTCTCTCAGTGTAATTACGTTATTGTTGTCTTTTTTTTTTTCTTTCTTGAGATTGAACGGGTATGACTCGGTTCTGCTAATGAATGGAAGAGGAGATTATGTAAGTTCTTTTAAGCCTAATGGAATCACAATTAAACCCACCCTTTGATATACAATTTGAAAATCTTTTAAGGATAAGGGTAAGTTCTTTAAAGGGAAAGTTGGTTTTGTAATCATTAAATAAAGCCCTCCCAACTTGATAGAGTGTATAAAACTCATATTGTACTCTAAACTCCTTGAATGAAATCTCCGTGGTCTCTCTCAAAAGAATGACACTGATAGAACCCTTGTATATATGCTTATTATTGGGTTGTTAAAATTTCCTATAATCTAGCTTTCCTAGGTTGAATGCCTTTTTAATGTTGATTTGCATGAGGATAAGGAAAATTTTGATGTATGTAAAAAGTATGTAAATTTCACTAATCTTTTTCTTTAATTTTATGTCTAAATTACCGTGCTCTAATCAACTTATGTTATATTTTATGTAACTGTTAAAGATTTTGCCTTGGAGATGAGATTTGTTAAGAATTAAAGATTTTACGATGATAATGAAGAAGAAAATATGATTTTTGGTTGAACTTGCCTTTATGCCAGCCCTTATTGCTCTCATATATCATAGAGACTGAGACATGATCTAACATATGGGCTAAAGGGATGTTGTGCGATAGTGAACTCAAAGAGAAACAAAAGTTGAGAAAGTCGTGCCTCAGCTCGTGTTCCTGTAAAAAAAGTTACAAAAGGTGTGTTAATATCCATTTCTCTTTCTGGAGAAAGATTTGTAAGACAATTGCAATGCTACTTTGTAAATTAGTCATAAGTTTCTCGACCAAATTTCGATTGGGATGAGTAAAAATGGTATATAAAACTAAAAAGGGATAAACAAATTTAGTGTTTTATTTTTTATTTTTCTATGAGAAACACATTATGAGAAATCCATTTTTTAAGTCATGTTCCTGATGAGACAACTGATTTAACTGGTAGACATAAATCAAAAATTTCATGCAACTCTTCAGATCTCATTCCATTTTCTCTTTACTTTGAAAAAACCTACTACTTGAAATCAATCCTAAGCAAAATCCAATAAAACACTTGATTTTCACTTAGATGTCTCAAATCTTTCTCCATCAAATCTCTATTTTCTCAATCTAGGGAACCATTTCTTAATTTTTTCGGGATATCACATTTTTTAGCTTTTTCAACACTGCAATTCATTCGAAACTCATAAATTAATTAGAAGGATGAGTTTTAGTGTCAATAAAAAGAAAAGAAAGATCAAAACATGTAAAGATTCAAGTAATCAAAGAGACACGACCTAAGGTTGTAAATACCCACTCTTTCTAACACAATCAAGATGTGGAGGTATGTATACGTAAAATTGTAACCTTTTAAATCTAATAAGACTACAAATTGGTTAACTTGGATACTATAGTTATAACAAAGGAGGCTTAAGGATACATTGATAATGTAGGTCAGACGAAGTTTTTTTTATAGTGGTAGATAATTCCTACAACTTCTTTATTGGATCGAGACTTTATCAACTATATTAATACCAAATGATAAATGCACTTACCTTAAGTTATGAGTAACATTTTGTGATAGAAAAAAAGTAAATTTTTAGTTTATTTTAATAAGAAAATAATGTCTTTTAGTTTAATTGGTACTTTAGACCTTTCAATAAATATTGATAATTTGTTAGAGATTTTGATGAAGTTGTTAATGAAATTAGGCCTAAAAATATTATATAATTCATCACTAAGAATGATGTTATTTATAAATCAATTCATAAGAGGTTATAAAGTAGGTATAATCATTTCTATTGGACTCCTTGTGTTACACATTGTATTGATCTGTTACTAGAAAATGTATGATATGTTAGATATTTTTCTATAATTAATAAAAACAAGTAGAAAAGAATTTCATTAATTTCATTCATAATCATTCATGCGTATTAATTTGATGAGGAAATTTCCGTAAAAGGTAGAACCTAACGTCATCTTGCTATTATAAGATTTACAACTAATTTATTTTCACTTTAATTTTTATCAAAATGAATGAATTAAAAAAGTATTTACAAGTGATAAATGAGTTAGTTGGAATTGAGGTATCTAGGATAATGCTTAGCGATCATGAATTTTGATCCCAATGTCAAATTTTTTATCCAATTTTGTGAGCTTTGGTGGAATTACTTTATTTTGCTAATAGTGATGATAAGTTAACAATGGATGACTTTTATATGGAAGGGCAAAGTAAACAATCGAAGCCAATAAAATATGAAAAATAGACATTATATGTATACACCTTATCTTACAATATTAATGAGAGATAATTTTTTTTTACTCTTTATTGTTTAATAATGGTGAATTTCTTAATCTGAATGTCTATTTTAGAACAAGTTTCATAAAGGAAGATGAGGTTGACACGAGAAATGCTTTTAATTATCATCATAGTTTTTTCAAATGACATGATGCAATGCCTCGTTAGCTTACAAATGGAGGCATATAAGGATATGTATAGTGATTTTGGGATGTCTATTGCAATATGCCAAAGAGACAAACTTAATTTAAGTATGCATTTCTTCATTTATGTTACTTATTTTAAAAATAATAATCGCTTTATTTTTTAAGTGATTACTTTTATTTTCTTATAGTTGTTTAGTCAGACTAATTTGGAATCGGTGTTCTAGAATTATTAAGGTTGGTAATTTCGATTCTTAGCCAATGTGCGAGTGAAATTAGATATAAAAGGAATTAGAGCATAATTGGGTTCATTTATTCAAAATAAAAATAGAATACAATAAAAAAGTTGACTAGTTTGGTATTTTTTTTATACAACTTAAAGTTTCAAGCAAGGTAGGTTATTATCATTATTAATTTGGATATAATTTCTTTTACTTTGATAATAATTTAATAATATATTTTCATTTACTAAGAATCTTAATAGAAAAAGTAGTTCTATTGATCTACTTTGCCTTGATTATATTGATTTTTTAGTAGATTGAGTTTCAAAGGAATCAAATTTTAAAGATGGGAGTGAATGAGAAGATAATCTTATGTGGGAAAGTATTGACATTTTATTTAGTACATTGAACTTGAATGACAGGGGTGATGATATTACAATTAATGGTAAAGAGTTATACCAAATAAAAGTTCAACCTAATATGATTTAACTGGATATATCGTGGATAGATATTTTAGGTATTTCATTTTTTTCTCTTTACTTTTAGTTCCAGTTTCATTTGATGTATATGTTAATTCTAAATATGCAATATAAATATAAAACTAATAATTATCAATATTTTTATTTCAGGTTTCACTTCCACTTTATTATTTTTTATGGCCAAGAACTCTTGTTGTTATAGCCGTACTTTGCTTAATATATATTTTATGTTAATCACTATATTTATTTCCAAAAAAATGGGTCATCATTGCTTATATTGATTAATATTACAAATTGATTTGGAATCATTGATAAACTGAGTTTATATAGTTTATTGTATGACATTATCCAGTATACCATCATGCTGTATGACATTATCCAGTATACCATCATGCACGAATTAAACCTACCAACATATTTACTACCTATGAAGGACTTATACTGAGTTCGCTTGCCTGTAGTGGAAAAACTATTGTTCTAATAAAATGATTTGTATTTCCAGATTCTTATCCCTCCTAGATCCTTACAAAAGGTAGAGATTCTTCTTAAATCACTAGTAGATGTAGAATCATATCATTAGGCCTAAAGTTTGTTGATATCTTACTAAAAGAACTTTTTACCTTTTCATCTATAATTTTTTATTTTTTAATTAGGTATTCGGACTCAAAGGAACAAGCATAATAGATTTTGTTTCTCCTTCAGATATATATTCAACAAGAAGAGTTATACAGTTTCACTTAATTGATTTAGGAACTTTGGTATTAGATTTGTTAATTTAGTTTATAAAAATAGTTTTGATCTTTAGAAAAGAAGGTTATAGTCATAGATTTGCAATGAAAGTTATAAATTATTGCTAGGAATTGATCATATTCATCTTGTAATTGTGGATCTTTATTTGCAAAATTAAAGAATCCAAAATCTTTTTGTCTCTAAAAGATATTTTTAAAAATTAAAAGAAACAGGGCCATTACAAAGATTGGATTCTATTGAGCTTAAAGGGGAGTCTTGGAACTTGTAGAACCTAACATCTTCTAATACTATTAATATTAGAGTATTTAATTCTTTCTTTAGCTAATGGCTCTTTTCCAATCTGTACTAATCCTATATGGATGTAGTTAAAATTTTTATCCTCTTAAGTAGAAGAATTATAAGGAACTTTTGTGTTTTGAAGAAGGAAAAGAGAGATTTATATGGGTTTTATGGAGGAGATAAAAGTTATAGAGTTTTAGTAATATAGAAGGGCTTTAAATCGGACGGGTTTTTTTTGTTGTTGTAAATATATAATCAATACGATGAAGAAACTTTTGTTTTAACAAATCACTTTGAGGTTTAGTAATACATAATACTATTAAAAGAATTTATTTTTTTAATTATAGAATAATTATTTTGAGTAGGGTTCGAATAACCGAAAGTATAAAGGATTATTTTCTTTTTACTATTAATAATTTATTTTGATATTCCTCCGTATCCTTGATTTGAACCATTAGTTTCTAAAATCTTATAAGCTTTAGATATCTAAATGTAGAATCAAGATTGTTTTTAACTTATTTCTTAATTTGGTTTACTATATTAGTATGTTGTTCTGTCCAAGTGGTAGAGTTTTCTTTAATCTATTATGTAAAAGTTCACATTCTCTATTCAAGTTAGGGTAAAAATTCATAAGATAGTTCAAACTTCCTAAGAATCTTCATAATTATTTTTTAAAATATTTGATTAGAAAATTTATTTGTAACGTTTAAAATTCTTTATATGGGTGTTATTGTTCTTTATTGTATATATTTTGTTAAAAACCCTATTTTTTTTGAAAAATACTAAATTTTGGTTTTGATATTTCCAGACCTTTTTTTTATGGTATAGGTAAAACTTTTAACATGTTGTTTTCAAAAGGAAGAGAATACTATGATATAATCTATATAGAATATGCAAAATTCATAATAAAGTGAAAATTTCGTTCATTATTCTTTAGAATTTCGACGACATATTTTCCAAATCAAAAGACTTAACATTCCATTTAAATGTCTGAAAGGACAATGAAGGTAATTTTATATTTATCTTTGGGATCTTTTGTATTTTTTTAACAATCCTGAATTCATGGTGAATTTTTATTTGCATATTCATCTAAATTTTGATTTTAGAGATTGTAAATTATATATAAGATAATTACAAAATGAATATCCTAGTCAAAATCCACAATCTCCTTTTCCTCTTACAAATTAACAAATATTTTAGATAAAGCAAAGGAAACAAAGAGCTCTCAAATTATGCTACCTACCCTACATCACAAAATTATTGTGATAAATTATGAATTAAAAAATCTTGAACAAAAACAAAAGGAAGACAGTGAACAATTAAAAATTACTTCAACAAATTCACTATAATTATGAAGAACAAAATTTAGATGGATAAGTAAATGAAAACATTGAATTAAATAATAATGAAAATACCATAATATTTTTTATTTATCTTAAATCAAACCATGTCTCCAAATATTTAATTAAAATAAGCCCTAAAATAAATGAAGACTTTGTAAGATATATTACTACCTTATTTGTTATAGGAGTGAATTTAAACTAAATAAAACAAGGGTTGGTGGGACATCATCAAACGTGAACTATAGACATAGAATAGGTTTGTAGATAGGGGTTATGGTCTAACTTGTAATGTCGAACTTTCTGAGCACTTTCGTGTTTTTTTTTCTGTAATTGGAGATATTACTTTATATTGATATATACATGGTTGTATATGAGTTCAAAGATGTATTTGAATCCTTTTGGTACGTATACCAGTGATATAAAATGTTATATTCCCTTACATGAACTTAGAGTTCATCAGTATGCAAAATCTTGGAGATTTCCGACATGTGAGCTTCTAAGTGGATAAAATCGAGCCCATTGGATGGATATGACCATGACGGTTGAATTAAATATATTCTAATGCCTTAGAGGTGATTAGACATGATTTATAGACTTATTGGACACTTAGAAAGCTTAATTAGAAAAGTTGATGTACATAAATACTTATTTGCAAATTGTTAAAAGTCAAATGGACTTAAATGTAATTTTTCAATTCTTGGAGGACCAATATATAATTTTATAAAGTTAAGGAGCATAATTATAATCTTCAAAAGTCCGAGGACCAAAATGAAAATAAAAGTTTTGGTTATTCTTAAATTATGGACTTAATTGCAAATTTAGGAAAAGTTGGGAGGGTATAATGGTAATTTCATATAACCTAAGAGAAAAAAGATAATTTCACCATATTTTGGTCAAAAAAGAGTCAAAATTCTAGACTCTTCTTATGTGTGGGCTGTGCAGTTCATTTTTAAGACTTAAACCATCTTGTTTTAATTAAAAGAGAGGAGAAGAAAGGAGAAGAGAGGAAGAAGAGGAAGTTTCAGCCATCACCAAAATTCACCTTCTTTTTGATTTTTTAACTCAAACCAAGGTGTTCTAAGCTAATTTTGGGTCAAGGAACTCAAATCTATCATTATATTTGAGCAATTCTCAAAGGATTAGAAGGTATCACCAAAGGAAGGTTTAGGTAAATTTTGTCTCATTTCTCTCTACATTAGGATTTTGAGTTTGGTGTTAAGATATATTGTTCTCCATGTTTGAATATGCATGAAACATGGTTTAGATGAATGAAATATGTCATGGAGATGGTTCTTTAAGGCAAGACCGAAATGTCTTCTCTTTGGTGAAAGTTTGTGAATTTTGAATAACTTTTGGAATTGACAATTTAAATAAATTCTATGGTGTTAACTATAGATGTATAATTTGAATTGATGATGAAGAATGAAGAAGATGTATGTTGGTTAGGTTGGGTCGAAATGATGGAGAAGAAGTGGATTAATATAATGAGTTGTGTAATTGAATAAATGTAGCTTAAATGAAGGGAATTGGTTTGAATGGAGTAGTGGAATGTGTCATTGATTGGAGATGTTACTATATGACATGATAGGACCATGAATTATTATGATAAAGTCTTGAAAATGTGACTTCAAAGTCATGCACATTAGGTGTTTGATAAAATGCCCAAGTGAACTTGGTTTAGGATTTAAGGCCTTGTAATGGTATGCATTGGAAAACACTTTCACGTTTACTTAAAGTGAACTTGAATTGTTGCTTAGATTGATGAGTAATGGCCTAATGTTCTTGGATAAAGATGTGCTCAAATATGTTTTGAAATGAGTAAGTGTTGTATTAAAAGCATTAAATGCCTTAGAAAATGCAAAAGAAAAGCTAATGTGAATAGTAAGGAAGTAATCATACGAGAAGTTTAATGGTTGAATTCTATAGCTTAAAGGGAGTGGTATTGTGTTTTATACACTTATGTGATGGTGTATAAATATGAAATTTATGTTTAAGTAGTAATTTCATCGTATGTCTTTTTATGTATAAAGGCTTGGGAGCTATGAATCATGGAGCTCGTACCAAGGATTTTTGAAGTTAACAGAGTGTATACCTTCTTTTGAGGTAAGTTGGGGAAACCATATTTCTCAAATAGAATTAGAACATCCTAAGACATGCAGGATGACTTGTATGTGAATTTTGAACCTAGGCAATGTATGGTAGAATTTAATTTCAAATGGATGCTAATATGTGTATGTATTTAAGAAACAATATTGTTTTGAATAACATTTTGCACTTGGAGTGCAAAAGATGACTTTTATTGCATAAAATAATGTTTTGAAATTTACATATGCATAATTGAGTCATATATGATGTGTATATGTGTTCCCTTTTGGCTTAGAGCCATGACAAGGTTTCATTTTATTGGTTGGACAGATAAATAAAGGCATGGTGTCTTCCTTGATTTTATACTTAATATTTGTATACAATTTTTTTTTATTGGTAAGGTAACGATTGGCCAATCATGTACTAGGCACAATTGATTAAGCGACCTCTATACCTTTAACGTTGGTATATAAAAGTCGAGTCCCCGTATCGACACCTTTTTATGGGACTTGTGGGTGATCCACACTTAGGGTCTGGACACTGACGAGGTCATTACCTAGGGTTATAATGCTCTTATTGACTATAGCCTGGACTCATCACGGATAAAAGTTGAGCCAACACCGAGAATTGGTGGGTGTCCACATTAGTTTGGCCAACTAGTGATGACACACATAATTGTTTTGACTTATTCTGATATTTGTTTTCTGACGAGATTTGATTTATACTTGTGATGTTTTTATGCTTTTGTGTACTAGAACTGGAACCTATGTTTATTGGATGAGTGATTAATAGGCTAGGCCTATATGGTTCATAACCAGTATATATTGAGTCATAGGCTAGGCCTATGTGTTTCTATGTGATGTATGTTCACTTTATAGGTTATCTATACCGTCTTAGTGTGTATCGAGTTCTATTCACGATATATGTTTTTCCTGCTCACTGAGTACATAGTGTACTCACCCCCCTCTACTTTTCAACCATGCAGGTTAATTTTGTGAGCTTGAAGCTCTATGAGGATCGTGCGGTCTTTGACATTTTCGGGACACTACTGCACGTGGGTAGTCTCTATTTTGTACTGTTATTGTTTAGTGGCTCATGAACTGTTTTCTTTGGGCTGGTTATGTAGATATGCTTTATGATTTTATAAATTTAACTCTTGACTGTTTTATCATTATAAAAGACTTTATGTATGAACTTTGATACTGTTGTTGAGATTGCCTTGAGTGGACTTTAAAGTCCTGAAGTTGTGAAATTTTCTTTTGATGTAAATATAGAAGTGTGTTTAAAATGGTTTGCAGGTATTTGTTTGAGTTTTGGGATTTTTAAAATACAGCCGTTGTGCTGCCCAAATTTTTCAAAAAAGAAGAAGAAGAGATATTCAGTTAGCCTTGCATAGTCGAATTAAGGATACCATTAGTGTCCTTAGCCTAGGTATATGGTAGTTGTCATGGGCCCGATGTGGTACCAGATCATGATACAACCAGTTAAAGTTTCTTGTCCTTATTTCCAAAACTTCTTTAATAGGATTGATATGATAGACCCATTAAGGCTATTGGGTTTATGGATATTAGATCCAGCAAAACAATCATGAAGCCCAATATTTTACCTCCTGAAGCGTGGACTTCTCATGACGAATATTTCACTACTGCTGATGGTAAATAATTTGAGATTGGGCTTATCACCAAGAGAAAGATCGGGATTCAATTCTTTTCACAATGTACAGTGTGGACTAAAGTTCTTAGAAGCCATCTACCTGACCCAGACATTCTAATTGGGATGGACATATATAGTAAAGCCTCACCTTTATAGATCTTACCCATAGCCCTTAGGTATCAAACTTATTTTAGTCTGTACACAGAAATCAAAAATGTGTTTGAGCTTACATAGGTTCCTACATCATATGAAGCCGTGAGAGATCAGTTGTTGAACTACTATCTTGAATCTCATGCACGGTTATCTCATCCTAAATCTCTATGGAAAAATGTTGAATTCTTCATCCATCTTCCTTTTAAGAAGAATGAGGATATTAATCCGACAAAGGGGACACATCTAGGGATGAACCCTGATGATCTTAAGTTAGCACAATAAGGGTGTGTTATTCTCTTTCAACAAGGACTCATTGAGCCTACGAAGTCTAATTGGGCTTGTCAAACTTTTTACGTTAATAAAAGGTCTGAACAACGGCGGGGTAAAAAGAGATTGATTATTGATTACAAGCCTTTTAATGAGTTTTTGCAAGATGATAAGTTTCCTCTTCCAAAGATCAGTGCACAGGTACTATTCCTTAAGGAAGATGTTATCTTTTCAAAGTTTGGTTTGAAATTAGGTTTTTGACAATTGGGTATTGACCCAAAGGAGCGATATAAGATGGCGTTTTGCATTCCCAATGCACAGTACCAATGGACTATTATACCATTTGGACTTAAAGTTGCCCAATCACTGTTCCAAAGAGCTATGACAAAGATCTTTGAACCCATTCTCGTCAGTGTGTTGATATACATTGACAACATCTTGCTATACACAACGACCCATGAAGAACATAAAGCCCTACTTCAACAGTTCTTGGATCTTACTAAACAATATGACATTATGCTTTCGACAAAAAGGAGTCTCATTGGAACCATTGAAATTGAGTTTTTAGTTATGTAATTCAAGGATGGATTTTATCAGCCAAGTCCATATGTTGCTCAAGAATTATTACATTCTCCATATTTCATGCCACGTGTGGAAACGTCCTTATCCAAGCTGTTGAAAGAATCCACCACCTTGGAGTTCGGAACCAACCAAGGCCACTCAACCTCTAAGGCAAATCTATTTACACCCTTCAGGAATCTTTTCTAAGAAGATTTCCCGCTATAAATACACTATCCACCTTACCAAAGGCGTAATCTTAGCTGATTTTCTATCTCTTCCTTTCAGTACTGTTATTTTCCTCCTTTTCATGGCTAACCTACCTCTCATTGCAAAAAAAAAAAAGAAATTCTTTCCTCTTATTGCTAGTACCCCTATGAAGTTGCATCCCTTGCTTGCATGAGTTTGTTCTACTATTTACACCTTTTTCTTAGTGAGACAAACTCACCTTGCATCACCACTTTGTTTAACCTCAAAGCACCCTACCTTAATGTATTCTTTTTTAATGACCCTATTTCTAAGAAGGTATTATGGTATCTTTGGGCACTCTCAGCATTTTATGCTTGTTCTATTGCCTTACCTCCTCTACGGGTCTACTAGTATCTTTGTTATCGAGATAATGAAAAGTCTCTATTATGGACAATTCTTGAGTAGTATCAACCACTGGAACAATGGAAGAAACAACTTTTCATAGTTATTGAACAACATTGATTATGAGAAGCATCATATAAGAGACAATCTACACATTATTTCTTCATTATCCATCGTCCATGTCTCACAGCAAGAATTGGTGCAATTTATTCTAACAACCATGTCTATTTTCATCATGCTTCACTTTATTAGCCAAGGTATAAGGAGTATGTTCTTAAATCTCTTAGGGATTTTCTTAAGGAGAATAATTATTTTTCTCGTCATCCACTTATCCTTTCTACTTCTTTAACCTTATCTAAGAGAATTTATGCCCGGTGAACTTGAAACACTAGAAGTTGACATACTAGGCCTAAACAACCTAGTTTATTTTTAGACTGATGAAACAGCCTAAGTCTAAGATACCTCAAACACTGAAGGACCTTCACAACCTCCAGCATCTCTCTTTCTAAGATGCACAAGACCTTAATGATGATATTTTCATCCCTAATAAAGAAAAGCTAAACCAATTCCTGCAAAGACTCTCCGTAGATGCTAGTCCCAGCAAAAACAAAAGACCTGGTTTACACTGGAAACGCTGGAAAAAAGACTGAGTTTGGCAATGAATGAAAGTTTTGAGTGTGTTCGGCTATTAATATGTATATGAACTGGTTCTCGGTACCGTAAGCATTTAGCAGGCTCCTTGTCTATCCCTTAATGGCTGTATACCTTCTAATCCTTTGTCTTGTAGCTTTAATTGCCTATGAAAAGACAGGCTTACATGGTTCTGTCACTCCTCGTACTGAGGCAACTGGATCCTTTCAGGTGCGTCTTTGCGGCGTCATATTGTCTCAATAAGAGTTGCAAACCCATGCACTACTTATATGTATGCGGAAAACTACATATTTAGAAGAATTTGTATCACAAGATGCTTAGTATGACATGGAGGCACACAAAATCCATTTAGGCAATTTCTGAAGTGAATACAATAAGTCCTCTTTTTGAATTTTGGAAAAAGTGATTACTTTACGAGGAGTTCTTATTCCGTCTAATTAATGAGTACACTTGGGTTAAGCAACGTTTGGAAGAAGAAAGGTGGAGGCACAAAGCATTCTTTTTCTATATCACGATTCATGATGTTCAACACCAGCAGGTTAATTGATGTTTTCTTTGAATGTCATTAAGTCGGAAATTAAATAATTTTGGACAAATGAAAGCATCTCATTTTTGTTTTGCATTAAACCTTTTTGTCATAACTTCACTCCACACAACATTTTCTGTCTTGTAATGTTTGTTAGATAGATTGGTTGGATTCATCATCATCCTCATCATCATCTTTATAACCAACAACATATCATTATTTGCACTAGTAGTTGCATCTGGTTTTACAAACAAACCTGAAATTTGAACGAAGAAAAAGGTTCATCATTTCTTGTTTTGTCATGAGCTCATGGTTGGCAAGTATGGGTAGAATTGACGTAACGGGCAGTGTTAGGCAGCTGGTAATGGAAAACAAAAGACAAAGGGCATGCTCTTTATGTGGTAACCAAAATTCTCCACAACACTTCTTTGTACTTTACAATTTGATATTAACTTAATTTTATTTTAAAATATACTATTTTAAATTGATTATACTTTAAAATGTATTATTAACTATTTAAGTATTCTACTGCTCTAATTTTAAATTAATTCTATTTTATGATTTGTTGTTAACTATTTAAATATAGGTTCTTTTTCAGAGGTACGACGTCGTAACTCTTTCGAAGAACAAACTTCATTCAAAACCTTTTTATCACTTCTGGACTTCCGAGTTCCAAGAACCGTGGCTGCAATTTCTTACTTTTATTTTTAGTAAACGAAACGCATGAAAAGAAAAGGAAAAGCCAAAGGAAAGAACTTTCCCAGTTACCAAACTCAAGGAAAGCTACACAAAAAAGGTGGGAATTCAGACCTTTGCTCGTTAGATTCATCACGCCTTCTGTCAGCTGCAGCTCGTTATCTGTAATCATCCTACTTCCAATGCTTAACTGGTTCCTGTATCTCTCTCTCGCCCTTACTCATTCCTATGATGCTTCTCGGTTTGTGGTCGGTGACCTTAAGCTGGTCTAGAGATCTTATGTAACTGTTAGTGGGTGTTTGGTCTTTTCTTGTTTTGTTGCCAAATATGTGGTGGTGAAGGAGATTGATCACGTTTAGTGTATGCAGATATAGAGAATAACGGCTTTAGTTTGTTAGAACTAACTGAAAGATCTTTGAACTCTGGTTCCCATAGAAAAGATAAGCTCTTTTCTTTTGTTCTTATTAGGCAAAAATTTTATTTTAATCTGGGGGTATGTGATTGGAAGTTGGAATTGAATTTTTTGTTTGTGGTGCTAAACGTAAGCATATCTATAACAAGCACTAGAAAGAATTTACTTTGAAGTTCAAAACTTTGTATAATTTTGTTATTTGTTGGGTCGGAAGTCTCCCAATAAAAGGTAGTGATTTCTTGTTGGAGAGCAACAATTAGCTTTTGTATCTTTCTCCTTTTACTTCCCAAATTTTCTGGTTCTCGATTTAGGAGAGAGCTGTAGACTAGGAAATTATTGAGGTACGAAACCCACTTGGCTAGTGTGGAGATCAGGGAATTGTTTCATATCTTATGCCCCATGGGGACCGTTTTCCCATCGGATTCCTGTAAAGACTCCCAACTCAAGGCCTTAAATCCACAGTCATGGCTTCAAGTTGAAAGGGGAAAACTTTCAAAACTCTCCTCTTACTCTTCTTCTTCATCCATGTAAGCTATTTTTTTTTTTTGTTTTTGTTTTTGGTCCACTGTATCTTATTAAGCAATTTATTTGTTAATAGAGTAAGACAGTTAATTCTTTTATTTTTCTCTCCTTTGTCAACTCTCTGTAGTGAATCTCTTCTCAAGATCCCGGAACCGCTGGTTCTACCATTCTTTAAGCCTGTTGATTATGTAGAAGTTTTGTCTCAGATTCACGAAGAACTCGAATCATGTTCTCTTCAAGAGAGATCGAGTCTTTATTTATCACAGTTTCAGGTCTTTAGAGGCCTTGGTGAAGTCAAGCTGATGCGGAGAAGCCTCCGCTTGGCGTGGCAAAATGCTAGCAGTGTGCATGAGAAGTTGGTGTTTGGGGCATGGTTAAAATATGAGAAGCAAGGAGAGGAGCTCACTGCTGACTTGCTTGCATCTTGTGGTAAATGTGCACAAGAGTTTGGTCCAATAGATATTGGCTCCCAGCTTCATGTCACTGGAAATTTAGGTTCCATAAATACTTCGATCAATGCCAACCCTGTGTTGGATAATGTTAACTTTAGAATTGGAAATGAGAAAATAGGTTGTGACAGACAAAAAATTGCAGGGCTTTCGGCCCCATTTCATGTGATGCTTAACGGGCCTTTCTCAGAATCGCTTTGTGAAGAAATAGATTTTTCTCAGAACAACATATCCCCATCTGGATTTAGGTCAGTAAGAGAGTTTACTATTACTGGCAGCTTGGAGAATGTCCCTCCAGAAGTTCTGTTGGAAATTTTGATCTTTGGAAATAAGTTCTGCTGTGAAAAGCTCAAAGATACTTGTGACAGGAAGCTTGCATCTCTAGTTTGGTCTAGAGAAGATGCTGTGGAACTCATGGAGTATGCAATTCAACAGAAATCTCCTGTCCTTGCTGCATCATGTTTGCAGATATTTTTGCATGAACTACCTGATTGTTTGAGTGATGATCGAGTGGTTGAGATTTTTAGCCATGCTAATAAGGAGGATAGAACTGTCATGGCTGGGCCAGCCTCATTTTCACTATATTGTTTATTAAGTGAAGCAGCTATGAACCAGGATCCTCGATCTAATACAACAGTTTGTTTCCTGGAGCAGTTGTTAGAGACTGCAGAAACTAACCGACAGAAACTGTTGGCTTTTCATCAATTGGGATGTGTGAGACTCTTAAGAAAAGAGTATGATGAAGCTGAACATCTATTTGAGGCAGCTTTTAATGCAGGACACATATATTCTGTATGTGGTTTGGCAAGAGTGGGAAATATAAAAGGTCAAAAACTTTGGGCTTATGACAAGCTCAGCTCTGTAATTTCTTCTTTTACTCCACGGGGATGGATGCATCTTGAGAGATCCTTATATTGTGATGGCAATAAGAAGTGGGAAGACCTAGAGAAAACAACTGAGTTGGACCCTACTCTTACCTACCCTTACATGTATCGTGCTGCTTCTTTAATGAGGAAACAGAATGTTGAAGCTGCACTTGAAGAAATTAATAGGGTCCTTGGGTTTAAACTTGCATTAGAATGCTTGGAACTTCGCTTTTGTTTCTATCTAGCTCTTGAGGATTACCAAGCAGCCATTTGTGATGTTCAGGCAATTCTTACACTCTCCCCAGACTATAGGATGTTTGAGGGACGAGTGGCAGCATCCCAACTCCGGATCCTTGTGCTTGAACATGTTGAGAGATGGACAACAGCAGATTGTTGGTTGCAGCTCTACAATAGGTGGTCTTGTGTAGATGATATTGGATCCCTCTCTGTCATTTACCAGATGCTTGAATCTGATGCAGCTAAAGGAATTCTGTACTTCAGGCAATCTTTACTCCTACTTAGGTACATTTTTTAAGTTCAATTTTATTGTAAACTTCCCGAAATTGCTGAAGTCTTGAATCTTGATCCATTCTATAAATTCCTGAACTCTTGATCAATTCCATACTCCATTATGTAGAATATGCAACTGAATCTTAGTCATTTTACGCTCTCACAAATATTCATTGTTTGTGACATCCAAATAGTGATCTTAGGAAACTCATGAAATAAATTTAGTTTTCTGTCCATTATTGCAATTAGAACCCTTTGTTACCATAGTTAGCTTGTCTTTTCCCCATAGTAATCCCTTCTTTCATACTCTTTAAATTTTAGAATGTTGTCATGGTGATGTCATTAGGTTACTTTACTTCATCAGGTTGAATTGTCCTGAAGCAGCCATGCGAAGTTTGCAATTAGCTCGGCAACATGCATCTACTGAGCATGAACGTCTGGTTTATGAAGGATGGATCTTGTATGATACAGGCCACTCTGAAGAAGGACTTCGCAAAGCTGAAGAGTCCATCAAAATCAAGAGGTCCTTTGAGGCCTTTTTCCTTAAAGCCTATGCACTGGCTGATTCTAGCTTAGATCCATCTTGTTCTTCAACCGTTGTCTCGCTTCTTGAAGATGCTTTGAAGTGTCCTTCAGACAGGCTACGAAAAGGCCAGGTAGAGTTCTCTGTTCCCTATCATTTCATGGCCATATTGAAGTGTGAATTTTGTTAACTTTTGTTCTCAAGGATTTATAGGTCCAACACAAGCAAATAAAAAATGCAGATGAACTAAGGTGCTACTTCTTGTTATATTCTTTGATTTAATGCTGTGTTTCGTCTATTCAATAAGCAATCGAAGGATTTCCCCCAATGAAGAATTCCCCTTGCTTACATGATAATGTGTAAACGATGATGTGCTTCTCACAAAAGTAAATTAATCCTTGCCTTTGAGTCTAGGTGGACTATAAGGGATTTAACAATGACAAGGACATTGTCATACTTATCCTTGATCCCACTTTCTGATACTCCCAGGCGAGTTCATTATATGAAGTGATCTTTAAGGCAAACATTGACGGTAAAAATGTTGAACCCCTTGAGAAAGGAAATATGCTGATACACTTGTCTCAAATTGTTCAGTGGAACCATGCAAGTGTATATTTGCATATTTCAATGTCTATAAACAGTAAATATGTGAGGGTCTGTACAACAAAATTGCGCCCATGATCACTTTCAGACAATATTCCAAAATGAGAGATTATCAGAGGAGTTGTATGCATTCTTTGAGTGACATTACATGAGATGCGAAGTGAGATGCTTCGAAATGTTTCTTGAAAATGTGCAGGTCATTCTTTGCGTGACCTTGGTCCAGGATTGTACTTGTTTTTAAATACTATGCTTAAAGTTGCCTTATATTTACTTACCCGGTGGTTTACATCTATTCATGAGTGGAATGCAGTCCTTGTGATGTAGACTGATGACATATTTAATATTTCCAGATCAATGCATGCATGTAAACATGCGCTAACGTATTATACCAACTTTATATTTTCTTCCAGGCTCTTAACAATCTTGGAAGTGTCTATGTTGATTGTGATAAGTTAGACTTGGCTGAAGATTGCTACAATAATGCCCTCAAAGTTAGGCACACTAGAGCACATCAAGGCCTGGCACGGGTCTACTTTCTCAAAAATGATAAAGGTGCAGCATATGAAGAAATGACGAAATTGATTGAGAAGGCTCAAAATAATGCATCTGCATACGAGAAGAGGTCTGAATACTGTGACCGTGATCTCGCAAAAGCAGATCTGGAGATAGTCACCAGATTAGATCCACTTCGAGTATACCCTTACAGATATCGAGCTGCAGGTCAGTTGATTATCCTGCATATCATCCTGGTAAACCACTTAATATATGAATCAATCAAACCCAACTGAGCATGTTTTTCAATTGATTGGGTAGAAATGTTTCAATGTCAGTGATTTGATAAAGTGTAGAATGAATCCATTCTACATTTTATCAAATCACTTAATTGTATATATAAATTAATCAACACAAATGTCAGTGATTTGTGTTGATTAATTTTTATATACAATTAAGGAAGATAAGAAATGGAAATTGTAATCGATTTTCTTGGTTTACTTATTTATGGGGTGGGTTGGCAGTGTTAATGGACAGCCGGAAAGAGAAGGAAGCCATTGCAGAATTGTCAAGAGCAATTGCTTTCAAAGCAGATCTTCACCTTCTACACTTGCGGGCAGCTTTCCATGAACATGTAGGCAATGTTGCAGCTGCTCTCCGTGATTGTCGGGCGGCTCTCTCTGTTGACCCAAACCACCAAGAGATGCTGGAACTCCACGGCCGTGTAAACAGCCATGAACCTTAGATTTGAGGAATCTAGATTCTCATTAATCATTATAATCGACTGATGAGCACTGCGCACCGTAAGTTTCCCTTTCCTCCAAATCTCTCTTGTTCTATTCATCCATAGTTTTTGTAATTTATGTTATCTGTATAATAATTCTTATAAGTTTTATTTGATTCCGCATTTCTCTTTTCATTGCCATTGTTGTGAATTTTTTTTAATAAAAAAATTTAAACTACATGCGTATACTGCCATGCCTTGAAAACAAAGGTCTCTACCGTAAACTTCTCAACAAACGTATCTTCAACTATGCATGAATGCATCACCATCTATGATTAAATTTTAAGTTAATCAACTTACCAGAAAAACTAGATTTCCGAGATTGAAATTCCAGCATCACTGGTCAAAGAGAAAAACGTTTCATCTACACATGTGAGCATGCCAATTCCGTTATGCCTCAGCAGACGAATATGGATGATAAACATATAGATATTGGTAGCTCGTTCGATTAGGAGATACTCGACAAGTTACCCCTGTTCAATGTTCAATTTGCTTTTGTTGGAGACTTGCAACGAAATCACAGATCCGACGGAGCAATCAGTGTCAGTTTTTGACGCGATTTTGAGAAGCAACTAGTGAAGGTACGAGACTGTGTCATTATCTAAAGTGACGCAAAAGCCTACAGAAGTTCTCAGCAAGGTACTCCAATAGCTGGAACAATCAATGTAGTAACACTCGAAACAAAAGTAAGAAGAAGCCAGTTGAATAAGTCCACAAGGTGATGCAATTTGCAAGTCCCAGTGCCTAAACCAACTAATTTTTAAGGACGAAGAAAGAGTATACTTGAAACAATATGATGAAGATGCTATACTGGTCAAGGCAACCAAAGGGAAGTAGAAATTAATTTGTACAAGATTACAAAAATTTTTGGAGATGACGCACAACGACATACTGGGAGAATCGCTAGTCTGTCATAATTACTATTTAGGTTTGTTAATACACATCTTCCCATTCACAAATGTAAATGAAATGAAGAATGCATTAATGGCTTCAAAGATTGGAAGGAGTACTTAAGAAACATGCCACTTTTAGCCATGACAATTGGAGGAGGAAGAAATGTGTCTCTATCTAGCAGTCTATGACGAATTAAAGGGAGTTATATTGATAACAACAAAAACACATTTATTACATAATATTTCAGGGATGAGATATTCAATGGAAACACAACTCCTATGCGAATAACAATAAAGCACGATATAAGGCAATTCTATTATATGCAGTTTAATTAGTTTAAAACTTACAATCTGCAATATTTTGATTAAATCAAATTCTACTTTAATGAGAATATAAAGAATGTTTAAGAGTTTCTACGAAGGGGATAAAGAATGTTTAAGAAAGTAGTTGTGGCTCAATTGGCGATGGGTGAGTTGTACAGGTAATTAGGTGTGTTGGTCCATTAGAAGTGCACCAAATCATGAATCAAATCCATTAAGGATCTTGTGGAACCCCTAACCTATAGGACTTTAAGGGTCAGATATTTGACATCTTTCAATGATAAGCTCTCCTGTTTAAATTACACCATCATTACCCAATTGTAAATTAGACACTGATATCCAACTCTGTGCCTTTTGGTTAGTGGGTGATAGACATACTATGTCCTTTCTCGTGGAACCTTGTAGCAGCTGATTAATTCACCAAATGAGTTATTGCACAATATTCTGCACAGGTCACCAATATAGTGCTGGAAAAATCTATTAGAACAAACATTATTTATAGATATGGAGTTCCTCTTGAAATAGTCATAAATAATGACCCCAAATTCGTAAGTAGGAGTTTTGAAAAGCTTTTATAGATCTGCTGGACCTAAATACAAATATTTTTTCAGTGGAACATCATCACTTAAATGGTCTAACAAAAGTGACAAATTGCAAGGTAACGTAAGGATTGAAGACAGGGATGAGTCAAGCTAAGGGTTGTTAGTATAAGAAGTTGCATAAAGTAGTTTCAATAAAGAGAAGGCCAATAGCCCCTCACGGGGTAGCCTAGCGGTAGAAAGGGGGAGAGGATTGTATAAGGTTGTGGGTTCGAGCCTTGAGAGGAGCAACCTTTATTTAAGGTGATGTAATCCTCCTGATGGTGGCCCCTCTTTCGAAGCAGGTACTTCTGATACTATCTAGGATAAGACTCGGATTTACCTATCTATGAATCTGAGTGGGTGGCTCATAGATTCCAGGATAGTCGGGCGAAGCCCGGAACCTAAGTTATTAAATAAAAAATAAACAGAAGGCCATGCACTACCACCCGAGTTTCGGTCACCTGCAGACTTCTTCCCTTGCTCTTTTCCTTGTAGCCGCGCACCTCCATTGTTTTGGCTGCTGTCGGTGTGTTTGACTATAGTTTGGCAGAGTGACGCTCGGTATCCCTTGTCTGACTTTGGCATAGGGCGTTTTTTGGTGGTGTTCGCACCTGACGCATTGGTGTTGTCTGGAGGTCGTTGCCTCCCGCGCCTAGCGCCTGGCATTCTTCGATTGTTCGGCCCGCAAGGAGTTGGTTCCCTTTCCTTAGTGGTGCTATGGGTAAACATCGCAATCGGGGAACGAACATCACTGCTTCCTGCCTAGGGTTTCAGGAAGGGAATGCTCCCCGATCCCTTCCTCCTCGGAAAGTAGCTTCTAGTCAATCTCAGAATGGAATGGCAATGCCCCGTCCTCGGTCTCCTTCCCCGAAGAGCTTCCCAGTGTTATCCAAAGGTGAGCCTTCCTCTATTCCGCTTGGTCGACCTGCTCGGCGTATCCACGGTTGAGGGGGAACAGGTGCAGTCGTCATTGCCTTCAGCTGATCTGGCAGATTCACATGCTTATGAAGTGTTTGAAGAAAGTCTGCAGAAGACTCCGACCAAGTTTGGCACAGGAAAACAGAAACCATCTTTTACGGGGCTCTTTAAAATAACCGTGAACTCACCCAAGGTATGAAACTGTCCTACCAGGCCATGGATGAGGAGATAGTTATGGATGAAGACGATGCTTTAGATTTGGAAAAACATTGGGGGTTCTGTTTGGTTGGGTGCTTCACAGGAAAATTCCGGGCTTGAAGGCGGTTCAAGACCAAATGGACAAATGGCTAGTTCCCTGTCGATACACACCACACAACAGGGGGTGGATGATTTTCCACTTCTCTTCTGAGGCTGATCGTATGCAAGTCCTGGCTGGTGGTCCTTGGTGTTGTCCGGAGGTCATCGCCTCCCGCACCTAGCGCCTGGCATTCTTCGATTGTTCGGCCCGCAAGGAGCTAGTTCCCTTTCCTTAGTGGTGCTATGGGTAAACATCGCAATCGGGGAACGGACATCACTGCTTCCTGCCTAGGGTTTCAGGAAGGGAATGCTCCCCAATCCCTTCCTCCTCGGAAAGTAGCTTCTAGTCAATCTCAGAATGGAATGGCAATGCCCCGTCCTCGATCTCCTTCCCCAAAGAGCTTCCCAGCGTTATCCAAAGGTGAGCCTTCCTCTATTCCGCTTGGTCGACCTGCTCGGCGTATCCACGGTTGAGGGGGAACAGGTG
>JANZLC010000009.1:13164117-13174729 GCA_026413385.1 Erythroxylum gracilipes
ACAATATTCATATACATTAAATAATATTAAACAATATCATATGTTAATACTTTTGTATTATCTCAACTGATTAAATGCTTATAACTTTCTCAACATACGTGCATGTTAATTGTTATAGAGGAGCAACTAGAACGTCAACCACTAGACGTTGGTTCTTCCAGGCATTAGCTTCGGGAGCAATCTGTGAGTAACTTAGACGGTTCCTGTTAATTGTTAATTATTAATATAACTTATTCTTTCACTCCGTTTTTATTACGTTTTTAAAATATCTGTCATTTTTATATTAATATAGACCATTTTAATTCAACAATAATAACTATTTTAATTTTCTCGTTAATAATATAATCACTTCAATTAACAGGGTATTTATACTGCGCATATGCGCAGTATTACTCTGCTAGTAATTTTCTTCTTGCGAGTTGTGACGAAATTACGTACGTAAACCTGTCTTTCTTTTTCAGTCTGGCAGACGTTTTGTACCTTGTTCATCTGGAGAAGCGGCTACGTGGGTGACTTATGAGATCGACAACTGTCAAAACACTTTAGCTTTTAAGGAATGAATAGGTTTGAAGCGTGTCCATGGTCTAGTAGTAGTCAATCAGTTTAGTAATGGTCTGGTCTTCCATTTGACTACTAAAAAAGGCAAAGATCTTTCAAAACTCTATCTGCCGACGCCTTTGACTCTAATTGGAACATATCCATTAAAAAAGAAGGCAAAATAGAGAAAAATGATAAATCACTTGCGACAACCAGATCAGGATTTTTGCCACCAAATAATTCGATATAACACCTACAGAGTCTAGTACCTTCCAGAACATTGTAGAAAGAATACGTACGGTGTGGGAATAGATATATAAACATTTTTTATTTGAAATTGGGCCGTCCCTAAATATTTTGTTGTAAATAAATAAACTAATATAATGGTTTTGAATTTGATAGCAGCAAGTTGCTCGAAATAAAACCTAAATGGCCTTTGCTTTATCTAATGAAAAGACCCCACGTCCCTACTCTGAATTCTCGAAGCAATCAGAATCCGAAACGCTACAATAATAAACAGTACACACCACCTTTTCCCATCGACACGCCTTGAGCTCACGTGTCCGAACCGCGGGTAAAAGTGGAAATGCGGGGTAACCTTTGTTTGAGGATATTGTGATTAATATCTCGCTTAACCAATGAGCTTATGACACGTAATTGTCTACTCCCTAGGAACCAAGCACAAGAATCTTGGTTAGTCTTTACTCTTTCCCATAATTTTTATTAGTTATTACAAGTGGGGTGTTTGAGTCACCCAATCATATTGCTCCAATCTGTGCCCATAAAGTATTGAAGAAAATAAAATGAAAATTTTCCGCGTATGGATTGGCTTTGGCTTTCCTCAGTGTGCAAGTTCCAGAAGTTTCTTAAGGGACCACCCACTCTCCCTCTCTCTGCTACACTTGCCAAATGAATATGTCACAGGAAAGAGTCTAGAACTTTCTTTTTTTAGTGAAAACAAATCCAATTAACTCTATTTAAGGGGATCAAAATCTTATACCATAATTTCCTGGATATGTTCTATAATTCACCGCCAACTTCTTAACGGCAAAAAACGACTTTCCCAAAGAAGAAATTAGCCAAGAGACGCAGTGTCTTTCCAAGGAAATGCGACTTTCCTCCTCTTTCTTTGATTTTACTAAAATCATTTACCTTTTTCAATCTTCTTGTGGTTATATAGACTGGTCCATCTTTTACGGTGTTTCAGTTTCATCAATCTTTTTTCTCTGTGTTCAATTTCTTTTTAGCCACTGCAGGTCTCATCAGTTCCTTCCCCGTTTTGGCTCTTAATGCTACCATCTTTCAGCCTTTTGACACCGACACGTTTTTGCTCCGACTCTTTTGATTCTGTATTTCGTTTTCTTTTCCTGTTTTTTTAGTTCACTCTGCATCATCAATAAGGCAGGCCAGCTACAACAATTTCCGTACATGTGTTGAATCGTTGGACGCAGTGTGAGATGGATCCTTTCCTCACAGTGAAGGAAGAATACCCAGGGTCAAGCTCATCGCAGTCCGGCGATGAGCTACTAGAATTGATGACAACACCACAGCCAATGGAGGGTCTTCATGACATTGGACCACCCCCATTTTTGACCAAGACCTATGACATGGTTGATAATCCAGTTACCAATCATATAGTTTCATGGAGCAGAGGAGGGAAAAGCTTTGTTGTTTCTGATCCTAATTTCTTCTCCACCCATCTGTTGCCCAGATACTTCAAGCATAACAACTTCTCCAGCTTTGTCAGGCAACTAAACACCTACGTAAGTATTCTGGTGTTAATTACGCTCTTCTTTTGTTGCTTCTGTGACAAAGTTTCTCAATTCGTTAGATTTTATTGCAGTTTCATTGGATAAGAGACATGATTTGGTTGAAGACTTGCTTTTTTGTTCCCACCCTACACTTATATTTTTGAATTTGTTGAAAGGAGTTGAGTGTTGCATTCTTCCATGTCTATGCCTAATTAAAAACTTGCCTGGAGAAAAAAGACGAATTTCTATTGGTGGGAATGGCTGGTGTTTAACAAGCGAAAAGAGTCATTGTTTCTTAGAGGTTCTTGAATTTCACTTATCTGAATGTGCATGCAATCTATTGGGACTCATCTTCTGTTTTCTTTTTTCTCTTTTACTGTCTCTTTTTCTTTTCTTCTTTTCCTTTTGATGAATGTTCATTGGATCCAACTTCCATTATACTATTTTATGTATCTGCTGCTTTTCTAATTTCTACTTCCAATGGTTCTTTCTGGATGTGAGACCATGCTTTTACTTTTAGTGGGTGATGAAAGGCCAGAAATTAATCATTCAACATACTTCAGTGTTCTACTCATCAAGCTCAAGAATGCTTAATTTAGTCCGTCACGCTCTCCAACGCAGAATAATAACTAAACCAAGTCAGCCACAGATTATTAAGGGGTTAGTGTATACATGTAGAGGATCTGAGATTGATATTTTAGTCTTTGTTTTGAGATGCATTCTACAGATTTTAAGCATTTCTGGAACCTGATGGATGATACTAAACGTGGGATATGATATCTGCAGGGCTTTAAAAAGATTGATCATGACAGATGGGAATTTGCTAACGAAGGATTTCTAAGAGGTGAGAAGCATCTTTTGAGAAATATTAAGAGAAAGAAGGCAACTTCGCAGCTTCTCCCTCAGCAGCAAGCTATTGATGCATGTGTTGAAGTTGGTAGGGCTGGGGTAGATCAAGAAATCGATCGACTGAAGCGTGAGAAGCAGATTCTAATGATGGAATTGCTGAAACTTAGACAACAACAACAAAGTACTAGGGAATATGTTCAAGCTCTGGAACAAAGACTACAAGGAACAGAATTAAAGCAACAACAAATGATGCAATTCTTAGCCAGAGCTATCCAAAACCCTGATTTTCTGCAGCAACTAATCCAGCAGAAGCAGAAGAGGAAAGAACTAGAAGAAGCAACTAAAAAGAGAAGAAGACCAATTGATCAAGGGCCTAGTGCTGTTGGTGGTGCAGAGTCAAGCCATCATGGGGAAAGTGCAAATACCATAAAGGTCGAACCTTTAGAGTTTGGAGATTATGGATCCGGAGTGTCGGAACTGGAAGCACTTGCATTGGAAATGCAAGGTTTTGGTAGGGCAAGGAGAGAGCGAGAGGAGGATCAGGAAGAGATAGAACCACCAGTGAGTGTAAGAGAACTGGAGGATGAGTTTTGGGATGAATTGCTGAGTGAAAGTAATGCAGTTGGTGAAGATGAAGACGTCAATACATTGGCAGAGCGCTTAGGTTATTTAGGCTCAAGCCCTAAATAAAAACACATTGAATCCCTTTTGTGCATTACTGCAAGGCATCATATAACAGAGTACTCTGCCTGGACGACCATGTCCTCATTTTGTAGGGGACTTTCAAGGTGTTTACACCAGTCAGCCCAACTCATTATCTCGTGCTCGTTGGGTCACTTGAAATTGCCATTAAGCTGTGATTTTCACCTGGATTATTGGCAGGGTAGTGGAACTCCCAGCAATTTAGCCCAGAAAAACGATCTCGTTTCTGGTGTTTTTAACCCTTGTATTTTCATTGTTCAGCTTGTCGTTTCCCGTTTCCCCCCCATAAGTACATAACTTACCTCTGTTTATCTTGGTTAGGTTGCTGCAGGGCTTAGATTGAATCTCGTAGTCTCTACCTTGATCTGTCTCAAGGTTGTCATTTTTTCCTTTTTAATCTCGCTTTTTCATGTGTTATTGAGTTCATCCGTTAACTGTCTCGAAATAATCTTTTTGAAACTTAAAACATTGTAGATTGTTGAGAAGCTGTTGAAATGGTCAAAGACGTTGCTGCAAGTTGCAAGAACCTCCCTTAGATGTGGCTTCCGGATTTCCATGTAATATTTGGTATAGTTTGTGTTATGTAGCCATATAACTTTTCTCCATTCACGTGGTCACGTTTCCATGGTGTCTCGGAACCGCAAATGAGATCCTAATATTTGCATCAAACTGTCAATGATGGTGCTCTGTTTCGTAGGTTTGTAGACGGTCGATGGTCCTTACTTCTGTAGTTCTCTCCTGCTGAAAAACAACTGGAAGTTCCATATCTCGAATGCCGAAGATGATGTAAAAGAGACTGGGATTATTTTCATTTTCATTCCTTTATGGGATGAGTTGGTTGTGTTATGGGATTTTCCAAATTTCTAGTTTTCATATGCTGGTTTTCTTACCTTAAAACTTTAAATTCATGTACAGAAATACATTGTCAATAAAAGAAAAAATTCAATTTGTCAAAGATCGATAGTAAAATTGAGAATTTTAAATGAGAAATTTTTGAGATGGTTGTGCTATTTATGATTTAATGACGTTTAACGCTTGTTATTTTAGTTAGAGATTAATATAAGATGTTTGCAATTGATTAATTATGATGATAGTATTTCAAGGAAAAAGGTTTAGTGAAAACGTATGTAAGTTCAATTTATTGTTATCAACTAATTGTTTTTTGGTTTTCTGGAAATAACTTTTAATAAAAACTAATGAATTGAAATGATTTAAAAGATTATCGAAAGTTAAGAGATCTTTTATAACTTTTAAATAGACAATTAAACTAACATTGGTTAGCTAGACCTTTATAATTAGACAGTCGAAGGTCAACCAGTTTTTGAAAAATAATATCTAACAAGTTGAATAAATTAATAAGCCTTACGTTTAAAAACAATTTTATATTTTTTAGGATGTAGGATATAAAGAGAAGAGATAAGGGGTAATGAGAATAGGAAGAAAATAAGTTTTTTAAAAGAATTACAAAATTTTATTAGATTTTTTTTGTCCGAATAAGTTTTAGGAAGTGATTACCCAATTGTTTAATTTAGACAAGGAAAATTACAGGTCATTTGTTGGTTATTAAGAACATTATGAAAAGATCTAGATCAAAAGATACGGGAACTCAAACTTTAACCCTGTTACCTAAAACTGATCTTAGCCAAGTAGGGGATTAAGGAATTAGGTCAGTCAACCCTTAAGTAAGATAACTGATAGTTAGACTGCTAAAAAGACTAAACAAGGAAGGGCAATGCTGCTTGTAAAGCTCTTTCATTTAGTGCACTAACTTTATGTTAGTAGGAAAAGAGTCATCTAAACTAACATGCTTTTTCATCTTGAATAAATTATTTTTTCTTTTGGGTAAATCAGCAAATGTTAGTACACATAAGAAAAGGATATGTATACAACTAGAGATTTCCTATGCAGTAAATCTCTTACCTACCAAAAGGAATAACCTAATGTGAATTCATAAGGAACCTACAAAAAATTCCTTACGAACAAACACCACAACTGTGAGCTTATACATAACTTCCTACCAAGATGGCCTTATAGAGCTAGCTCATCTTACCAGTCACACAACTTTTCTAACAAATAATATACAGCAGTACAAATTTGACCATCATTCCTCTACAAAACCATATCAACAATACAACGCAACATAAGTTGAAGAGTGAGATGATGTCCTTCTAATTTCCATAACTATGTGGGATACTTTGCTTTTAAAGTCGAAGGTGATGAGGGGGAGCCCTCACCCCCTAGCTGCTAGCTTTCTTGTTCACTGTCGAAGTTTGCCCAACTCTCCCCTGCTTTCATTGATAAACCACTAATGGATCTTCTGGATACCAATTGTAGGAGAAGGGTCTCCTACTGTTAGAGATTTGCATCATCTTCATTGTAGTCAACTTACCTGTTACAGGGAAAGGACTATAGACCTGCCAACTCCATGCTGCCAAGATTATTGCTGATTGGAAACTGGATCATTTCCTAAAACTGACTTCGCTTCTGTTTTAGATATCGAAAAGGGATTAGATACCCTCCCTTTTCCTAACCTGAAATCAAAACCGTCAGATATAATATTAGCAAAATAAGTACTTTAACAATTACCTACTCTCGGTGTTTGAGCTGAGTTGTTCCATAACTTGGAAGATCACTCTAGTGTTTAAGCTCCCCACTTCCAAGGCTTCATCTTTGTAGGTTCGAGTATTTCTTTCAGTCTAAAGGTTATAGATAGTAACAGAAAGGAGGATGATAAAAATGTTAATGTCACAGTTTCAGATATTAGAAGGCTGGTTGAACCAATTGAGAATGGAGTGAAGGTTTATCAAATTAGGAAGATGTATTTGGAAGTGGTTGAGGCAGTGCAACCACACTGTTTTAAAGAAGGAACGTTCAGAGAACAAGTGTTCAATAGTCTCATTATCTAAGGTACACAAGGAGTAGTGATTAGGGGTGTGAAGATAGAGGAGTTTATCCCTTGTTTGCAACTTATTAAGGAATGCCAACCATAGTATGAAGGAGCACCTAGGGCTATTTCATTTAAACCAAACCAGTTTATGCCAAGAAGCACTTTGAATCATGGATCTCATGAAATTGTAGGCTAAAGCATTTATACACTGTTTTGAAGAGCTAGCTAATCATTCTAAACAATAAGGTCTTTAACAATTCGGTTCGAACAGTAGAGGCTCTAGGTTACTTATGGTCTTGATAGTTGCCTCTTGCCAACACCACTCATTATTTTTGATTACTTCGGACACTCTTATAGTCATAGGTAGCTCTGACCCATTGATCACTCTCGGTATTGAGGGGTCCTTCAAGATTCCTCTAGGATGCCAAGGATCCTGCCATAATAAAGTTGAATTTCCATTTCCTATCTTAAATCTGAATTGGTTCCTAATTTTATCCCTCACAAGTAAGATCTTTCTCTAACTCCATAAACTATTATTAGTAGGTTAAGCACTATAGAAATTTTTCCTTCTCAGAATTATAGTGTACACCCCCTTAACCCATATAGCTTCATTATCATTAAACATAAACTATATTCTTTTCCCTATCAGTACGTTATTCTAAGTAGACAAATGCTTAATACCTAATCCTCCCTCCCTTTTTGGTTTACATAGGTCACTCCATTTAACTTTAGCATGAGATTTAGTAGCCACCTTCCCAACCCATAAGAAATTCCTAATTTTAGACTCTATATCCTTAAGGATGGAAGAAGGGAGAATGAAATGACTAGACCAATACACCTGAAAAGTAGAGATGACAAAAATCACCAATTGAAGTCTGCCATTATAAGAGAGGTTTTTATGAGTCCATTTGTTAATCTTAGCATCACTTTTATCCAACAAGGGTAAACAATCCCTCCTAGACAACCTACCTGTTAAGAGAGGTATCCCCATATACTGAATGGGAAGATTACCTTTCATGAGACCCAAAATAACTTCCATTTGATGGGCCAAATGGTCCATATAAGGAGATAAGAAAAACTGACTCTTGGAAAGATTCATGTCCATACCAGATAAATTTGAAAAGGTGCACATGCAATTAAGCAAAGTTTGTGCCGAAACCAAATCAACATGACAAACAACAAAAGATCATCAGTAAATAAGAGATGGGTGAGTTTAAGGGCTTTGCACCTCCAGTAGTATTTAAAGGAAGAGCTACCATTTATGCAAACATTCGGACTATTTGAGAGAACTTCCATACAAATAATAAAGAGGAATGAAGATACGGAGTCACCTTGTCTTAGGCCTGACTTCCCTCTAAAAAATTTAGAGGGAGATCTATTGATCAAAATAGAATAAGAAGGAGATGTTATACACTCTTTGATCCATTCAATGAGCTTTTGAGGAAAGCCTACAACTACTAGTACATTTAGGAGGAAATCTCATAGAATCGAGTCATAGGCTTTTGAAGGTCCACTTTAAAAGCACATCTCTTCTGGTTATTTGAAAGGTGGTAATTTTTGAAGATCTCTTGGGTTAACAAGATGTTATCCCCTATTCGACGGTTCTTAATGAAAGCACTTTAGTTTGGGCTGACTATGTGAGGGAGTATCTCTCTAAGCCTATCTACTATGATTTTTGCAATCACCTTATAAATCATGTTACAACAAGATATAGGCCTATAATCAAACACTGTGGAAGGATGATCTGTTTTAGGGACAAGAGAAATAAAAGTGGAATTAAGCTCTTTGAGTAGTTTTCCATGTTGGAAAAAGTCTTGGATGGCACTAGTAACTTCCTCTCCTATAATATGCCAAGTATGCATAAAGAAGAACCCATTAAACACATCCAGTCCAGGAGCCTTATTCGGATTGAAAGATTTGAAAACCTCCCTAATCTCTTGTGCTGAGACTTCAGCAATGAGAAAGTTTGAAAGATTATCAGGCAAAGGGTAAGGGAAAAGATTTTCCACAAACTCTTTATAAGGGAGAAGGTCCTTTTTATCCCTAATAGAGCTCTAAAAATATCCAAGGAACTGATCTTGAATCTCTTCAAGACCAATAATCCTATTACCATTTCCCACTAATAAAGAGTGAATGTTGTTTCTGTTCCTATTAGAAAGGATTGAGTTGGGAAATAATTTGGTGTTTCTATCCCTTTCTCTAATCCATTTAATATAGGAAAACTGTTTATAAAAAGACTCCTGATCATCTAGAGCTCTAATTGAGTTAATAATGGCTTCAGATTCTTTGGTAACTAGTTGAGGAGAATTAAGCAAAAGTCTCATTTGATCTTGGATATTATTAAGAACAACTTGACAACTCTCAACTTTAGCATTCACCTCACCTATCTGACCAGTGTTAAGAAATTTGAGAGCCTTTTTAACCCACTTAAGCATGGACACTACACAAAACATAGGAGTACTATGAACTTGAGAGGACCAAGCATCTTCTACTGTTTGAAGGAAGTTCAGATGAGAGAATAGAAAATTAGAAAACCTGAAAGGAGAATATCTCTCCTGCAAGTTTGCTAACGACCTAATCACTAGTGGAGAGTGGTCTGAGATGTTAGGATTATGAATAACACCATAAGAACTATGTTGGACCCCATTTTCGGGGCTTAACAATATGGAGTCATAAAACCTGAGCGTATTTTCCTGTAGGGTTATCTCAACGAACCCTCATTAGCCATTCCCACAAGGGTAGCGTGCCCACACCAGCCAATCATCAAAATCACAATTTGACTTCTTTAAAACAATTGTAGCTCTATGTCTCTAGTTTATTTTGAAACAAGAGTCATATCATTCGGAGCTCTATAGCTCAAGATATGCTTAAAAATCCAAGGTATGTTCATAGCCTAGCCATGCTCTCCCAATCGACCCCTCACTTCCTTTCCATCAATCTTTCTAAACTCAATACTAAGGACTATAAATTTTTATTGCGGGATTAAGGTATTCTTAGATGGTTTAAAAGAGAACTTCTAGATCTACAACGTTCATGAAGACCTCAAAGTGAGATTTTACCATTTAGAGGGTCAAAAATGCAAATTCCCGAAAGTGAATAGTGTACACGGGTCTGGGGGCCATTCCAGACCCGATAAGGTCTACTGTGGGGTCCTCACAGACTCGAGAAGGTCCGTTTAACAGACCTAAAGTCTGTCTAATGGATATAGGGGATACAAAACTCCCTCCAAAGTCTCTCCAATGATTCCTATATCCATTATAATATCATGTTCACTCATAATCGTCTGAAATTCAACTCTTTTAGTGCAATATCACTTCATATCAATTCAACCACCAAATTGATCTCATAAAATTCTCAATTCTCAACTCATTTTATTCATCACATTCAACTACATCTCATCATTCACTATAGTTGTCCTGATATACATTTTATTCAGCATCACTAACTTGTAATGATCATATCTTTCAACTCTGATATCCAAAAATTCCATACTTTATATTGTTGGAAAGCTAGAAAGATCATCTATAATTTCCAAGAAGACAACTTTTAGATTTTCCCTTGAAGTCAGAACACAATTCCTACCCCTATGAAAACTTGAAATTTTGCAATGTAAAAACTTAAAAAGTCATAGGCAAACATATTGTATATATGTTTCATTAACATCAAAAGATACGAGTTTACAACGCTTTAGTGGGCATTTCGAGCCACCTTACATCATAATCCGAAAATACAAACTTTACAAGAACAATAATTACTCAAAATGCAACTAAAGCCTTGTTTTACATAATCTAGCTTCAAAAACAAAATATGAAAATTGGAGTGACGCCTTGACTCTCGACTTGATCACTCGATATCTTGCTCATCACCTGAAGATGGGAAGGAACGG
>JANZLC010000009.1:13196211-13214353 GCA_026413385.1 Erythroxylum gracilipes
CCACCCAACTCATTTATCTTTCTTGAATCACTTAATTTCTAATACAGATCAATTTCACTTATCAGTAACATCTCCAACTAATTTTGGCCTTCAACCATTTTTAGGCCTTAATCATCACAATGCAAGAGCGAATGACTCTTTCTATCATCTAACTCCTCATACAGTATTCTAATGAAATCACTATGATGATGATTATAATGCTTGAAGTCAAACAGAACTAAACATTGACCTCATGTTCTTATACAAATACTATCTCCAACTTTCAAAACAATCATTACTATAACAGCTCTAAATCATGTATCGAGTAGTCAACTCATAGGACTTTAGTTATCTCCATATATATGAAATCATTTTATTATACTGCATTAGATTTTATCCAAATCTCTTATACGACATCATTGTATACTATAAATTCTCCAAATCCATACGATATAATTAATATTAGTATAGTTCCTCAAAATTCTCTTTACTTTCATTACCCATAAGATTTACACATTTTTCTTCAAGTATTCGACTATTCTTTTCAAATTTTTTAATACCATCAATATATCATCAATTTTTGCTTAGATCGCTCTAATCTTTAATACCATAGTACTGTCGGGGCAATTGTTAACTCAAACAATTATTATCAAACTCCATGTATCCCATGATTAGTTCTCGTAATTCCTTAAATAACTAATTCCACAATGAGGTAACATTGTCTCACGTTATTTTCAATTTCTCAATTGATTCCTTTCTCGAATGATTCTCTCAATTCATTCGATTTTCTCTGATTTCACATTGAATTATTCTACTGTCTACTCATTCATACTAACTTCTCCACACCTTTCAATTTATCTTCAATCTTAACTTCCAATTTCTGTAACACATTCTTCAGGTCAAATTTGTATCTGCCAAACATATTCACACCGAATATAATGTGGACCTATATACTCCCCATATTAGAAATAATGCCACCCTAATTTCAAGAATCCAATCACATAGTTGGATGCTTACATCAAACATAATGCATACACTCTCAATAGCATACTCTACAATTTATGCTTGTGTCTCTGTCAGAAATAGGACTCCAATACTCACTTTTGAATCACTACATGTTCATTTCTGATTTGTTCTTTTATTGATCACTCTTAATATAGACTATCTGATATGCTTAACCTAATTCAATGCAATTTCTTCTTCGAAAGAAGATTTCTTGCTACTATCATCTATACTATTCATTCAATCTTTATCAAATCAATTGTTATCATCACATTATCAGCCATTCTTAATACCTCAAGAAAACCAATTTCTATTATTTCTACAAGGTCATAATGTTCTCATTACCAAAACTCAATATAATTACTGTCACATATGCTTAGGTTTGTATCATCAAAGTCATCCCATTTTAACATCAATATACTCCAATTTTTCTAGGATTTACCTCTTTTAATATCTTAATGGTTCAAGAGCCATATTGAGAGCATTAACCCTTCTCATTCAATTCTTCATCTTTTTCCTAATCTCATTCACCCATAAAATCCTATCATGCATGCATTTTTTTAAACTTTCTCCTTACTACATATATCACTCATCTCATGAATCTTCGATGTGTATATCCTTAATCAATTCAGAATTATTGATGCATAATCATTATGAAATTCTGATCTCAATTCCACTTATTTAGTCTATTTTGTTAAGCATTATATGTAATAGTAATTTATCTTTTATGTCTTGTTGCTTATAGAATGCATCAAATTCATTGCCATTATATTCTCCTTCATTATCAGTTCTTAAGTACTAGATCTTTTTACTATAATCCAGTTCAATGCATACTTTAAAAGCTTTGAAGCTTGAAAACACAACTACTTTCCTCTTGATAAGATACATCTAATACCTCCTAGAGTAATCATCAATGAAAGAGACAAAATACTTTACTCCTTCTAGGGATGGAACTAGTGCTTGATATAAATCAAAATGAACAAATTCAATGGAAATGATCTTGAATTTAATTTATTAAATTTTTTGTAGTGTTGCTTAATAACACAATGCTCAGAAAAAAGATAGTAACACCTCCAAGAGTCCAGGGAGTATCTTTTTCCCAACAAAGGTCTTTATTTCTTGATTAGACATATGTTCAACTTTTTGATACGATAACACTAGAGATAGTTCACTTGGACTATTTGAAGTGATTTATGCCTTTTCTTTTAGCAATGTCTCTCCCTTTAACTTGTACAAGTTTGCACTTGTCTTCTCTCTCCATTCATAGGGACAAGCATGCCTCAAATTATCTTTAAAATCTTGTTAATAATTTCTATTTTGCACCAATATCATCTCTTCATTCTAGGAATAACAAATTGTTCATAAATCCCTCCATATGTTATACATAAAGCCCTCCATATGTTATACTTCCTGAATAGTATGACTTGTACCATCATACATATTTAATTTAATGGTTCTAATACCAACATCCATTAGAAGATAATCTTCACAATTATACACAGATCCTTATAAGATAGTTTCTTAAGTGAAACCATTCTCTTATAGAGATCATTTGAAAAGTAGCTCCTGAGCTGAAGAGTTGTATATCAAGTTGCGATTTCCTACTCTCAATTGTTGTTGTTGTTTTTACTTCACAACATAAAGTATCATCATCATTTGAAAAGCCTATAGTATTTTCTTGAGGATTAAAATTTTTCTTATTTAAATTTCAACAATCATTTTTCAAGTGACTTTTCTTACTATAGTTGTAGCATTTTAAATTCTTCTTTCTTTTTAATTTTGGTGTACCATGATTTAGTTCCCACGTAGTCCATATTGTATTGATCTTTCTCTTATCACCATCAAGACTTTAACTTATTATGAACCAGATTGTCTATCTTCTTTATTCTTTTATCGACTTCTTCATCTAAAACTATGACTGCAATTATGTCATTGAAGACTGAGTACTACATAAGAAGATTATTAGTTAAATTGATAATAAGTTGATCATATGAATTAGATAAACTTTGAAATAAAAGTTTAGTATGTTTATATAGCTCTATTCTATAATCCAATAATATGAGTTGAGAGAATAAAGTAGTCAAATTATTAATGTGCTCGATCAATAAAGTGGATTTTAACATTCCAAGAGCATAAACTATTTCTGAAAAAATTATTATTGAATAACATGACCTCGTATAACTTTGTGCAATAATCTCATGTGTGATTTTTTGTTTTTCCTCTTCTTTGTGCCAATTTCAAATTCTGTATATAATATGATTATAATAAGTAGATCACACAAAATATCATTACGAGTAAAAAAGAAAATGTTATAATACAAACATTCACTCACTAATTATAAGTTAAAAATAATAATTTGTAACTTAAAATCTATAAAATTAGAATGCTCACAAACTTTACTCTTGGATGTTTGAATTTATATTTAAACACATGAAATAAGAAGATTGATGGATATTTATAGGTTAATCAAATTAATCATAGCCACACATTTTAATTTATTATAATTATGACATAATTTTTATTTTGTATTACAAATTATTCATCTTTCTCTTGATATTTAATTTGTGGATCATATTCAAAATTTTCTAATTTAAATAATGTCTAAATATCATAAGCAACCATTATAATTCATCCTACTTAACAGAAGTCCAAGGTGTACAAGATTTGGAGAGACATCAATATTGGAGAAGGAAGAAAGCGACAACAAAATGTTTTGGTTTGCACCTACTAAATTATGTCTGTTTATTGTGAGCTTAAAGGGCAAGAACTTGCAGAAGAGAATCTGGGAATAGGAGAAGAACCCGTGAAGAAAAGGAATGGCCCACAAGAGCCTATTCTTATTCCGTCTCATGATCAGTTTGTCTCCACAACTTGAATATTTATTATAACGGCAAATGGACAATAGCTAGTTGGTAAATAGATGAATTTGATCCTCATGATTACTCAACATTGCTCAAAAGATCACCTATTTTTTCATGCAGGATAGACATGGACACTTGAATCTCCGTTTATTCAAACTTATTTTTCCTTTATTTTATCGTCGAGAGAGTACGTACTTTATATGAACCAAAAAGGTAGGGGTACCTTCATTTCACTAAAGTAAAGTTTCTTGATATATTGAATAAGTTCCATTACATCAAGAAGAGAATATACTATAACAAAACTTTTAACCACTAAACTTTAGTAACCATTTAGACAGTAAATCAATCGATGACTTAATAGTTATTAATTGAACTTTTATCCATAAGATGAAAAGCTGGTCATTAATCTTAAACTATTATCTAGACGATGAGGTAAGAATTAATCACTCGACAATTAAATAGATGATTGGGGGAACAAAGATTCCGGAAGATTTTGTATTCATGATTGTTAGGAGAAATGTCACGCCACTGGAATATTAAAAAGCTCGTTGCTATCAAGAATTTGGGAGTACATACTACTTACTTTAGGCCATTTAATTTGAAGTTCCTTATGAATTTTATGTAAGGAATCAAAGCGTGAAAGTGGTTTTGAATGTTTCACTTAAGAACAACATAAAATGATGATGGTTTTTAAGCTCCTGTATGTACCTTGAATCTTTTGAACCCTAAAGATGAATCAGCGAAGCATAAACCTCACCTTATCACGAAGGAAAAGCAAAATGAATCTCACCTCAAAGCCATATTGATTCAAAGGAGATCAAAAGCAAACCCACATTGGATTCCCCAAGGTGTATGTAAGAGCAGCACTCGAATGATATCTGAAAGGTGAAATGCAAATATGTAAATGTGTCCTAACAAAGGCGAATGGATTATTTTCGCATGGTGGTTCCTATCGTCTTGAGCTGCCATGTTTTAGGCCACGCATGCATGCACCATAAAGAAAGAGAATCTCTTATTTTCCCACTCCCAATGCCGCTCTTATCCCCCATCATTATACGAGTTCAAGTAAATTAATGTTGGTGTCTAGTTTTGGGTTTTATCTTGAAGAGGATAATAAGAAAGTCAGTTTATGCCGATCCCTTCTTGGCTTTAGATTTGGGTTTGGAATATAAAAAAAAAAAAGGGCTCATAAAGGAGAAATAAAAGAAGAGAGGAAACCTTCCAAATTCCCTGTGGTGGGGTTTGTATCAGCACTTTCTCTTTGCACTAGGATGACTTAGAATAATCGCAAAAGAAAGAGAGACAGGAAGTTGGGAAAATTCCTCAACAGAGATAATGGACAAGAAGAAACTTAGATACAATAGTCCTGAAGCCTTCAAAGTAACATGAAGGAGATCAACAATCTTAATGTTTAATTAAGAACTATTCAAAGAAAACAATAAAGAGTCATCTAAGGGTTTAAATTACAAATTACAATAGCAATAAAAGACGGAGTTTTTAAATTGTTGTGAATTGTACTCGCAGGCGTAGAAGAAAAGCAGATTCTGAATGGAGTACTAAATTTAGCAATGCCATCAGCTCCCATTATTTGCAAGCATTTAATTGGCATGGCTTTGGAGTTTGAAGTCCTTTAATGATTGGTTAGCAAATCCGTCACTACACGTACACAAATTATGGTAAAACAGGAATTATAAGGCAGTGATTCAAATGCCATGAATATTGTGATAAACTATAAGCTGAAGCAGTCAATCAATAATACCAATCATGTCGGCTAGCTGTGGAGTAATAAAAAAAGGTTGAGAAGGCCCATCTCTCTATCTGCCCAAGCTTTTTAAGTTTCTCATTGCTATAAGCTCTCACCTGGTAATAACCAACCAACCATCTTTTTTGTTATCATTCCATTCAAATCAAGGTCCTTTTAGGGTTTGGGTGTTTTATAACAGGAACAAAAGAAAAGACAGAAAGTGCCAACGTCAAAATTCAAAAGAAAATTCATTAAACACACAAAAAGAAATGTTAATGATTCAAGTGGGGTTGGGATTCTTCTGTTTCTCTCTCCATCTCTCTTCTTTTCAGAATTTTTATCCATTTTCTTTCCTTCATTAGCCTTTTTCTAATCTTTTAGTCTCTGCAATTCTCAAGTTTTTCTCTATCGTCATCCGTGGTCAGCACTGTAATCATCACATCCTGTATAACTGTTATCTACAATACCCGCTACTGATGAAGTGACAATTTCTCTTTGTCTCTATCTATCTGAATAGGGCATATATAAACAGAAGGGAGAGGTTTCTTGAGTAGTGAAGAGTGTATTAGGTTTTTGGGGAAAACCCATCTTATTGTCTGGTCTTTCTATATTTGATTGCATGGTAAACTCTCATTCTCAGATGGTCTTTAGGATTGAGAGAGAGAGAGAAACAAAGCTTGGAAAGAGATGTATCTGTATCGTATTTCAGAGCTGCTCAGACAAGCAATTATCCATGGCTAGACAGCGACTTGGAGAATAACCCATCATCATGATCTCTTCACGAGATTTTACTTTTGCAACCCAATGAATGATGCCTTTCTGTGTCTATATTTCCCTGCCACCCGTTCATCAACAAAGTTTTGTTTAGTTGTGTCCAGAGCCACTATTCTCTAATATTCCAGGCCTGGACTTACTTAGTCTGCTAACTTCTTGTGACTTCAAAGGTGCAAACTAGGAACTTGAACAAGAGGTTAAAGTTGTGGAAAGATATCAAAGGAACAAAAGGGATCAATTTTCTTGTTTTTCTTTGTTGGATTTTTCTGCTACATAAGCATGTTTCCTGCATCCATATCTAACTCTACGTTGTCTGAAGAAACTAGTACTGTTTCTACTGGTACCAGAGTTCAGGATTTTTGCGGCCTAAATCCAATTGTTTCAACAGCCATATCTCCACAACAACAACAACAGAAGATCAAGAAGAAGAGAAGCTTACCAGGCAACCCAGGTAATTATAAAATAATGTTCATCCAGTATTTTGATTTAGCGTTAAGACTAGTAAAATTTTAAGATCGGTTTTAGATGTTTATCAACTACCGGTTTTGTAGATCCCGATGCGGAAGTGATAGCATTATCTCCAAAGACCTTACTCGCTACAAATAGATTTGTATGTGAGATCTGCAACAAAGGGTTTCAGAGAGATCAAAATCTTCAACTTCATAGGAGAGGCCATAACCTTCCATGGAAGCTCAAGCAAAGAAACAGCAAAGATATTAGGAAGAGAGCGTATGTTTGCCCTGAGCCGTCGTGTGTTCACCATCATCCTTCTAGGGCTCTTGGTGACCTCACTGGTATTAAGAAGCACTACTGCAGAAAACATGGAGAAAAGAAGTGGAAATGTGAAAAGTGTTCGAAGATCTATGCAGTTCAATCAGACTGGAAAGCTCATTCTAAAACCTGCGGAACAAGAGAGTACAGATGTGACTGTGGAACCCTTTTTTCCAGGTTAATTTTCCTATACTTTCTCTTTTTCTTGACCTTTTTGGAGTTCCCTTTTTACATAAGCCTCCTTACTACCTTCTTCATTACTTAATTCAACATGATGAGCTCTATCAACATTCATGGAAATGTTTAACATGGGAGGTATCGTGTCCTCGGGATGGTGTTCGTATTTTGCATCAGTTTGTTTCGTCCAATAGCTATTTTTGTGAAAGAGTGTAAGCTCGGCATGGAATATATCTGAAGCTCAAAGCTGTTGGCAGGTTCCATTGAATTGGAAGCCATTAATAAAAGTATCTGCTACTGGTTACATTACAAAGGCAATTAAAACAATACCCTGCGGGTCTAAGACCAGTCAAGTTCAGATTTGAAAAGAACATAAACGGTGGGGAAATAAAGGAACAACGAACACAGTCATGTTTTTTACAAACTTTCTCTTCAAATCAGAATCATATTCTTGCATTAAATGCTTAACTACTTGGTAGATTTTCCTGAGATTTTCTAAACAAAGCTTAATGCAATTTATGCATTTCAGTTTGAGAAGCTTGTTTGGGTTTCCTGACAGTGTTTACGCTTTTTGGGGGCTTAGCAGTGAACAGCCTGCACTCCTTAAAAAATGATGAATATCTGCTAGCTGATCTTGTTCAAGAAAAAAGCTCATATTAATTATTTAGTTTTATGGTTTTTACTGGTACATAGGTACGTCTCGTGATTTTTCACGGAGAGTTGTCAAAGTTTACTCGCAGGAAGACACTGAAACTCTGACCTCCTCCATCATTAAAGTAGATAAATCTGCATAAAAATCCGATAGTGCCCCATCTGCTTTCGTTTTCTTCATCAGTACCACATGCTTGGGGGTCTCAATTGCGTATCTTTGTTTCATGCATGAGCTCAATTTTTTCGATCTTTTTTCCCCTACTGTCTACTCCATTTCTGCATGCACATTCAGATTCGCCCGCCCATTCTCTCTCTTTCTTTCCATTGTTTGACCAAAGAAGATCATTATGCTTTGTGCTTTCTAGCTTTATGACAATCATGTATCCATCCTATCCGCATGCATGACCCCTGGACTTTAATCTCTTCCTTTGCATTAATAACCCACTAAAAGATTTAGTAAAGAAACGACAAGCATTAGTGTGATCAGATTAACTTTCATATTAAATCTTAGAAATGTCAACTTCTTCAAATTAGTTTACTTGCTTTGTTCTGTCATACCCTGATTTTGTTTTCCATTTCAACTTGTTCATTCAGCATTTATCATTCCTAACTCATTGCTAATTATCGTTTATAAGCTTAACATCTAATTTGTTTTTGATATGCTAATCTTATTTGCATTCACTTATTAACAGGAAGGACAGCTTCATAACACACAGGGCTTTTTGTGATGCATTAGCTGAAGAAAGCGCGAGACTCTCAGCTCAGCAAATGATGTCCTCAAATCAAGCTCTGCTTCTCCAGACCTCACAGACTCACCCAGCACTCTTTACTATCCCTAACCATCAGATCTCACTTTCTCCATGGGATCAATCTCAGAACCCTACTCATCCTCAAAACTCGGTTCACATCAAGCCTGAACCTCACGCCTTTCAGAGTAGTACTACTACGCCACTTTTCCAAGAACCACCACCTTTCACCACCGTCCACAAGGGTTTGGTAGTTTCACCCTTCCAAAGCCTCTCACACTCCAATGCCGTCACAGCTACTGCATCGCACCATCTGTCAGCGACTGCACTCCTTCAAAAGGCTGCAACTGTGGGTGCCACTCATAGCACTGTGGGTCAAAGCCACATGATCCCATTGAACATGGGTGAGGTAGGACCGGCTAGTCATCAAGTTGCTGACCCAGTGAGTCACATCTCACAATGTCCGAACTTGGGCAGCCTCGCCACGTGGCAGAAGAATGATCGTTTGACTAGGGACTTTCTTGGTCTGGCTTGTGAAGAGCATGGTGTTAATGGAAATGGAAATGGAAATGGTATTGCAAGTGGTAGGAGTCATGTTAACATGAGCCTGAACCTCAGGGAAATGCTAAATTACACTGGCGGTGTAGGATTCCAGAATCATGGTTTTGGATACACTCATCCTCCTGCATCTGAAGCTTGGGGTGATTGCTAGAACGCAAAAATATGAAGGAAAAAATCATTTGCCCACCTTCGAAGACAGAGAGATATTATAAAGGGTTTAAAGAATTATATTCTTTGTTTTAGCTATATTTCTTAAATCTCTCTAAATGCTTATCAATTTGTTGTTAATTTCATGCTTTTGAAGCTACCTTTAATTGGGTCCCTTAAGTAGCTTATATGTTGGATGATCTTAGTGATAATTTGATGCTTGTTGAAGAGGAAATGTTACATATATGTACTTCTATCTATGATGTGTTGGTTTTATTTGATGTCCTTCGGAGTAATTAATGCAAGTTCGAATTTACCTTTGCTAGCAGTAATTAATGCAAATTCCCTTTTACCTTTGCCCCCTTTTGTCCCATCTTTATCTCGATAGCTATGGATCACAAGCCTGCCGCGCAATACAACTGACATGAGATCGATGGAAAGCGGTATTAGATGCCAAGAGTTTCCACTTTTAGCTCTTCACGACGCTTGTAGTACTGTAGAAATTAAGAGTACCCCATTGGCATATAAAGACAAGTTGGAGATGCCCCTCCTGTCTCCATGCTATAACCATGATTGACTGACAACCTTTATAGTTGAAAGAGAAGATAAGCATATCAGCCCCACTACATTATAGTCATCCTTTGACATTGCAAATCAAGAGATCTTTGCGAAGAAGATGATATAAACAAATAAGGTTCGATATTCATATATTGAAGGTAAGAGGGGATCCTGCATGGGAAATGATCAATTATTAAAAGAATTAAAGATCAACTTACTAAAGGAGGATAGTACATTGTATCATCAAACAGTAATGAACAAAGACAAGCAAGAAGCTGATGAGGTAATCATGTTGACGAGGTGAGGGGCCTTGGAATGGACTAATGCCCCCTCAAAACCAACCTGTTGCCTTGTGGACATTGGCACTACCAAATACTTAATTTCATTTCTAAACTTCTTATGCAAATAATCGAAAAGGGGATGAGATATGGATTTTAGACAGGCATATTATGTATGGACTATCATTGTACTGTCTTGCATTTACTACACATAATTTGTGTGAAAAGCCGATTGATGTAGATTTCTTTCCAAAAGCATAAGCATCCACTGTGACCACTCACATTTGGCCTTGGCTGAAATATTGACAGATTTCAAATTGGACTGCCAAACTCCTCTAATATATGGCTCATGTCTGACAAATTATGCATGCGGAATTATAGTTATTTTATCGTGATAGAAATCTACATGCAAGTAGTTCGGACGAGCCCTAGACTCGTAGATTTAACTAATTAAACCAAAAATAGTTATTTATGTCCTCACAAGTCAGTATTAACCATCTAATTTCCTCTCTCTACTGAGTACAATTTTCAAAGTGTAATACCTTTCCAATGAGATCACGGCACCAGCCATGCACTTGCGCAAATGTTCATGCATATCCAAGTTCTTACACAAAGTCTTACTGAAGAATGTTCATGAAGACTGAAGAATATAGCAATTTCCAACAACTTCTTTTCCACAATCACTTTATGGAACGTACTAAGAAAAGAAGATGATAAGCTTCAAAGAAATAATGGTCTTTTTTAAAGAAGGGTATAGAGGGCTGAAACCTGTTATAAGCGTGAGTGGAAAGGGAAACTAAGCTGACGGTCTGGTCTCTATGTATTTGTGCAGGTGGGGTGGTGGTCCGGGACTTCGTAGTAGAGAAATGAAAAGAAAATGTCAACGGTTTTGAAAATGATATTCGATCGAAATTTGAAACTTTGAATTACTATTCTCAGAGTCTTCTTTTCTAACCCTTTATCAAATTCCGTGCATGGCTCCATAGCATATCCAACACGTATCGTTTCAGTTGGTAGGTTCACTTACGGTAGCATCCACAATCATTTCTCATACAAACTGTTCTATTTTCCGGATGGCACACCACTATTGGACGATTATTCCTGGTCCTTTGATGAATTATGAGTGAGTCTTTATAAAACAGCGTGCTTTGGATACTGAAACTCTCTGTAAGATTAGCATCATGAAAGATGTAACGCATAATTTTAAGATGAAGTTTAATGGTTGAGACTTTATCTTCAAGCTTAAAAGGTGCTGGGTTATTACATAGATTAAGAAAAAGGGTATGTCCCGATTTTACAAGTATTGGTTGAATGTATCTAACTAGATTTTCTTTTTTATCAACTATAAAGGCAAAATCAGATCGACAACTATACCGTGCAATGAACAAGAAGGCATGTTGCTTTGTTAATCCTAGAAAATAAGCTATTAACATGTTGATTCAACTTTTAAACGAAAAGCCTTAGCCAGATTTTAAAAAAAAAGGGTAAAAAGCAAATCATTATTGGAGCAACTTAGTATATTCAGCATGCAAAAGAAGGAATAGAAACCTAGGAATTAATGAAAGAAGAGCTTGTGGTCTTAAGGTATATCCAAGCTTTTGGAAAGTGTGCGTTAGTTGCAGGGTTAAGGTACCATACATGCCATTTGCCTTGTAAAAAAGATTGCATCTTTTTATCTCCATCTACTACACGTCCAGACAAACCAAAAGTTGCTCTCTCCTTCCTCTTTTTAGCATATTTGCATAAGTCATCTTCTTTTAGGGAATCTCATTTTAACAAACCTCCCTTTTCCCTCCTTTTTTTCGCCCCCTTCCACTACTAATTATTACCAAAACCTTTTCCTTTTTCTTGGTCTATACTTCCATCTCTTTACCACTTCGGCTGCACACCCCCATGCATGCTACTACTACACATGCATTTAATAGTAAAGAAATGACCTTGCATCACTTTGGCCTCTGGCAATCTTTTGCAAGCGCCAACTACATTTCTTTCTCAAAACTTGGATAAACAACTTTCTTTTCTCAATAAATGGATAAACATTTATACTCACCAGTAAATGATTAGGAAATAGCAATATCTGAAGATTGTGATTAGGGACTCCTGCTAATGGCCTCTTTTACTCAGAATATTGTGCGTTAATGTCTACTTTTATGACTGCATTGCTTTTTACAGCTGGTGCGTGTTTGCTTGGTCGACCACACATTCTTAATCTCACATCATGTTAAATCACCATATTAGATTTGGCTTTAATTTGAACAAATGAGAGTTTCTAAATGAAAAGTTTCTAGTAAAGCCGAAGATTACATGATTGGATCACCAAATGATTTTCATCAACTGTTCAGAACTTCCCATCAAACTGATGGTTTTGGCATATCACAGTTTACTCCAAAATACTTGTCCAAAACTGAATGCCTGCAAATAGAAAAGTATCAATAAACTCTGATTACAATGCTCTGAAAAAAGGACATATAGGAAATACTCTACATATGGGAAATACTCTCCATAATGATGGCAGCTGGATTCCAAAACCTTTATAAAGTATAAGCTCATATCATTACTCATTACGATGCTTGGAACGCCTTTACAGCCCCCTAGCCAAAGGTAAAGATGCATGTGCTGATAACAAGAAGTAAAAAAGTTTACCCAGAAGAAGATGCTGATGATTGTAGAATATTGAAAAGAAACAAAAGGTTAACACTCCTCTTGGGTAACTTTGAAAAGACTGCTCATTCAGAGAAAATGATGCAGTAAAAATAAATAGCATCGGAGAAGATATCACGAGAGTTGGATACTAATTAAACTTCAGGCATATGGCATAACTTAGAACTCAAGGAAAGACATACGCGCCTAAAGATCCTTTATCCAAGGTCATCTATCAGGATTCTCATTTGAACTATCTTTGAAACCAAACAGATTTTCATGTTGTTAGTCAAAAAACAATATAAAGTTCCAACTTTCCATACAATATGCGATTCAATACAGAATATCATATTGGCTGCATACAGTACTACATTTCGTTTATAACAATTTGACTTGCCATGAACATGTTATATTCGTTGTTTCCTCTCTACCATGTCCAGGCCGTTTCTAATAGTTTATAGACCCCAAACAAATAAGTATCAAGAGTGGGCCTTATAATAAAGAATAAAATAAAATAAAATAGGAGCAAGTCAAGAGTGAGCTCTGAGTAAGTGTCCTTAATAGCACTATTATCATTGCACTTGTGGAAAGGATATTTTCCTTTGTCCTTTTCCACCATATTTTTACAGGCATGGGAGCTTGATTGGTAATCCTATATGAAATCAAACACAATGTTAAATATGATATTTTGAAAAGAGCATAGGTCTCTCCATTCATTTCTAACATGCAATAGCTACTCCTATTTTCTCATTCCACATATATTAAAAGCAAATACAAGTAAGACCTAAACATGTGAAAAAGTTATGGTAGAAGCTGACCATATTACAATATATTATATAATAGTAGTGTGGAAATGTAGCAAATCATTCTCGCAATAACCCGAACTCGACATTATGAGTGATATTTGAGTTCATGCCCTCGTGAGGGTGATATGCTAGAGCACTAAATCATTCAAAAATTGGTATAATTTTTTTTGAAACCACAACATAATATGGGGAAATTGATACTCAACTTGGGCCCACATTCATTCATAAACATTTTCAATTATCACAAAATCATCAACAAAATTTTGAATAGCTATTTGGGCCCTTTCACAATTACAAAACACTCGAGTTATTTCGGAATACAAATCTATACAAAAAGTTGTGGAAGATACAGTTCAATACAAAATAAAGAAATGTAATGTAGACACGAACTGATCCCGACCTCTATTCTTCACTTGTATGCTGTAGATATACTCTCATTGGCCTAACAGGGTATTCTTCTGAATTTTGAAAAATATTTGCAAATTCTGGGTGAGTTTTACGAACTCAGTGACTGACCATAATCAATGGCTCACCCAGTCACATAATACATAATTCACACATCTTACTTTATTTCACATTTCAAATTATTTCACATTCAACACACTTAATCATTCTTATTATGTATATAGAATGCACATGAGACTCACTTTTTATTTGTTATTTTGTTATGACCGAGTGCCTAAACTGTCCCATATAGGGCTCATTGATAACTGTCCCTTATTCACTTGGGAGATACAGGGCTCATTAAACGTTGAGTCTGAGGCTCTGAATCACCTTTGAGCTCGAGACTTATTTTCACTCGTTGAGCTTTAAGCTCTAATCATTGGCTATTCTGGTCACAACTGCCATTATATTTCATGCATTCATGCAATGGAATGCATCACTCATAATTGCATATCATATTCAATCACTTTCTTATATCATCGGACCTTAGTCCAGCATTCCACATTGAAGTGGAGAATTCCCAATTTCATTTATATACAAATACAAATATACATTCCTAACACATTTAATAATCACGTTCACATACAATTAGCACTTCAATATCTCATTCATATATCACAATCATCGGACCTTCATTGTCTGAAATTCAACAATCAAATCACATTCATAGTTATTCATAATCACTCAATTCATAACATAAATAAAAATAAACAATAAAGGAAGACCATCTAGGTCTACTCACAGTAAGTTCTAAACTAGCAATTGTTTCAAACTTCTGGATACGCCTGCATGCAGATGTTTAACCTGCACATCACAATTTATGCAATACACAATTCACACCGTCACAAAACTCATTTATGCCCAAATAGTTATATGGGCTATGTATAATGCATGTTCAATGACAATCCCAGGTATATGTTCTAAATCACATATTAAGCTCATTCCCATTTCATAACTCATATATGTTTAATAGAACTTAGATTTACACTTCATTTGTACATGATCATTCCAAATTCTACTTTCAATATTTATCCTTTGCATGTGTCTTAGCTTAATCATAAGCTTACACCTTAAGAACACTTGGGTACTGTATAACATATCTCAATTTCTCGTCATCTCTTTTCTAACCTCACATGATCTCATAATATCCAATTCCCATTCATAATTTAGCAATTCAAACATATACACACACTTAGGCACATCGCCCATTTACACAATAACCATAAATATATTACCCACCTAGTTTGCTTGCAAAACTCCAAGTCAAGATTGTCTTTCCCCTTGTTCTTAGATAGGATTCTCTTGGTTCCCTAAAACAAACCAAATCTCATTCAATAGGAATACAATTGAAAAAAATCCCACAATGCAAAATCACAAAAATTGATTCTAGAATACTTAAACTCAAGCATTTTCTAAAGTCCATGAACTATAATCCTTCCAAAAATCCAAAAGATTCCAAATGATCTTACCTTGATTCTTCACCAAATGAAGAGATCTTTAGCTCAAATGGAAGCTCTTTCCTTCCTCTTCCTTTTTCTCTTCTTGATCAACTTCAAAATCTTTCTTGAAGATGAAGAAGAATTAAACCCTAGCTCAACTCTCTTCTTTTCTCTCAAGTCACCAACTCTCTTTCTCTTTCTTACTCATTTTCGTTATTCTCTGCTGCTTATCCTTACATTCACATTGTTCTTCTTCATTTATAAGCAAAACTACACTTCTTCTTCTAATTATACCCTTAATGATTGAGAATTGTCCCATTTGCCCTTCCATTTATGCCTTATGTCTTTTTTACTTAAGTGTCTTGCCAACAGTACCCTTGAACATTCTAATATAACACTTTATTCCAAAAAAAGTCCCTCATTCCCTTAGGTTTCTCATGCCACCGAAATCATTCAATTTGGTTTAGAGATTCAAAAGATATACTTCAAATATTTTTGGATTGCTCTAGTCCATAACAGTATACTATGCACAACTTCCATATGAAATTTAAACATCTTAGAGACTGAATTATTCCAATTTTATCATACCATTTGTAGCTCCATGTCTCTAGTTTATCACAAATTAGAAATCATCTTATTTAGAGCTCTACCGATCCAGAAATCATCAAAATACTGAAGTATGTTTCGTGGAATAATACCAGTTCATACCATTAAAGAGTACACTCACTGTACCCATCCCACGTTTTTTACTAAATCTTTCTCATTTCATTTTAGATGGCTGTGATTTTTCGTGGAGATGTAGAGTAATGTCTTACGAATCTAATGGCTCAAGAATCAGATCATTTGGGTGTCTACAGAAGAAGTTATGGGCAAAAGAATCAAACAGAATTCTGTCCTTACTCATATTGTACATATCTTGGCGCAATTTCCATAACTTTTGCTACAGATGTCGGATTGATTTCGTGTTTGGACGATTTGAAAGAGGACTTCGAGATTTACAACTTTTGTGAAGACTCAAAGACAATTTCTATCTTCTAAAGGATCTAAAATGGAATAGAAGATAGAAGATGGATAGTAATTAAGATGATGTGTGGATGAACAGTAACTAAGACGAAGTGGATGAACAGTAGTAACTTCGTCTTAGATGAACAGTAACTAAGACGAAGTGTTGGGTTTGGGATTCGGTACCTGGAGGGACAGGCCCAGCCATAATCCCCAGCATACCCCCGCGGCCCACACAATCGGTACTGTCCTCTTTGGTTTGGGAATCCCTCTCCAGGATTCAAACACAAGACCTCAAGGTTTTATAGAGTTTCGTAAAACACGACGGATAATTCAAAGGTTAAACCGTAAATGAAACGAGTCCGATTTTCATACACGATCGGAGCTCTATAGCTTAAGATATCTCCAAAATACTGAAGTTTGTTCAGACTTTTCAACTGATCCTCTCACATTAATTCGATCGGTTGACAGTCTTAGAGGCTGCAACTCGATCAGATTTCTTCATACACTTTGTAGGTCCATGTCTCTAGTTTAATTTTCAAAAAGAATCCGATCGATTGGAGCTCTATAGCTCAAGATATCTCCAAAATACCAATCGATGTTCAGAAAGTACTAAACCAAGACTGAACACTAAACCTAACTTCAATTAAAACAATTTAACATCTTAGGGGCTAAATTGTCGGTTAGATCCTTTATAACAGTTGTATCCCCATGTCTCTAGCTTAATTTTCAACAAGAATCAACTCAATCAGAGCTCTGTAGCTCCAAATATCACCAAAATACCAATCGATGTTCAGATTTGTTCCATTGATCATCCCACTTTGAACCGATCGATCTCTCTCAATTTATTTCCAAAACCAATAGATCTTGTTTTTAAAGATATAAAAATATCTTAGGAATCCAACGCTTCAAAAATCAAGTCGATCGGATGTCGGTTGAAAAAATTATGCTCAAAATAGTAGAGGAAGGTCGGGTCGACCGATCGATCGCCCAACGCCCGCGTGCGCTGGCGTGCGATCGGTCGCCCGCATGGGCGATCGCCCCTCCCATCTAATCCGACCCCCAAACTTCAAACGCTTATAACTTTTGACTCCCAACTCAAAATTGGACAAACTTGGTATCTATTTCATATAGAAAAGACCGATCTACAATTTTCAAGAGGCCTCAACAATAAAATCAGTCTCTAAAGGGGTAAAAAATGCACTCAAAAATGACTGGTCGATTTTTCTTCACACTAAACAGCATCAGAACTTCCAAAAATCATAACTTTTCACTCCCTTATCCAAAAATTTCATACTTTATACCCATGGAAAGATAAAAACAAGCTCTACAATATTCATGAAGAACTCCTAAACCAGTTCAATCCCTCGCTAAGTCAATTTTTCAATCAAAGTTTCTGCCCTGATTAATAATCACTTAAACAACATCATTCAACAATTCAACTTTCCATTTGACTCCATCTGACAATCAACCTCAATTTATATACTCATCATATTCAATAACATCCTATTATTCACCACACAATCTATCCTTCTTCTTTTCCATAGTCTCTCACGTATATA
>JANZLC010000009.1:13216861-13229636 GCA_026413385.1 Erythroxylum gracilipes
GTTATCATCCATTGGAGAGAAGAAGAAGGATGTCGTGGGTCACATTCAAGGTTAGGGTTTCGAATTTTTGTTGGTTTTCTAGTAGGATTTGTGTCTTTAATGATTGTTTTGATGTTAATGGATAGGTTAAAGTATAGATAAGGTGATGTTGCATGAATTTTAAGTTTTTCCCATTCTTGGAAAATTCCAGCACTTGAGCTTTTGCTAAATTGTGATTTTTGTTATTCCTAAGATGGGATTTTGCTAGTTTGGAGAGGGATTATAGTTGTTAGGAAGGTATAAGTGAAGTTAAGTAAGTTTAAATCCAAGTTTTTACATTCTTGACAAAATTCCAGCATAGGGATTCTTGATAAATTCATGGTTTTTGATAGGATTTTGTGTTTGTCTTGCTTAAAGATGGTAGTTTAACGAGTTAATGATGAGAGAATAAGAAAAGAGGAAGAGTTATGAAGTTAAGAAGAAATTCTGATTTTGAACCGGGATCCAACAGAAGGTGTAGTACGTTCTGTTCACGGGTACACAGGACCGCTATGTGGGACTGTGTAGTACGTTCTATTTCTGGACCGACTCAAACCACTTCTGATGTGTTAAGTGTTTTGTTTTTTTTTAATAAATGTGATTTCGTTATATTTGTGGTGCATTCATGTTTTTGAATTATTCATGAATGTTTTAAAAAAATTTGAGAAATAAACATTTGATGATTTTTTTTTCTTACCGTGAAATTTTACAAACTGAAAATGAGTTTTACAAATATTTTTGCTTATTGTTCAGGTATAAACATGTTATCCACGGGCTGTAAAGCTCACCCCCTTTCATCCCCATCTCCAAGTAACGAGCAGGAGTTCAGATGAAAGGAAGTCAAGATTTCCATCTGTTTGTGCTTATGTTATTATTTTAAGTGGGATTGATATAAAAACAAGATCTTAGACTTATGTTATAAGTTATGAGTTTTGGTATACGATATTAAGAATTCTGGGGATTGTAGTTTCTGATGTATTTTGACTTTGTATATTTTTTATATTTGGATTTTTATATCGGTGATGTATTATGGCTTGAAAATGCCATTAATATTTTGGAAGCATTTATTTCATGATGTGTATAAATTATGAATTTGTGTATCGAATTAAGATATGAATGTGACTTGGATATGGGTATGATTATGTGTTTGACTGTGATATAGGTTCCGGACAGGAGGTCCGAAGATACTGATGTTTGAGAATTATTGAAGTGTTTTGGTTATTTATGAGTTTGAATTGCGTTTAAATTCCGAAAACAGGAGGTCCGATGATGTTTGTTATGGTTGGATGTGAATATAGAAGTGTGTTTGAAATCGTTTGCAAGTTTTGAGATTTTAAAAATACAGTCGTTATGCTGCCCAAAAGTTGAATTTTTTTTTGCACCGTTTTGTATTGTTTTAGACCGATTGTCTTAGAGTTTTCCAACGCGGCATTTTTGTAAAATATTTGCGTTACCGGATGTCGGATTTTAACCTTCAGCGAGTTTGAATCGTTTTGGTTTCTTTGATTCCGAGATTATGTAAATCCGTTCCTTCGATTCCCCGTTCGTTCTTTTATTTTTTTGTTTTCACTTTGGGCTTCCGTTTTCCGTTTTTCCGGTTGGGGTCCGGTTCCAAAATTAGGTCCCAAAACATATTAACCCACAAAGGAACTAACTTTAGCTTTTCTATTTCAAGTTGGAACCCAGGCGGCCAGCTTTGGAGAAACAGTGTAAGGTTCATCACATGCCAAGGTCCTTCTTCCAGGACTTTAAGAGCCTACGCTTTAAAGGAAAAGGTAAATAACTCTAAATTTTTCTCAACTAGCAATACCTCTAACAATCCTTTGTTCTTCTAAGTATTGGTTGCCCACTTTTGTAGCATCAAAAAAGGGGGTCTTTTCTCCAAAAAGGATCCTACCAATGAAGATTCCCATGATCGGGCTCCTTCTTGTAAGACTTCCAAATCTGACGAAATAATGACTTTTCCTTAGTCTTCCTTAGGGGGAATAATGGAGCGCAGTATCTCCTTCATCAGCTATCACTTATTTCTAGCTCTTCTTGAGATTAGAAGAAGAAGAGGAACCTTTTCAGGTAGCTTAGAGGTAGCCCAAGAGAGGGAGGGTAACAATGGAAAATCAGAGGGAGAATCTGCAAAAGTTTGGTATGTTTTGACATTTATAGACCAACTTAAGGGGGGAGTGTTATGAATATAAGGATATTCTTGTAATCATATACTGGAAACTAGATTAACCCTATCAATATGTACATATATAAAGGCTATGTTGGATATTTTTGACTATGCCCATAAAGTTGGACAATATTTAATTGCATTTTTTGATTTTTCAAATAACTTATCAGTTAAGTTGCGTAATTTAATCTAGATAAAGATAATAAAGTAGCCCAATAAATGATCTAAATTAATGGGTCAAATTTATGTGAAAAATAGATCCCGATCAGTGTGGACCGGACCCATATCGAGCTAGTGATGGGGGAAGCCTGATATGGAAACTATATATAAAAGTTAAGGTCTCATATAGTTGCTCATGTCATTCATAAGCATAAGGACTCTCTGACCCGTTAAGAGAGCTTACATTTTGAGAAAATTATAGAATGACGTTGACCACATCCCGGTGAGCGGTTCTCGTGAAGAGGGAGGAGGATTCGCACTCGTTTCAGTTTTGAAAAGCACGTTTGAAGTTATAGAATCTAAATGAGGTATTTTTAGCACTTCTTTATTTATTGCCCTTTCACGTTCGATCTGGGATATGTAACTAAGGTACCGTCATGTGGTATCAGAGCGGTGATGTGATCGGGTGGTTAAAAATGAAGATTTTTTAGTTTTTCCTCTATAAGTTTTTCAGAGAGCTAACCTTTGTTTCTCAGTTTTTCTTGGTTTTTATTACAAGAAATTGATATAAATGTGTTTAGCCTTGATAAATGGGTTGAAAATGAGTCTGGGAGCACGAAAAAAGGGCCTGAAACTCATCAAAAAATGCCCAGACAGACGGAGGAGACGGAGACCATCGGGTCTCACAGTACCGCCCTGAGGGCTGATAACGCATGCACTAGACATGTGGCACAACGGTGACTGTATGCATATCGGGCAGGTGAGTCACAAGTGCCAGCTTTGGTGGACGCGTCTGCACATTGTTGCATATGCACGACACATCTGGCAGTTGTTTGACAGGTGGGCTAACGCGGCAACTGATGTCAACCATACGGAATTTCTATAGTATTTAAAAAACAAAACAAAAAACAAAAAAAAAAGATTTCCCATAAGGGTGCCCTGAGGTGCCTTGGGTTAGTTTTCAGGTCCAATAAATTTATAAAGTGAAAATTTCCATTTTTCTGGATTTATTACATTAGTAATATATTATAGTTTAACTCCCGAAAAGGAATTAAGGAGCTCTGAATCTGATGTCAAGTGAATTTTCATGCTTTGGACATCACATAAGGGAGATATTTTAAGTTTTATGACTTGGGTCTCATATTTAGTGCTCAGGATTACATGATAATTACTCGAAAAAGGAATTAAGACATTCTGAAGCCATTTTTGAGTGAATTTTCGTGCAACAAACTTGCCATAAGGGAGATACATGAAGTTTTTGTGTCTCGGGTGATCGGTTCAGTGTCTGGTGATGCACGATAGTCACTTTACTGTGATTTTGCCTTTACAAAAGTATCAAATGAAGTTTTCAGAGAATGTCTTTAGCACGAGTGTGTGACAATGAGATTGTGCATTCGGGTTTTTGCATTTATTGATTTTACATTGTCACATACAATATGCCCATCAAGAATGTGAGGATGACATAAAGATGTATCCCTTGTGTTTGTGGACTTTTTGAGTGTTGATGAGGATGTACTCACCAAAGTAGCTTTTCAAGTCAGTATTTTGAATTGTTCTGCTTTCATATTGGGGGATGTCTCTGGTTTTATATTTGGTTATTCTACCTAAAGGTGTTGGCCTTACATAACACTTTGAGATATGCATAAAGGCATAAGATGAAAGAAAGTTGTTGCTCAAGTGGTCTATTCGCCCAAAGGTAGTAGTGTCATGAGAGTTAATGGTTTGTACTTTAATCTCTTTTATGTGGAGGTCTAATTGCATATATTATGTATTCAGCTCAAACGTGTTTTATAATATGTGTGATTGGATTCTCAGAAAAGATATTGTTTAATGGCTTTAAATATCATTGTTATCCTACATTTGTGTTGATCTAAACATTATCATTTTGCAGTCACCTTTTCGGTCAACAATATCAATGTCACCATTGAAACCCTGACCAATTTCAATACGAAGAAGTGGACAGAGGATGTATTGAATGCTATGGAGATAGTCGAGGTTGATATGGCCATACGGCAGGATAGGCCATCTCCACCTACATCTATGAGCTCCAGAGCTCATAAAGCAGCCTATGACGCCTAGGATCGGTCTAACAAGTTATGTCTTATGACCATTAAGAGATCCATACTTGACTGTTTGTTTAGTGGCCTTTTGAACATAAACATAGCGAAGGAGTTTCTTGGTAATGTCTCTAGAGGTACACAGTCTCACCTAATGTTGAGACAAGTACCTTGATGAAAGAATTATTCTCCATGAGGTATATGGGAGAAAGGGGTGTGATGGAGTACATATCAAAAATGATTCATCTTCACAGTAAACTGAAGATTCTGAATATTCCTCTTCCTGATGTCTTCATAGTTCACCAGACTCTTAATACACTCCCTCTAAAGTTTAGTAATCTAGTGATGACATAATATTCGTTGGATGGGGAATGGGACTTCAATGCTTTGATTGCCCATTGCGTTGCTAAAGAGGAGAAACTCAAGCTTGCTATTCCTACAGCCCTCAAAGCAACTAAAGGGAAGGTAAAGATGAAGCCCACTAAGGTCAAAGGTAGAATGACTAAATCTTCCCCATATGCTGAAGCTGGTCAATCCAGTGCTGGTAAAGGTCCGCATGACATAAAGAAGCCGGCAGTATGCAGCCTAGAAGGAAAGATTGTGACTATCAGGGTTCATATCCAGGATAAAGCCAAATAAAGAGAAGGAGGAATTGATGGTTGACAGCAATGAAGAAGTGGAAGTAATATCTATAGGGAATGTATGAGATGAACCTTGCTGCAAGGTTCATTCTGGTTTTTACACGATATATTTTATATGTGATCTTTGTATCAATTTTAGACAAAAAAAGGTTAACATTTTGTATTCAATGCTTTTGTTGTACAATTGTATTTAATGCAAAGTATAATGGTACAACTTTCTTATCATATGATTTGTATAGAATGTGTCTGATCCTGAATTAAATATATGCTTCTTCTTATCTTGCTGAGCAAGTCATGAAAAGAAGAACCCTGATGAATGAAAATTTATACATGGCGTGGCATAGAAGTTTAGGCCACATTTCCAGAGCTAGGTTAAGATATTGATCAAGGAAAACATTCTCTCAATTCTAGATTATGATGATCTGGGAACATGTGCTGACTGTTACAGGGATAAGTTGACTAATAAGGATATTGAGGTCAACTTATGCTTCTGACTTGTTGAGTCTGATACATACGGATATCAATAGACCTTATACAGTTGCATTATCCAATTCCAAATATATTCTGACATTTATTGATGATTATTCCCATTACAATTATGTGTTCCTACTTAAAGACTGAAGGTTGAGAACCAATTAGGAAAATTCATCAAGATAGTCAAATATGACTGTGGAGGAGAGTATCATAGCAAACATGGTATTTCAGGACATGAAAAGATGCGTTTGTCAGATATACAGATTCGATTAAAATAGTGACATAATTCACTATGCTAGGTAATCTTGAGCAAAATGGTGTATTGCCAAAAGGCATAACTTCACCCTAAGGGACTTGAAGAAGTCAATATAGAAAAGGACTATTCTACCTGATTATTTAGGAGTTTGGAAACTCAGCCTTGCACATATTCATGTATGAGGCTGCCCTACTAGGGTTATATAATCCTTATAAAGAAATTTTGCATACTCATTCCATTCATTGTTATTTAATAAAATATCCCAATCACTTTAAAGCTACAACTTTTACTGTAGAGAAGGAGGGACCAGGATAGTGGAAACATAAATAGCTATGTTTCTAGAATACAATGTCTATGATGATGGTGGGCTCTTTGACCCTTCGATTGATAGTAGGGTGGATAATACAGTTATTATGTACCCACTACTCATACAATTAGATCTGGTGGATCTAGGTCTTTATATTGTGCCTATGTAAGAATAGGAACCCATACCTGTACACATAGAGGTTCCTAGGGTACAAGATCTAATGCAGTTATGTAAATCCACCAGAGTAGAAGACCCGCTATCTCATCTGATTACATAGTCTATTAGGTGAACATAACTATGATATTAGATATGTTATGAATCCAGTTACTTTTATAGAAGTTGTTTCTGAACCCAATGTGGAATTGTGGTGGGTTATAATGATGATGAGATGCAAGCCATGAAGCACAGTAAGGTCTGGGAGCTAGTTGATTTATAGCGGAACTATAAACCTGTCAGTTGTAAATGAAGTTTAAGACCGAAAGGATTTCGGAATAAAGTTCAGTGGTTTATAGGCTCGCTTAGTTGCTTAATGGTTCGCTTAGGGAAAAAGGTTGACTTTAATGTTAACTTTTCTCTCGTATCATCGTAGGATATATTTTAAGTGATTAAGGCAATTGTAGTTCATGATGATATAGATTACATCAGATGGCTGTCAAAATTGCTTTCCTGAATAAAGACCTTTATAAAGAGGTCCATATGGTACAACCTGAAGGATTTTAAGATCTAGATGGAACTGAAATGGTTTGCGCGTTAAGCAGATCAATATATGGTTTACATCAAACCTCCCAAAAGTGATACCTTACAGTTGATGAGGATATGACTTCTTTCAGCTTCATGGAAAAGAAAGTTAAAAAGATGCTTGTACTATGAGGTCAGAGAGAGCAAAATTATCTTCCTATTATAACATATGGATGACATATTGCTCATTTCAAATTACTTGACTATGTTGTAAGAGGTTTAGCAACTTTTGGTCAAGAACATTGAAATAAAGGACCTTGGTGAAGCATCTTTTATTCTAGGTATTCAGATTCACAGAGAAAGATCTCAATATTAAGTGCATACAGTAAGTATGTATTACAAAGGTTTAATATGGTTAACTGTAAGCCTATGGTGGCACCTATCTCTTATAGTGAGAGATAATCTCTGGCACCATATCCAAAGAATAAAGTAAAGAGAGAGGTTATAAGGAATGTTTCGTATTCTGGTACGGTTGATAACCTGATGTATGCTCGGGTATGTACTAGGTGGGACATTGCATTTACTGTTAGACTGTTTGGTCATTATCTGATTAACCCAAGTATAGACCATTGAAACGCAATCAAGTGAGTGTTGAGATACTAAAAGGAATCAAGGATTATATACTGAAATATAGCAAAGACAACAGACTAAACCTCGTAGGAAATTTAGATTCAGAATTTAGCTATATGTCTGAATGATTGAAAGTTTACTTAAGGTTACAATTTAACTTTGCAGATGGTACAATGTCATGAAAGAGTTTCAAGTAGACACAGATGATTTCCTCGACCATGCATGTAGAGTGCATGCTATGGGGCTGCTTTATAGATGGTTTAGCTCAGAAACTTAATTTCTGAGTTGTCTGTGGTTGATTTAATGACTAGATTCATTCGGTTGTACTGTGATAATCTTACTGCTATGTTGTTTAGCAATAATAAGAACATCACAGGGTCTATCATTTGAAGGTCAAATATTTGACCATAAAGGAGTTGACACGAAAAGATAAAATTAAGTTTTAGAACATTTAAAGATTTAGGAAAAGTTAGTTGATCCTTTAACTAAAGGACTTCACCCGCTTGTGTTTGAAATACAAGTATACAGTTCCTTAGACACTGTTAATTAAAGGATTATTATGTTTGCTCTATGTACATTTATACATTTGATGTATTATGATGGTATGATGGTTCATCGATAAAGATGATTATCATTTGTCCTCAATAATACATGTTATCATACATTGTCATAATACGTATGAAAGTCTTAAGATTTGTGTCAATCTTAAGCATTTAAAGGTCATTGGGCATATATATAGATTGACCTTGAGCTTATGTCATTTAGATGCATACAGTTTTATACGGATATCCTTAAAGTTTCACATGACATATGGGGATATAAGTTTTAATTCCATAAAGGTTCTCTAATGTAGTTTAACATTCAGTTGGAAAACATAAAGGATTCCTCTGATGCAGTTTAGCATTTGGTGAGAGGAAACAAGTTTTCTCTAATGCTATTTAGTATTCGGTGAGAGAAAATAGGATTTCTCTAATGTAGTTTAGCATAAAGTTAGAGAAATCGAGACTTACAAGCGGAAATTATATAATTTAGATCATAAAGATATCATCCTAGTTTGTCACACTCCATTTTTCCATTTATGTTAGTGAGGTATTAGGTATACGTGATTGCATTAGATCTGTGTCGCACATAACACATGCATTTGATATTTTTGATATCGAAAGCCTTACAGGACGGAATGATATACTTTCATTATCTTTGGATCAAATGTTTTGTTTTTAAAGTTAGTCAACTAATACAGTAGCGTAGCTTAACTGAGTTTTTAAACTGTTTTCAACTTGAGTCAATATTGTAATTAAGTATTGTCTAAGGGGGAGAATGTTGGATATTTTTTACTTTTCTTATAAAATTGGACAACATTTAATTGCATTTTTTGGTTTTTTAAAGAACTTATCGATTAAGTTACCTAATTTGATCTGGATAAAGATAATAAAGTGACTCAATAAATGATCTAAATTAATGGATCGAAGTCTGGGTAGAAAATGGATCTTGATCAGTGTAGGCCGGACCTATATCGAGCCTATAATGGGGAAGCTCGATATGGACGGTATATATAAATGTTAAGGTCTCCTACAGTTGGTCAGATTATTAGTAAGCATAAGGATTCTCTAACCTATTAAGAGAGCTTACGTTTTGAGAAAACTGTAGAAAGACATTGACCGTGTCCCGGTGAGCAGTTCTTATAAAGACGGTGACCTTTTACATTCGATCTGGGATATGTAACTAAGATACCATTATGTGTTACAGGCTAAGCATAAGATTAGTTTAGGCCGTATTTCTTCAGTCTCTCTCTTCACATTAACAGTTTTCTCCTAGCAGCAGTAGAACTAATGAACTACGTTGTGCCATCTCAGAGATCACAATTTCGACAAGAATAACACTTGGGAAAGGTTTCATGCCAACACACCCACCTTAATATATTAATCAATTCGAAAGCATGGTATCCCAGTACCTTCAATCAGGACTGAATAATATGAGATGGACATACCATTTCATTATCCACCAATCTTGAATTCCCAGCACCAATTTGATGGACCAGGCAAGATATGTAACAAAGCACAGCCGCAGTTAGCTATCAACATTTATAATAGAATGGGACAACCTTCCCAGTTTTTAATCCATATGTTCTAACATGATAATATGTTTCACCACCAACAAAAGTTAATGGATATGGTTAAACTGTCACTCTCCACCTGATGCAACATGCAACAGCTAGGAAAATCATTAATCTAACCAACTGTTGAAAGATGCGAAAATGCATCCAAGATGAAATGACAATTCGTGATGTCGGTGGTAATAAATGTGTGAAGGGTATTAAACTATTTGCCAATTGAACTTCTGCAAGGATTTGTATCATAGCGATACCCAGAACCCGTAAAACTTTTTCCGTTTAACCTTCTGTTAAATATAATACTACCTCGAGTGAAGATATGTTAAATTTCATAATTTTCTTATTCTGAAAGAGGAGTAGTTTATATAAATTATCCTAATCTTTTGTCCATTTTGACGTCAAACTTAGTTAAGCCTTTTAACGAGATCACTTTAATTATTTCACAAATTTTTGAAAAAATGAGAATCAATCGAATCATCCAATATCTGTAAATTGAAGATAACCAAGTTTTCCAGTAATAAATGCTAGACTGTAAAAATTAACAAACACTGATACACACTATTTTCTAGCCGTGATGTAAAACGAATGAGCAATTTAAGAAAGCAATGCGCGGTCCTTTTGAATGTCTTCCACCAGAGTGTCTAATTGAACCCTTTCTTAATTAAACTGTGCAGGATCCATTATCCAACATAAAAGTAGATCAAAAAGATTAAGCAAGCACTACAAAAGTACGTTAAAGGGGAAAAACAACCACCTCAATCTTGCGCATTTGATAAGGAGCATCATCACGGACCATAGTGTGCTACTTGGTGGAATATTCACCAATTTTCACTTTTTGCCTTCCACAATCTGAAGCGGCACTAGAATGATTGATCATTTGCATGTGACAATTTGTTTGTTGGATCCCAAACTTTTAGCGAAAATTAGAAATATTAAAATGAATTTTAAATGAGTGTTTTTGTATATGAATTATGTTATAGATGTTATTGTACCTTAAGAAAATTGATGAGAAAAGAAATTGATTAGTTTCGATGATTTTTATATTTGAGTAGTTTTGCATAGGTTATGAAAGTTAAAGTGAATGAGTTGATTGAAATGGAAGTTGAAAAGCAAGAAATAAAGAGAAAAAAGTGTGAAAATTTGAAGAATTAAGCAAGTTTGACTTTTTGGGGATAAATAGTTGACTTTTTGATTTAGGCAAAATTCGAGATAATGATCCGCATGAAAATTGTAGCTTCTATTGAAAGCTTTCTGTCTCTATAAAGTATGATATTTTTCGATATCGGATTTGAAAGTTATGATCTTCCGAAGATAAGGTTATTTTTGCTTGTTTTTTAAAAATGCTATTACGTATAGATTTGTGTGTACTGTGTTTTGAAGAAAATTTTGGACTGATGTGGTTTAAATTGGATTAAGTGGTCTACATAAAAGTTATAAAGAATTTGAATAGCTTTAAAATGATGTATAATATGTTATTTATGGACATGAGAATTGGAAGATATGAAATTTTGAAGTTTGAATGTGGTATAGGATGACCAATTTTCTGGCAGAATTTTTAATTGCAATATTGACTTAGCTAGAGGTTGAGATTGCCTTTAAGTTCTCATGAAAGTTTTAGACCATGTCTTGATCTTTCCATTGATGTGAAGTATGCAAATTTTGGACCATGGAATGTGAAGTTATGATTTTTGGAATTTTCTGTTACTGTTTTGAGATGACAAGTATAGGACATAAACTTTGATTTGAAAATTGGACTCTCTTAAAGGTCAAATTGATTTTTCTATCCTTCATTAAAGTTGTAGGATTCATTTTCATCTTTACATTGATATAAAATATGATATGTTTGGACCTTGTAGTTGAAAGATAGAAATTTTAGAAGTTATGTGATTATTTAGGGTGACATGATTTTGGACAGAAGGTTTGAGTGGGTTTTGGACCACTTTAGAGATAGAATTGATTTATAAGTTCTCATTTGAATTGTATAAATTGTTTTTATCTTTCCAATGATACCCAATTTGCAATTTTTGGAGTTTTGAGTGAAAAGTTATGAATTTTTGAAGTTCACTGGTTTTGTTAAGAAAAAGAAAAATCGAAGTCAAAGCAATTTTGTGATTGCGAGTTGTTCGCGATCGCGAGTTGGCCTTTCTCTCTATGGCTCATAATCGCGAGCTGGCCCTTTTCTCCTAGGCTGGCACTCGCGAGCCGTTGCAACTGCAAGCCGGCTTCTATTCTCAGAGCTGTGTGATTTTTTAATTTTGTTTTTTATTTAAATTTTCTCTTCCATTCTTTTGCTTATATCTTTTCCATCCGACATCCGATTGATCCGATTTTTAAAGTGTTGGATTCCTAAGACTTTCCTCTATCTGTCTATGGAGGATTATGAATTTTTGAGATTTAATTGAGGATGATTGATTTAATCAAAGTGAGTTGGATAATTTTCTGAACATAGTTCAGTTTTTGAGAAATTCTTAATCTATGGAGATCCGATTGAATTGATTCTTGAGGAAACATAAAATAGAGGCATGGGGATACAAGTCTTATGAAGAAACTGAATTTCAATTTAGTCCCTAAGACTTTCAATTTCAGAATGGAAGTCAGGTTCAGTGTGCAGTCTTGGATTAGAAAAAGTTGAAAGTATGTTGGCTATAATTTTTGCTCTAGTTGTGCAAATGAGGTGATTCTTGATTTGGATTAAACTAGATAAATAGGGCTACAAATGTTCTGAAGGACTTGAGTTTCAATTTAGTCTTTAAGAATGTCAATATTTGGATGGAATAAAGTACTGGAAAATGTGTTAGCATAAAAATAATCCGAAATGTTTGAAGTATAACTTTTGGCGTAGTGCACCAAATTAAATGATTTTGGTGTAGTTATGAAATTCAGACAATGAGGAACATTTCTCCAGAAGGAAGTTTTAGCAAATTCCTTCAATTTGATGGTTAGAAAAATGTCCTAAATTAAGCATGTATTCAAATGAAATATAGGGGCAATTTTGGAAGTTTACTTAAAGAGTTAAGTTAGTAGGTTAATAAATAAGGGCTTTTTGGTCATTTGGCTTTCATTAAGTGAAACAAGAGGAGTGGCTGTCGTTTTTAAGTTGGAGCAGCCGAAACTTTAGAGGAAAAGAGCAAAATGAAAGAAGAAGAAAGAAAGAAAGATGGTTTCGGTGGAGAAGAAGGAAGAAGAAAGAGAGAAAGCTAGGGTTTCGATTTTTTCTTGGGTTTCAAGCAAGATTTTAAGTAGATTCAAGGGGAAAAGTGTGGAAGAAGACAAGAGCT
>JANZLC010000009.1:13250573-13284386 GCA_026413385.1 Erythroxylum gracilipes
GAAGTTTTTCTCCGGAAAGCAAACAAGGTAGGATTTCTGATCCGAATATATTTTGATTCAAGTTTAAGCAATTATCGGGATCCGTTTGGAATCTGTAAAAATTTTAATTTCCGCTGTGCCCGTAATTCGATCACGATTAGATTCCAACAGAACATGCACTATTAATATATTATATATTCATTAACTACTAAATCCCTGTTTAAATACTTATTAATTGCATTTTGATCTAAGGAACTACTATTCTTCAATTAGATAGAGGTCTTCTATAATATCCAAGATAAGTATAAATTGACATAACAAAAAATTATGGATTATCTGATAAATTAAGACAGATTACCAAATCAATATTGTCAAAATGAAAGCATATAATATGAAAAGAAAGAGGTAATAGAGTCGCAATTATCGCATCTAGGTACAAATTTAGATTTAAAAAAAAAGGCGAACAAAATAAGAAAGCAAAAGGTCACATCACGTGCCTTTGTCATTAAGAAATAGGAGAGACGTTCGTTACATTAATAATTAAATGCCTACCAAAAAATGAACAAGAAAAGTTGAAATAATATGAAAATATCATTTTTTGAAAATCGAATCGGACCGATTGGTTTGACCTGTTAGATTGGCGGTTGGTCAGTTATCCGGTCCGATCTATTCTTAAAAATCGATTTTTAATTGAACTAGTGAGAACCGATCAAAACCAGTCAATTGATCGATTTAACCGACCGGTCCGACCACTGTTTCAATAAAATTTTTATTTATTTATTATTATTTTGGTATATTTTTGTATATTTTTTTAAATATTTTTAATATTATATATAATTAAATATAATTATTGTATAATTATAATGTTATACCGATTCAATCGGTGGTCGAATTGGTCAAATCGGTGACCAATAAAACCTTCAGTTTAATGTCCGATCCGAATTTTAAAATATTGAAAAATATACCATAAATGAAAAAAAAGAAAAGGCAATTATTATTATTATTATTATTATTATTATTATTATTTTGCCCTTTTTAGTTTTAACTTTTTTAATCCCTTTCGTTCTAAATTGCTCTTGTGGCAGGCGATCAAATAAGAGAAACCCTAGATCCGCCACGTGGAAGTTCCGACGTTGTGGGTCCATGCTTACGTGGCATACTACGCTATAATCTTACTGCAAGAAACAAAGTTTGTAAACTAATATATATACAGAAAAAACAGGACAAAGAGATAGAGAGGAGGGAGACATAGAGCGAGAAACAAGGCGCGGAGAGGCCGTCCAAAAAGCAGCAGCAGCTCAGATATAGAGAGAGAGAGAGGGGAGACAGAGATAGGGGGAGAGAGACAGCAGAGACAGTTTCTCGTTTCTTTTAAGAGCTCGGCATTTTTCAACGTCCGAAATTTGAATAATTAAGACAAAAAAATCACCAAATAATTGATTAAGGAAAGACGAACATAGAAAAGCAGTGAATCAATACACATCATAGAAGTATTAAATTCCTGGATCTTGAAGGTTTCCATTTAGCTCTGACTGCTGCATTTTTGATCGGATTCGGTTTCTCTGTTATTTATGTACAGTTGTTGAGTTTGGAGGAGAGATCCTTCTAGAGCGAGGAATCTAGAAGGGCGTCGGATCTGGTGCTTGACGGCGGTTGATTGATTGGCGGATGAGAGAGGTAGATAAAGAGGAAAAGGATGAAATGGGTAACATTGCTTAAGGACATAAAAGAAAAGGTCGGTTTAGCTCAATCTCTGCCAACTGCTTCTTCTTCTTCTACTGCTGCCTCTTCATCGTCTTTGCCCAGTCGCGATAATTCTTCTTCATTTCTTCATGATTACATCTTCTCTCCTTCCAGGTTCGAAAATGTTTCTTTCTTTCTTTTTTTTTAATGAAGAAAGGGATTTCTGTTTCTGCCATGGTTTTGACTTTTTAGTAATATGATTAACTGAGCAAATTTTAGTTACACGTTTTTGGTTCTATTTTTTCTTTTATTATGGAAATTATCAGCATTGACCATCCTTGACATTGATCTGTAATGGGGAGTAAAAATGAGCTCCTTATAACTACTTTTTAGTTTCAATCCAAAGCTTATAGTTTATTTGTGTTGATCAAGTACTTACTTTAGAATTGGTTAGGTTTATTTTCAGAAGGATAAGTGTTTAACGTGATGGATTGGAGGGAAAATGGACTTTTGATTTTATGCTCATTAACGTGCTGGACATGTTCATTCCCTTTGGTTTTATTAACAGTGACAAGATTGACGTGTTCAAATGAATTTGGTAATCCTTAATCCTCATAGATGGTCATGGTACAGCGGATGATGATGTAGTTTCCACAGTTTAGTTTTGGGTTATATTCATGGAATTTCAATACTGATTCTCTGTTGATTGAAAATCCTGAGCAAATGTCCGAGTATATCTTTTCTTCCTGTCATAGTTTTTGTACTAAAAATGAGCTTATCATATTAGCTAGTCCCTTCTTACTTGAATAGAAAAGGTTGGATGGGGAGAACATAAAACTCTATGACAAACAAGAAATGATCTAATTCCTGAACAATGGAATCTAAGTAGTCTTCACGAGTCCAACAGTTTCGGATCCTTTAAACGTCATGAGACCATCATAATTATACCATTTTACTTTTGATATTTCTAGGAATCATTCATCCATTTTGTTTTCTACTTTCTGATGTAGAATCTGTATCTTGTGCATTTGCTTATCTTTAACTGATAGGAGTGGAGCATTTTACTTATTATCTTACTTCCATCTAGAATGAATTTTCCAAGTTCTCACTGCCCAACATAGTTGGATGGTAGTTTAATTTGTGTGACCTTTTAGGTGTGGTGAATTAAACCATCCTGCACCTTGTTTTTGAGTCTCCATGTAGTTAATCTATATCTTATGAATGCAATACCTATGTGCTGATGCTTTTAGTGATATTTGTAAATCATGGAGTGTTTGTTGCTAGATTTGAAGAGATACTCAATTATACAGAATTACAGTATTTTGGATCAATCATGACAGTTTATAGAATGCTCTTTTGCACTTGTATGAAATTTTTTTCCAACTATCAGTTTCCCAACTCTCCTTTTTCCTTGTCAAAGCAGAGACAGTCATGAACTGGAATTGGACTTCAAAAGATTTTGGGAGGAATTCCGCTCATCCAGCTCTGAAAAAGTACTTTGCTTTTATGTATTATCTTTTATTGTACTTCTACTATGCTATCTTCTTTTGCCTCATGTATGCTAATGGAAATCATTTACTTGTCAGAATATTATGGCATGTGAGTGCTAATAGCTCTTCAATTTTCTGTGCAGGAGAAAGAAACGGCCCTGAACTTGACTGTAGATGCTTTTTGTAGATTAGTCAAACAGCATGCAAGTGTAGCTCAATTAGTTACTGTGTAGGGACTTGTTCCTCTTATATCTTAAACTGTATTTGTTTTTCTTTATGTCATAAAATGATTTCCACAAGATTGGTATTGCCATTGGTTTACTTCAATTTAGATACACGAATTATCTCTCCTTTGAACATATTGGTTTCAAGCCAAATTTAATAAATATTGTTAAACTGATGATTTATCCGTAATCTTTTCTGTTTGTTTAGCATTTGTAATTTCATGCAACTATTCTTCGAGTACATGCTTATTTAAATCTTTAGTCTTGATATTTGTGGCTAAATGGTTGTTTTCATCTCCTCTTTTATGTCAACTTGACTTTTGCATAGGTTATAACATTCTTACGATTTACTTGGTTTTCTTTGTTGCACAAGATTTTTTTTTCTTCTTCCATGTAGTGAACTTGCTTTTTACCTCCATTAAAATATCCCAAAACAAGGACTTCATTTATTGTGAATACTCTTTTCTCTTTTCTGCCACATAAGCTCTCAAATAGCTGAAATAATTTGAAAATTCTTGAGCCACAGGTTAGTTGAGACACATATATTCTGCTTCGTCATTGGAAGAGCATTTGTATCTGATATTGAGAAGTTAAAGATCAGCAACAAAACAAGATCTTTGGATGTAGATAAACTGTTGAATTTCTTTTCCGAAGTAACAAAGGTTTGTCTTCCAAACATTTGTCAAGTATGCTGCTGTTTTTGTCTTGAATATTAGTGGTTTAAAGGTGCTTCTGTGTCTTTTCTGCAGGATGGCATCAGTCCTGGATCTAATGTGTTAACTGCTTTAGAAGTCCTTGTATCTGGGGTATTTGTCCTCATAAACCAGTTTCATAGTTGAAGTTCTCGCTTTTTCTTGCTTCCTTGTCACCGCATAGTCTTGTAAAATACTGGAATTGAATTACTCTATTTTTGTGGCATTTATGTGGTTTGTGATCATTTTCCTTAGTTACATAAAAGCGTTATCTATGCTTATTGACTTTGCTTATTGGGGGATAATTTTGAATGAGTTTGACACTGAATGTGAGTTAGATTTATTGTTTATTTTCCACCATAATTTTCTCAATTATGGAAAACCTTGCAAGGATACATTTTAATTGATTTAATTACTATATCAAGTTTGTTTGGTTGTTTGAATATTTATCAAGTTTGTTTGGTTGTTAATATTCAATAATTAAATTCTATCTTCTTTATTTGCAGCCTGTTGATAAGCAGTCACTCCTTGATTCAGGGATATTTTGCTGTCTCATTCATATTTTAAATGCATTCCTGAGTTCTGAATCCAATCCAATACAAAAGGCTTCTCCAACGGAAGTTCCATTAGAAATTGAAACAGATTGTGATAGTGACGTCAGACAAGTTCGCCAGCTTGAGGTAGCATTTTAAACATGAATCTGATCTTCTAGTTGGTATTGTTAATCATGACACATTTGCTTCTCTTTTTTGTTCTGTGCGTTCAGAAGAAGGGGAGTAGGGGTAGCATCTCTTTGAGTGGGGTGAGCAAACTGTGCTATAGGCCAGCATTTGACATGATTTATTCGTTGCTTTTCTTTCTACTCCCTCTTGGGCATCTCAACACTTGTCGTTCCTGAATTTGTTCGTGAAAGCTGTTGGGTGATGGATTTGTTTGATGAACTAAAACATTAAATTTGTCTTCTCTTGGTATCTTTGAGAAACAGAAGCCATGAACTTGTCTATAGTGCCTGAATTTTAATACTGAGCTCAATTAATTCTAAATTAGTTTTTTAAATATAAAATAATTTACAGGTTTAGTTCAGCTTCTTGTTCAGAAAGAGGCTTAGTTTTGTTCTTCTTAATTTAATTATTGTAGATATGTTAGATGTAAAGGAAGTTCTCAAGGCATGGTAATCAATATCTTAGATTTTTAGTGAAATGGCTTGGCAAACCAGCAAAAGAAAGCACTTGCACTGATGATGATGAGCTGAAAAAAGTGTATCTAGACTAAGAGGAGTATGTCAGGACCTACTCATCAGAGTTGAGTTCTTTTCGAACCTGAGGAGATTGATACAGGAGCTAAATTAATTTGAATTAGTTTTTACATAGAAACTAACTTTGAATAGATTTAATTTCTTCTCCAAAAACAGGCCTAAATTTGTTCTTCCTATTTTAATATGTTAAGTACTTTTCATACTTGGTTTAGACCTTAGATTTTATGATTTTCATTTAAGAGATCCTAGTACAATTAACTTTACATCAAAATGCTGTAAATAACTGACCTGCCCTGTTCTCAGCAGCCTACAGTTATTGTCTTAATACCATAAGGTTTTATTACATATGCCTAAGTTCCTTTTCTGTCTTAGTCCCATTCATCTAGTTTCGAGGCCTAATTTGTTGATTTATTTTTTCTATTTTATTCATCTACATCAAATATGATCTTGGTGCCTTGTTTGGAATAAAGGCTGTTTATAGTGTCAATAGTGCTTTATCATCTGGATAATAGATTAGCAGTTGGTAACTTATAAATTCTTGCCTTCTATTTTATTTTTATTATATGAAGATGTCATGGAACTACTAGAATTATGTTCAATCTCTTATCTAGTTGTACATATCATTTTTACGTTTATCATGTAGACATTTTATTTCTTCATGGATAATCTTTTAACTCTTGAAATTGCTATGGTATAGTATAAGGGAGTAGGATGTTAACTGTTTGAAGGATATAGGTTTTTGAAGCATGATTGCTTGAAGGGATACCTATTCCTTCAATATATTTTTTATCTAACATAGGATATGTCTCCCCTCTGAGTTTATTATTACTTCAATAGTTCTATCATGGAATTAGTTAAAGTTGTGAAATCATCTTGTACTGATTCTTACTTATTTTTGTATGCAGTTTGCATCTCAAACCACATGACTGATTTGTGTATATTTGAGTGACATTAAGTACAAATTATGCTAATTAATTGGATTGCAGGTTGAGGGAAGTATAGTCCATATCATGAAAGCTTTGGCAAGTCACCCATCAGCAGCACAGAGTTTGGTAGAGGATGATTCACTTCAGTTGCTGTTTCAAATGGTTGCCAATGGGTCGTTGAAAGTCTTTTTTCAGTATAAAGAAGGCCTTGTTCCACTGCACAAAATACAACTTCATAGGCATGCAATGCAGGTAATATACAGTTTTTCTTTTTTAATTGCACGAGTTGCAATTGTGGAGCGCTTCATAAGCTTCCTTAAAATTGTACTTATTTGGTCTAATGTTGAAAAATCTTATGGTCTGATGGTTGCAACTTGATTTTTCAAAATTTATGTTTCTTTAATGATCCAGATACTAGGTCTTCTTTTGGTCAACGATAACGGGAGCACGGCCAGATACATACGAAAACATCATCTGGTATTGCCACCATATGATATGCCTCATATCAATATCATTATAGTAATATGGGGATTTTAATTGCACATTGAGTTCCCACAGCTCATCTCCTACAACAGAGCATCCGAATAATTATTTTGTATGTCCTGTAATATGTTATGCTTATTCCAACATTTCATAGAACATAGGTATTTTTTTTTTAATCTTTCAAGCTTCTAAATAGAAAATTTCTTTCTGTTTACATCACTTTCTATCATTCTTTTTAAAGCTCCTTCCAACTTTTTTCTCTCGTTTGCAGATTAAAGTTCTTTTAATGGCAGTCAAAGATTTCAATCCAGATTGTGGTGATTCTTCCTATACTATGGGCATTGTGGACTTGTTACTAGAATGTGTTGTGTTGTCATATAGACCTGGTAATTGGCCCTTGATTTTTCCTTAAAGTGACTGAAAGACTTATGATGCCTAGATTTGTTTGTTCTTGAGTGCTCAAATGAAAATTTAATAGAATGCCTACATATCATTTACGGTTTTAAGATTGTAGTAACCTTAAATGTTCTTATACATGTTCAAATGTGTGCAACCTTGAATTGTAGAGGCTGGTGGTATCAGACTCAGAGAAGATATACACAATGCCCATGGCTATCAGTTTCTTGTTCAGTTTGCACTGGTTCTATCCGCCATGCGACTAAACCGGGTTTCTCTGTCTCTCCATTCAAAGATCAATTCTGACCAAGATAAGATTTCCAATGGTTCTGACACAATGAAGTATGTTGAGGGACAGGATAGGACAGAGAAAGAGGATCCCCCCTTCGAGAACTTATCTCCTGCTCTGTCTAGACTGCTTGATGTTTTTGTTAGTCTAGCTCAAACTGGTCTATCTGAACCAATAGGATCTTCTGGGGGCAAAGGTTCTGGGTCTTCTCATGCCAAGGTTGGTGGCCGTAGCAGAAGTCCTGCACCATCTCTTGATCGGATTGTTGATGAACATTGGGATATAGACAACAGTAAAGTAAAAGACCTTGAGGCAGTTCAGATGCTGCAAAACATTTTTCTCAAGGCAGATGATAGGGAACTGCAGGCAGAAGTTTTGAATAGAATCTTTAAGATATTCTCCAGTCACATTGAAAACTACACATTGTGCCAACAATTGCGAATAGTTCCACTTTTAGTCCTAAATATGGCTGGTTTTCCAGCATCATTGCAAGAGATAATCTTGAAAATTCTTGAATATGCCGTGACTGTGGTGAATTGTGTCCCCGAGCAGGAATTACTCTCTCTGTGTTGCTTATTGCAGCAACCAATAACATCAGAACTGAAGCATACAATACTATCTTTCTTTGTAAAACTTCTATCATTTGATCAACAATACAAGAAAGTGCTTCGAGAAGTTGGCGTACTTGAAGTCCTGCTAGATGATTTGAAGCAGCACAAGTTTCTTTTGGGAGAAGAGCAACTAAGTGCTACTTTTAACCATTCTGATAAAAAATCTAGCTTGAGTAGCTTTAAGAAACACTTGGATACAAAAGATGCTATTATCTCTTCACCCAGGCTAATGGAATCTGGTTCAGGGACGTTTCCTATTTTTGAAATTGAGGGCACAATATCTGTTGCATGGGACTGTATGATCTCTTTGGTGAAGAAAACTGAAGCCAATCAAGCATCATTTCGTTCAGCTAATGGTGTAGCTACTGTTCTTCCTTTTCTGATTTCTAGTGTTCATCGTCCTGGTGTCCTTCGGATATTGTCTTGTTTGATTGCTGAAGATGTTGCTCAGGTTTGTAAATCTTCATGTGTTGAACATTTGGATCCATAGTTACCACTCTCAGTTTTGTGTTCTCATATATTTTGGACTTTTGCAACTGGTGCTTTGATGATTAGCTTTTGAAGTTATAAATATTAAAATATTTGCAACGTTTGCATGTACTTCATTTATAAATAATTCCTGACACTTGCTCACTGATGCTGGATCGTTCTTTGGAGTAAATTTGCTTGATCATTTGATTCCATTTTCCAGGCTCATCCTGAAGAATTAGGCACTCTTGTTGAAGTTCTAAAAAGTGGAATAGTTACTAACGGTATGGGGAATCAATATAAGCTTCAATTTGATGCTAAATGTGACATGATGAGTGCCTTGTGGCGCATACTGGGAGTTAACAGTTCAGCTCAGAGGGTCTTTGGTGAAGCCACTGGGTTTTCTCTTTTACTGACCACACTACATAGTTTCCAGGGTGATGGAGGAGAGGCAGGAAAATCTTCCTTGGCAGTTTGTATGAAGGTCTTCATGTATTTAATGCGCCTCATTACAGCTGGTGTGTGTGGCAATGCTATTAATAGGATGAAAGTGCATTCTATTATATTGTCCCAAACATTTTATGATCTTCTATCTGAATCTGGCTTGCTTTGTGTTGAGTGTGAAAAGCAAGTTATACAGTTGTTGCTAGCGATTGCTCTTGAAATTTTGCTTCCACCCTCATCAGAGAGTGTAGGACCCAATGTCAATGAATCTGAACCAGTTACTTCTCTTTTAACTACATCTGGTTTTTGTGATCTGGACAAGGAACGAGTTTACAACCCTGGCGCCATTAGAGTTCTGCTTCGTTCATTATTGTTCTTTACTCCCAAGGTGCAACTAGAATTACTAAACCTCATTGATAGGCTTGCTCGGGCTGGGTCATTTAACCAGGAAAACCTCACTTCTGTGGGTGAGAAATGGATATTTTTGGCAATCTTCCAATTCTTTTTGGTTTTATCAATTAGCTTATCTGGTAATTTCTTTACCATTTTCTTATTTTCTCTAGGTTGTGTGGAACTTCTGTTGGAGATGATTCGTCCTTTCCTTTTAGGCTCATCTCCGTTGCTTTCTTATACATTGAAGATTGTGGAAGTTCTTGGAGCATATAGGTAGAACAATTTGCCTTTTGTGTGAATTATAACATTACTCAGTTTGTCTCACATCTATTTGTTGGAAAATAAGATTATTATTTCTGGTAATAGGTTGTCTCCTTCCGAACTTCGTCTGATTATTAGATATATTTTACAAATGAGGCTCATGAATTCGGGTCCTATTCTTGTTGATATGATGGAGAGACTGATCCTTATGGAAGACATAGCCTTGGAGAATGTATCTTTGGCACCATTCGTTGAGATGGACATGAGCAAAATGGGTCATGCTTCAATTCAGGTCTCTTTGGGGGAAAGATCATGGCCTCCTGCTGCTGGATATTCGTTTATATGTTGGTTTCAGTTTAAAAATTACCTGAAGTCACAAGGTAAGGAAACAGAACCACTGGAAGTTAGTCCTTCTAAGAGACGGAGTGGCTCTAATGGTTCTCGCAGTGAGCGCCATATTCTTCGAATGTTTTCTGTTGGCACAGCAAATAACAAGAGCACAGTCTATGCAGAACTTTATCTTCAGGAGGATGGTGCTCTAACCCTTGCTACCAGCAACTCTTCCTCCCTGTCTTTCTCTGGATTAGAATTGGAAGAAGGGAGGTGGCATCACCTTGCAGTTGTTCACAGTAAACCAAATGCTCTTGCTGGACTATTCCAAGCTAGTGTTGCATATGTTTACCTTGATGGGAAGCTAAGACACACAGGGAAACTAAGTTATTCTCCATCTCCTTTAGGGACGCCTTTGCATGTAACCATCGGAACCCCTATGAGTTGTGCAAGTGTTAGTGACCTAACATGGAAACTCCGTTGTTGCTATCTTTTTGAGGAGGTGCTCACAGCAGGGTGTATATGTTTTATGTTCATTCTCGGTAGAGGCTATAGAGGGCTTTTCCAAGATTCGGATCTTTTGCGTTTTGTGCCCAATCAGGCTTGTGGTGGTGGTGGTATGGCTATCTTAGATTCTTTGGATGATGACTTGTCATTGGTAAATACACAAAAACTTGAAAATGCTGGCAAGCAAGGGGATTCTAAGGCAGATGGTAGTGGAATTGTTTGGGATTTGGAAAGGTTAGCAAATCTTTCACTACAGCTTTCTGGGAAGAAACTTATATTTGCATTTGATGGAACATGCACTGAAGCTATTCGAGTGTCTGGGACATTCTCCTTGCTCAATTTGGTTGATCCAACTTCAGCTGCTGCTTCTCCTATCGGGGGTGAGTTACTACAGTCTGGATTGTGTGTTTTTCAATGTTCTTAGGTAGTGGGTATCTTTATAAAGTAGGATGCTACTCAGAATTATTTCATGAATGTTTCTTCTTCTTTTTTTTTTTTTTCCAGGTATACCACGATTTGGACGTCTCTATGGGGATGTCCACATCTGTAGGCAATGTGTGATTGGTGATACTATACGTCCCATTGGTGGGATAGCTGTAGTGCTGACTCTTGTTGAAGCTGCTGAATCAAAGGATATGCTTCACATGGCATTGATATTACTGGCTTGCGCACTGCAGCAGAATCCCCAGAACGTGAAAGATATGCAAACATGCAGGGGTTACCATTTGTTATCTTTATTTCTTCATCGTAGAATGTCATTCTTTGACATGCAATGTCTGGAAATCTTTTTCCAAATTGCAGCATGTGAAGCTTCTTTTGCTGAGCCAAAGAAACTGGAAAACGGCCAAACTACGCCTCCTACTGAAACTTCTCAGGAATCCAGCTTTGAGGACCTTAGCTTGTCAAAGTTTCGTGATGAAGTTTCTTCAGTTGGATCTCATGGTGATATGGATGATTTTTCTGCTCAGAAGGATTCATTCAGTCATATTTCTGAGCTGGAAAACTCTGATATACCAGTTGAAACTTCAAATTGCATTGTCTTGTCTAATGCAGACATGGTTGAACATGTCCTGTTGGACTGGACATTGTGGGTTACAGCTCCAGTCCCAATTCAAATTGCACTGCTAGGTTTCCTTGAGCATTTAGTATCTATGCACTGGTATAGAAATCATAATCTTACTGTTCTGCGTCGAATAAACCTTGTTCAACACTTACTAGTGACATTACAGCGGGGTGATGTTGAGGTTCCTGTTTTAGAGAAACTAGTTGTCTTGCTTGGGGTCATCTTGGAAGATGGATTTCTAGCTTCTGAACTTGAAAATGTGGTTAGATTTGTGATTATGTCATTTGATCCACCTGAATTGAAACCAAGGGATCGAGTAATGCGAGAATCAATGGGTAAGCATGTAATTGTGAGGAATATGCTGCTGGAGATGCTTATTGATTTACAAGTAACCATAAAATCAGAAGAGTTGCTTGAACAATGGCATAAAATTGTTTCATCCAAATTGATCACATATTTTCTTGATGAAGCTGTTCATCCTACGAGTATGAGATGGATCATGACTCTTCTTGGGGTGTGTCTTGCTTCTTCTCCCACATTTGCTCTTAAATTCCGCACTAGTGGTGGTTACCAGGGTTTGATGCGAGTTCTCCCGAGTTTTTATGATTCTCCAGACATATATTATATATTATTCTGTCTGATATTTGGAAAGCCTGTTTATCCAAGACTGCCAGAAGTTCGCATGCTCGATTTTCATGCCCTAATGCCAAGTGATGGAAGCTATGTGGAGTTGAAATTTGTAGAGTTATTGGATTCTGTGATTGCAATGGCTAAATCTACATTTGATAGGTTGAGCTTGCAGTCAATGCTTGCCCATCAAACTGGTAATCTTTCCCTGGTTGGTGCTAGCCTTGTGGCAGAGCTTGTGGAGGGAAATGCAGACATGGCTGGAGAGCTTCAAGGTGAAGCATTAATGCACAAAACTTATGCAGCACGCTTAATGGGTGGGGAGGCATCAGCTCCTAGTACTGCAACTTCAGTGTTGAGATTTATGGTTGATCTTGCAAAAATGTCTCCAATGTTTACAGCTGTTTGTAGGAGGCCAGAATTTCTTGAAAACTGCACAGATCTTTATTTCTCTTGTATAAGGTTTGTCTTTATACTTCTTATGGTCTGTTGTGATTTGTATTTCTTTCTTTGTGCCTCTTCGGATGATGAATTTTAGTTACCTTGACACCAACCATAGGTACTTGATTTAAGCAAGTAAAATTCTATCATCTGTTTGTTCTATATTTAATTTCCCATCTTTTTATTTGAGGTTTAGGGGTTATGATGCTTTTCTTACAGGGCAACTTATGCTGTGAAGATGGTAAGAGCACTCTCTGACAAGACAGAAGAAAAGAGCTTGAATGATTGTGATGATACGTGCAGTTCCCAAAATACTTTCTCCAGTTTGCCTCATGAACAAGAACAATCTGCCAAGACCTCCATTAGCATAGGGAGCTTTCCCCAGGGTCATGCAAGTACAAGTTCTGAAGATACGCCAGTACCTAAAAATTATGTTGTTGACAATGAAGCAGATCTCAAGACTGCTAGTCCCCCTGATCCTTTGAAACAGCTGGTGCAAGGTGGCTTTGTTGTTCAGAACCCGGATACAGAGAATGTTGACCAAGTCTCTGCCTCCTCAAATGAAATTAGTGCACGTAATGTTGGCAGTAACATGGATCAAAGTTCTGCATCTCTTACTATATCGGATTCACCCATCATGTCAGAGAAATCAAATTCAAAAATTCCACTTGTGCAGTCTACATCTCCAGTTGTTGCATTGACCTCATGGCTAGGAAATTCACACAATTATGAACCCAAACCTTCATTAAATGCTTCTCCTTCAACAGAATCTTCTGTGGCAGCCCATGAACTAGATTCATCTTCATACTTGAAGTCTAGTTCTCAATATCCATCTGATGCAAACACATATTTTGCAGTCAGTGCAAAAGTGCTCCTTGAAATTGATGATTCTGGTTATGGTGGCGGTCCATGCTCTGCAGGAGCAACTGCTATGTTGGATTTTTTGGCAGAAGTTCTTTCTGATTTCATAACTGAGCAAATGAAAGCATCACTAGTTATTGAGAGTGTTTTGGAAATGGCACCTTTATACATTGACCCTGAGCCTGTTCTAGTTTTTCAGGGTTTGTGCCTTAGTAGACTGATGAACTTCATAGAGAGGCGTCTTCTTCGTGATGATGAGGAAGATGAGAAAAAGCTAGATAAAAGTCGATGGTCATCAAACTTAGATGCATTGTGCTGGATGATAGTAGACCGCGTTTACATGGGTGCTGTTCCTCAGCCAGCTGGTGTGCTGAAGACCCTGGAATTTTTATTGTCGATGCTGCAATTAGCAAATAAAGATGGTCGCATTGAAGATGCAGCTCCTGTAGGAAAGGGTCTTTTATCTATTACACGAGGAAGCAAACAAACTGATGCTTACATACATTCACTCCTTAAGAACACTAACCGCATGATATTGTATTGTTTTCTTCCATCATTCTTAGGCAACATTGGAGAAGATGAGCTCCTTTCAAACTTGGGTTTACATAATGAAACAAAGAAGATGTTATCCTCATGCAATTTGCCAGAAGAATCAGGAATTGATATTGGAACAGTTTTGCAGTTACTAGTTGCCCATAGGAGAATTATTTTCAGTCCCATCAATTTGGATGCTGATCTAAATTGCTGCCTTTGTGTAAATCTATTGTCTCTTCTGCGTGACCATAGGCGAAATGTTCAGAACATGGCTGTTGACATTGTCAAGTATCTTCTGGTGCACCGCAGGTCTGCACTAGAAGACCTGCTTCTGTCTAAAGCTCATCAAGGACAGAATCTGGATGTATTACATGGTGGTTTTGACAGGTTATTAACTGGAAGTCTTTCTGCTTTCTTTGAGTGGCTTCAGGGTTCTGAGCAGATAGTCAACAAAGTATTGGAGCAATGTGCAGCTATTATGTGGGTCCAGTATATTACTGGATCGGCAAAATTTCCCGGTGTAACAATAAATGGCCTTGAGGGACGTCGTAAGAGAGAAATGAGTAGAAGATTGCGAGATATTTCAAAGTTGGACTTAAAACATTGGGAGCAACTGAATGAACGGAGATATGCTTTGGAAATGGTTCGTGATGCGATGTCCACTGAGTTGAGAGTTGTTCGCCAAGATAAGTACGGTTGGGTTCTACATGCTGAAAGTGAGTGGCAAACCCTCCTTCAGCAACTTATTCATGAGCGGGGAATATTCCCAATGCTTAAGTCCCCTGTAACTGAAGATCCTGAATGGCAGCTTTGTCCCATTGAAGGTCCATATAGAATGCGCAAAAAGCTTGTGCGCTTTATGTTGAAGATTAATACTGTTCGAAATGCTCTGGATGGGCAATTTGAACTGGGAGAACTTGAGCTGTCAATGGGGAAACATGAAGATGTGCCTGATGCTTCTCATACTGACTCTGAGTATTTTTTAGATCTCTTCAATGACAGTTCCAATCAAAATGGAGTTGAGAGTGAGACGTATGGGGAGATTTTCAAAGAAGCAGATAATGACAGACATATGGATTCTGCTAGGAGCAAGTGGAATGATGATAAAGCTAGCAGTGTGAATGATGCTAGTCTTCACTCAGCACTTGAGTTGGGTGTCAAGTCCAGTACTGCCTCTGCTCCAATGTCAGAGAGCATAAGAGAAAAGTCTGAAATAGAATCTCCTAGGCAATTATCTTCTAATAAGATCAATGAAGCCAAAGCTGTGGAGCATAAGTCAGACAAGGAACTTAATGATGACGGTGAATATCTCATAAGACCATATCTGGAACCGCTTGAAAAGATCCGCTTTAAATATAACTGCGAGCGAGTTTTAGGTCTGGACAAACATGATGGTGTATTTCTGATAGGGGAAATCTCTTTATATGTAATCGAGAATTTTTACATAGATGATACTGGATGCATATGTGAAAAGGAATGTGAAGATGAACTCTCTGTTATTGATCAGGCTTTGGGTGTAAAGAAGGATGTTACTGGCAGTATTGATTTCCAGTCGAAATCAACTTCATCTTGGAGCACAATTATAAAGACATCTGTTGGAGGAAGGGCATGGGCTTATAGTGGTGGGGCATGGGGCAAGGAAAAAGTGTGTACCAGTGATAATTTACCACATCCTTGGCATATGTGGAAGCTCAACAATGTTCATGAGATTTTGAAACGTGACTACCAGCTTCGTCCTGTTGCTATTGAGATATTCAGCATGGATGGGTGCAATGATCTCCTGGTATTTCACAAAAAGGAAAGAGAAGAAGTTTTCAAATATCTGGCGTCAATGAATCTTCCAAGGAGTAGCATGTAGTGCTTCTACTTCCCACTGCTTCTATTCTGTGGTTTACCTTTATATGAAAATGATAGGTTTAAATTCTCCAAAAAAAAAAAAGAAAATGATAGGTTTAAGCTTTCTCCATGTTTTTTGTTTTGCCCTATAACTGACATGGATTTGGTGCTATAGCTTCTTCTCTGGTGAATCTGTGATTTATTACTGCTGATGATATGAAAATTGAAAATACCGGTAATGTTGATGATTATTTCCAATTATCCTGGGAAAATATGTGATAGGTTCCAGTAGCATCAAAGCCTACTGGTAACATCAAGCAAAGTTACAATATGTAAGCTTTGGTCTTTGCATATAAAGACTGTTAGGGTTTATGTTTATAGATAAATCCATCGCATGGCTGATCTAGAACATGATTTGAAGTGAATGAAGAGTTAAAATTAGGAAGGAACCTTAAACATGTGTGAAAATTGTGGGTCATATTAAGGCCTTAATGTGAAGTTTCATCATGGGCATATATGCAATGGTATACAGTATATGAAATATTTATGGGAAGTTGCTTTTCAAATGGAAGATCAGAAGGTCTTGCAGATGTAATGCATGTGGGTTACTATGCTATTTGGGTAGTCTAACAGGTCACTTTATGTATACACTGTTCTGTGACTGCTGAAATAACCTTGTAAATAGAATTTCCTTGCGTAGTGGACCTGCTAAGATGCCCTTATTTTCTTCCAGAACTTGTTTCTCTATTCTTGTGTGGTTCTACTTTATACGTACTTGCCTTACTCATGCTACACTGCTTATTTTGATGTTGGGTTTGCTTCTTCCTTATCTTGAATATTTGAACCTATTGTCCTGATTTCATGATTTCGTCCTTGCTTAAGGTTGGACCCCATAATTTCTGGTTCAGCAAAACAAGAAATTAATGAAGGCAGTCGTTTATTCAAGTTAATGGCTAAATCCTTTTCAAAAAGGTGGCAAAATGGAGAAATTAGCAATTTTCAATATCTAATGCACCTCAACACCTTAGCTGGCCGTGGCTACAGTGATCTCACCCAATATCCAGTGTTTCCTTGGGTTCTTGCAGATTATGAGAGTGAAAATCTTGACCTGACCAATCCTAAAACTTTTCGTAAGCTTGACAAACCAATGGGATGCCAAACACCAGAAGGGGAAGATGAATTTAAGAAAAGGTATAATGAGATACAAATCACATGGATTTGTTGTTAAAAATTCCTCATTCCTTATTTGCTTTTCATTTTTGATCTTTACACAGATACGACAGTTGGGATGATCCTGAGGTGCCGAAGTTTCATTATGGTTCTCATTATTCTAGTGCGGGGATTGTCCTGTTCTATCTTCTACGCCTGCCACCATTTAGTGTAGAGAATCAGAAACTGCAGGGTGGCCAATTTGATCATGCTGACCGTCTTTTCAATAGTGTTAGAGATACTTGGTTAAGTGCAGCAGGGAGGGGCAACACATCCGATGTCAAGGAATTGATTCCAGAATTCTTTTACATGCCAGAATTCTTGGACAATAGGTTTAATCTCAACTTGGGGGAGAAACAATCAGGAGAGAAGGTTGGTTTGATCAGAAGTTGAATCTTCTTCTTTCCACTTAGTTTCCTTTCGTCAATATCAGCCAATACTCATTAGTCATTACCCTCTGCATTGCCTGTTACTTCTGATTTTGTTTTGGTAACAATCTAAGGACAACCCTTTTTCCAGGTTGGCGATGTCATATTACCTCCATGGGCTAGAGGCAGTGCTAGAGAATTCATCAGGAAGCATAGGGAAGCACTGGAGTCTGATTACGTTTCAGAAAATCTTCATCACTGGATAGACCTCATTTTTGGATATAAACAAAGAGGGAAGGTATGCTGGATTCTCTCTGTTCCCCCATCTTCCCTTATTCATGTGTATATCTCCTCTCTTTTTGCTCCTTTATCTGGAAGAAAACAATAAAACTGTGAGATTTTGGCAAGATGTATGCTTTCAATAGTAGAGGGATTTGAGTTTGACTAGTCCTATATGTTTAAATGTGTCTATCATTATTCTAGTTTAATTTAATGCTCCTTGGACAGGCAGCTGAAGAAGCTGTGAATGTTTTCTATCACTACACATATGAGGGGAGTGTGGATATAGACTCAGTTACAGATCCTGCGCTGAAAGCCTCTATTTTAGCTCAAATCAATCACTTTGGGCAAACACCCAAGCAGCTATTCCTCAAACCTCATGTCAAAAGGCGATCCAACAGAAAGCTCCCCCCTCATCTACTCAAGTACTCCTCCTATCTTGTTCCGCAAGAAGTACGCAAGAGCTCATCTGCGATTATGCAAATTGTTACTGTCAATGAGAAAATTTTTGTGGTAGGGACAAACTGTTTACTTAAGCCTCAAACATGTACCAAGTACGTTGCCTGGGGTTTCTCGGATCGTAGTTTGAGATTCGTGACCTATGATCAAGACAGACTTCTCTCTACACATGAGAATCTTCATGACGGAAACCAGATTCAGTGCACTGGTGTTAGCCATGATGGTCAAATTTTAGTTACAGGGGGTGATGATGGCTTACTTTGTGTTTGGAGAATTAGCAATGATAATTCCCGTGTCTCACGACGCTTGCAGTTGGAAAAGGCACTTTGTGGGCACACTGCCAAAATCGCATGTCTTCATGTTAGCCAACCGTACATGCTGGTTGTGAGTGGGTCTGATGATTGCACTGTCATTTTGTGGGACCTCAGCTCCTTGTCTTTCATCAGGCAACTGCCAGAGTTCCCAGTGCCAGTTTCTGCAATTTATGTGAATGATTTGACTGGGGAGATTGTGACAGCGGCTGGAATTCTGCTTGCTATTTGGAGCATTAATGGGGATTGTCTTGCATTGATTAATACATCGCAGCTGCCATCTGATTCCATTCTCTCAGTGACAACCTGCACTTTTTCAGACTGGCTGGACACAAACTGGTACGTAACAGGTCACCAGAGTGGGGCTGTAAAGGTGTGGCAAATGGTTCATGTGTCTACTCAAGAGAGTGCTTTGAATAAATCAACCAGCAATTTGTCAGGTGTACTGAATTTAGGTAACAAGGTACCAGAGTACAGGTTAGTACTCCAGAAGATATTGAAGTGTCATAAGCATCCAGTTACTGCACTTCATCTCAGCAGTGACCTGAAGCAGTTCCTAACTGGGGATTCTGGTGGCCATCTGCTCTCCTGGACACTAGCAGACGAGAGTTTGAAGGCTTCGTTTAATCATGGGTGAACATGGGAAATAATGTTTATGTTAGTCTTTTTATGTGAAAACTCGCCCTTAGTGGGATATGTCAGTTTGTCCCTGGCAACGGAAAGGGATCAAAACTTCATGATACGTTGAAGGGGGAAAGGCAGACAAACACTGCTGGCGAGCTGTTGAACCAGGAGAAAGCAAGAAGAGCATGGAAGATAAAACATCTTGTATCTGGACCTGGTTTCTATTGAAACAACGAAACAGCCAAAGTTAAGTTGGGAATCTTGGCTGGTCGGAGGCGGCTTTTAAAGGCAAACGAAAAAGGCCATACTTTTGTTTTTTTAAGGTGCTTGGTGTTGACACAAGTTTTACATAAGAATTGAGATCATCAATTGGTTTTATGCGCATGTACATAGATTGAGCTTACTAACAGTTCCTAATGAAAGCTGTATAGAAGAGAATGTGGCTAGAGAATTCATCATTCTGTCTACGTTTGGATTAGGTACAGTTAATTTGTTAACAGTATTTTAATTATGTTGTCAATCAAGGATCATGAATGCTCTAGCCAAAGCTGACATTTTCTTTTAATAGATTCAGAAATGGTTTGAGTTGATTTTACGTGTCTAGAACGAGACTGCTTGTGAGCTTATCCAGTCAACACCTCTCATGTCACTACTTCCTTGTTCCTCCGTTACTCCCACTCTCAGTCAACCCATCCAAACCCGTGCAACCACTAACCCTAAACCCTCTACGGTCCTCAAATTCATGTTTCCTTCTCTTAAAGGAAATCTCCAAGAGGCTTCTCGCCCTTTTACTGCTTTGTTCTCAGACACAAGTAACTTGCATCTGCTTGACTCGGACGATGTTTACGCACCGTTGCTTGAGCTTTGTGCGATCAGTAAAGCTGCGTCCCGAGGCCGACAAATCCATGCCCATATGATAAAGCATAACGTTGTTTCTAGTTCAGTGTTTCTAAGTACTAAGCTTGTGTTCATGTATGGGAAATGCGGGTCAATCTCGGACGCGGAGAAGGTGTTTGAAGAAATGTTCGAAAGAAATGTTTTCACTTGGAACTCCATGATTGGTGCTTATGCTTCTAATGAAGAGCCTTTAAGAGCTCTTGAATTGTACAGGCGGATGCGGGTTTTCGGTGTTCCTTTTGATTCTTGTACCTTTCCTTGTGTTCTCAAGGCTTGTGGTGCTGTTGAAGACATTCGTTGTGGATCTGAGATTCATGGTCTTGCGATTAAATGTGGGTATGATTCTTCAGTGTTTGTTTCTAATTCTCTTGTTGCCATGTATGCCAAGTGCAATGATATTGACCGAGCAAGGAAGATTTTTGAAGGAATGAATGAAAGAAGTGACGTTGTGTCATGGAATTCTGTAATTTCTGCGTTTGCAATTAAAGGGCCAAGTAGCGAGGCGTTGAGACTGTTTAGGGAAATGCGAAATATAGGCGTTCTGCCAAACACCTATACTTATGTTGCTGCTCTTCAAGCTTGCAAGGATCCTTCTTTTAGGGAACTGGGTATGGAGATTCATGCTTCTATTTTGAAATCAAATCAACTTAACGATGTTTATGTACACAATGCTTTAATATCCATGTACGTGAGAATTGGAAAAATGAAGGAGGCCGCGGTAATTTTCTATAAATTGCACAAGAAGGATGATGTCACTTGGAATTCCTTGCTCACGGGATTCATTCAACATGGTTTATTTTTTGAAGCTTTACAATTCTTCTATAAAATGCAAGAAGCTGGTCTAAAACCGGACCAGGTTTCTCTAATAAGCATCATTGCAGCATCAGGTAGATTGGGTTATTTATTGACTGGAAAGGAAATCCATGCTTATACAATAAAGATTGGGCTTGATTCAAATTCGCAGGTTGGGAACACAATCATAGATATGTATGTGAAATGTTGTTGTATGACTTATGCAGGCCATGCTTTTGCTAAGATTACTTGTAAAGATTTCATTTCTTGGACCACTATTATAGCTGGTTATGCTAGAAATGATTGTTATATAGAGGCCTTAGCATTATCAATGCAAGTGTTGATTAACGGGGTGGAATTAGATGCAAACATGATTGGAAGCATCTTGTTAGCTTGCAGTGGATTGAAGTGCTTCCTGAAAGTAAAAGAGATTCACGGTTTCAGCATAAGGCATGGTCCATCTGATCTCGTGCTACAAAACTCGATTGTAGATGCATATGGAGAGTGTGGAAATATCAATTATGCAGCTCGAATTTTTGAGTCTATTGAATGGAAGGATGTTGTCTCTTGGACGAGCATGATATCATCTTATGTCCATAATGGGTTGGCAATTGAAGCGCTCGAAGTCTTTTATACAATGATAGATAATGGCATTGAGCCTGATTCAATAACTCTGCTGAGCTTACTCTCTGCTACTTCAAGTTTGTCTACCATGAGAAAAGGTAAAGAGATTCATGGTTATATAGTTCGGAAAGGTTTGATATTCGATGATTCCCTATCAAATGCTCTTGTGGATATGTATGCTCGTTGTGGAAACTTAGAGGAAGCATATAAGATTTTCACTGGTACCAGATCTAAAAGCCTTCTTTTGTGGACAACCATGATCAATGCGTTTGGATTGCATGGGCATGGCAAAGAAGCTATTGAATTATTTTACAAAATGGATGAGCAAAGTGTTAGTCCTGACCATATTACTTTTCTAGCACTTCTTTATGCATGCAGTCATTCAGGACTAACCCATGATGGTAAAAGATTTATACAAATTATGAAGTCAAAATATCAGCTGGAGCCATGGCCTGAACATTATGTCTGTTTAGTTGATCTTCTTGGCCGTGCAAATCACTTGGAGGATGCTTATCACTTTGTGAAAAGCATGAGGATTGAACCTACAGCTGAAATTTGGTGTGCTCTACTTGGAGCTTGCCGTGTTTACTCAAATAAAGAACTAGGAGAAATCGCAGCACAGAAGCTGTTGGATTTGAACCTGGATAATGCCGGAAATTATGTTCTTGTATCCAATGTTTTTGCTGCCCGTGGTAAGTGGGAAGATGTAGAAGATGTAAGATTAAGAATGAAGGGAAGTGGGTTGAAGAAAAACCCCGGGTGTAGTTGGATTGAAGTTGGAAACAAGGTTCACACATTTCTTTCCAGAGACAAGTCTCACCCAGAATCATCTAAGATCTACCAAAAACTAGGTCAAATTATTGAGAAGTTGAAGAGAGAAGGAGGCTATGTAGCAGATACCAAGTTTGTTTTGCATAATGTAGCAGAAGAAGAAAAAGTTCAGATGCTTTATGGGCATAGTGAAAGATTAGCAATTACATATGGTCTATTGGCTACTGCTGATGGAACCACAATTAGAATTTCGAAGAACCTCCGAGTTTGTGGCGACTGCCATAATTTCTGCAAGCTAGTTTCAAAGTTCTTTGGTAGAAAACTAGTTATGAGGGATGCCAACAGATTTCATCATTTTGATGGTGGGGTCTGTTCCTGTGGAGATTTCTGGTGACTAGGAAGTCTTTTTGCCCGAAAATTTGGCTTCCACGGGGCTCTTTGGGTATATTCCCATTGCCTAAGCTCATTGGAATTCTGTTCCTATGGGAAAGTATTCCTTTCTCTTTTCCATTTACCAGCCTACTCTTGAAGCTATCAACTTTTACAGCTAATTAATAGGCAATGCTAGTAATTTATGGGGCTTCTAGCTGATAGGAGTTTGCTGTAACTCTCTGTCATGACTAGTGGTCATGAGGAAGAGCAAGGAGGGCAAGCGCCTGATGAGGTCATTATGGATGCTGAGCAGGTAGTGGTGCGGAACTACACTCAAATGATAAAGAACAGGTGTCAGAAGATTCGCATGTGGAGATACTGTTACGGAAGGGGACAAATCAGTTTAGTCAATCTCTATCTCAAAGTTAAAAGGGATTTAATCTTATCATGTTGTTGTAACAATCCCATAAATATGGGGATTTAATTTGATCACATTTGTGATTGTATCTTGTATATATAAATATCAATGGAAAGCCGGCAGCACTATGTGTGCAATTCCAAATCATTTTACATTTCTTTACAGTATCAGAGCCATTAAAGTTTTAAATACCTTTTTTTTTCTCGCTCCTCAACCATGGCTAGTCAATTTTCATCCTCCTCCATGCCCACATCTCTCCCGTCAATCCATAATTAAGTCATAATTAAGTAACAATCAAAGCTTACCTCACTAATTATCTCCTCTGGAAAAACAAATGATGCCACTTCTCTGTGGGCATCAATTAAATCATCACATAAATGGTTCCGCAGTCCCTCTTCTTAAAGAACTTGAAGACAAAAGCATTAACTTAATGGTACATAAAAGATCAACTTATATTGGGTTGGATCTTAAGCTCTCTAAATTTGTCATCTCCCAGGTTGTTGGTGCAACAACTGCCCATGCTATTTGGTCCCGTCTTCAAACCACATACGCATCTGGTTCTAGAGCTCAAATTCGGTCAATAAAAAATGTTCTCCATGATTTAGTCCGAGGTAGTGACACCATTAATATCGTGCAAAGCGACTGTTTGACCAGCTTGTTACACTTGATGCTGCTATATTCAAAGATGATCTTATTGATCACATCTTCTAGATTACAGACCATTTACACGTAATATTAAAGCAAGGTTAGCCTCTATCTCTTTTGATGATCTCTTTGGTCTACTTCTCTCTGAAAAAATCCAACTTAAATCTTCCAATGAAACTCTCAATCCTCCTGTTGTTGCTCATTATCCCGCGTGGTGGCACTCGAGGCCAAGGCCGTGAACGTGGTGGTGATAGTTACCATTTACATTCAGGTCATGGACGTGGATTTCACAATCAAACTGAGAATGCTACACTAACTTGTTACAATTGTTGTGGCCAAGAACACACCTCCAAACGATGTCCAAGTCCCAAATACACCAATAACATTGACCATAACCCCAAACTAGCAGCCAACTACTCCTCCTCCCCATCAGCACACATCAAACCATGGATTGTAGATACTGGAACAACCCATCACTTGACTTCATGTTTATCGTTATCCACCTAACCAAATATTCTACTCATGACATGTCTTGTTTAATGAACTGGTTTTTCCGTTCAAGGAAAGTGATGGGAAAACTTCAGTTCTTGGTCCACCACCATCACCAATTCCCATTCTCTCACTCATACGACCATACCACAACCTATTCAAATCGAACCAAGCCACACTCCTGCCCTGCCACAAATTAATCCATTAATACTACCAGAATCAAACAGAACCCTCAATAATACAACTGCCACTCAAACTCCTCCTGTTGCACCTCAACTACCTCCTACACTCCAAATTAGCCACGAAGCACAACAAAAGCTAAACCCGAATGCTTAAAACATTCACCACATGGTAACCAAAGCCAAAACTGGAAATTTAAAACTCAAAAGTTACAACATAACATCAACTGTGCTCACCACCCCCACCACATATCAAGAAGCAACAAAACAATGAGGAAAGCAATATTAGAAGAAATTGATTCCTTAATGGCTAATGGGACATAGGATTTAATACCAAGATTAAAAGCTACAAATGTGATAGGCTGCAAATGGGTATATCGCATAAAGACAAAACCTGATGGACCCATTGATCGCCACAAGGCCCGACTTGTCGCTAAAGGGTTCCACCAAAGACCAGGTGTGGATTATGCAGAAAATTTCAGTCCTATTATCAAACCCGCAACGGTTCGACTCATCCTCTCAATTTTTATCAATCAAAAATGGCTTATACGTCAACTTGATGTATCAAATGCCTTCTTGCATGGGTCACTTGAAGAACTGGTATATATGAAACAACCTCCAGGCTTTATTGATCGAACTAAACCACAACATGTGTGTTCCCTAAAGCAATCATTATATGGTTTAAAACAAGCTCCACGAACTTGGTATTTTTATCTCACATATATATTACAAAAGCTTGGCTTCAAAAAGTCAAAGGCAAATAATTCTCTGTTCATCTATAGTTTTGAAAGAAATACTGCTTATTGTCTTGTGTATGTTGATGATTTGATTTTGACAAGCTCCACACCTCATCTTCTTCAAGAAATCACTCATTATCTTGGGTCAGTTGTTGCTATTAAAGATTTTGGCCCTCTCACATTTTTTCTTGGTGTTGAAGTTACATGGATACCAAATGGATTACATCTCTCTCAATCTAAATATATATGGGATCTTCTACGGTGTATAAATATGCATGAAGCAAGCCCTGTGTCCACACTATCCTCTCCACAAGGCACCTTATCTTTGGACACATCTGACAACTTTAAAGATCCTACATTATTTCGACAAATAGTGGGCACACTACAATATTTAGTTTTTACACCATGGCAGTTAACAAGACAACCCAGTTTATTCACTCACCCTCGATAATCCATTGGCAAGTAGTGAAACAAATACTTCGGTACTTATGAGGAATAATAGATCATGGTCTCCTCATTCAACCTTCGAGCACTCCACCAGTTTTTGCTTTCTCTGATGCAGATTAAGTTGGTGACACCGCAAAAGTACCTTTGCTTATGCAGTTTACCATGGCATCAATCTCCTTATGCAGTTTACTATAGCATCAATCTCTTCTCTTGGTCCTCAAAGAAGCAAAACACAGTTGCTCGATCAAGCACAGATTCAGAATATCGAGCTCTAGCATCCGCAACTTCTGAAGTATACTGTTTACAATGTCTTTTGTGAGAACTTCAACAACAGTTTCCTACTGTTCCACGCATTTGGTGTGATAACGTCTTAACCACATATCTTGTAGCTAATCCAGTATTCCACTATCACTCTAAGCACCTTGAACTTGAATTTTACTTCGCCAGAGATCAAGTTCGCAAGAAAAATTTATGTGTATCGTACATTCCCACCGCTGATCAAGTAGCTGATATCCTCACAAAACCGTTGTCCAAACAACGATTTCTTTACTTAAAACCCAAACTGATGGTAGTTCCTCTCATCTGTTTACGGGGGGTTGTTACGGAAGTGGACAAATCAATTTAGTCAATCTTTATCCCAAAGTTAAAGGGATTTAATCTTATTATGTTGTAACAATCCCATAAATATAGGGATTTAATTTGGTCACATTTGTGATTGTACCTTGTATATATAAATATCAATGGAAAGCTGAGTGTGCAATTCCAAATCATTTTACATTTCTTTAGATACATATTGAGGTAGTGTTAAGCATAGCACTAAGGCTCGAAAGAAATCACTAAAGGTTAGAGAGAATGAAGGTATATGAGTTGGGGTATGAAGGGAATTAGGGTGGACGATAGTAAGACAAGTTGTCCCCCTATATGTCTTCTTTCCCCTCTGATTCTTTCCCTTTCTTATTTCAATTTGAGTCTCTTTCTATATTGTCTTGTAACCGCTACTCGGGTAACTACATATTTTGGCTGAATAATATTCCCCAGTAGAATCCAATATCTAACATTATCTCTGGAATATATTATTTAGATATTTGTGACAATTTGGTGCTTTCATTGAGAGGACCCTACAATGGTGGGAAGTGAGTGGAGAAAGGAATTTCAAATTGAGATATAAAAGCTGCAAGATTCGAGTGAGTAGCGAGATTTTGTAGTAATAGCAAGGATGGATAAAATTGAAAGTAGCATCGAAGAAATTGCTCAAGCTGTGACGAACCTAGCCAATGATATGACAGCTGGTACTGTTGAAACAACCGACCCTTCTGAACCAATTATATCTGAGTTTCCCAATAATACTACTGAACCTACGTCATCCCATGTTCTAGCCAGTGTTACTCAAGTGTATTCAAGGAAAAAGGTCGTTCCAGAACTGACACAAGTCTAATAATCCAACTCAGACTTTGAAAACGTAATCATGGTAAGATCTGACTCACCTTTATATACTTAATTTTTTGAACCCATTGTTGTTAGGAAAGGTGTAAGAGAATGCACTAAGCGACCACTCTATCCTCTATCTCACTATGTCTCTTTCAAGCGCTTATCACCAGCCTACCAAAAATTCATTGTGAGTTTAACCAACATTACTGTCCCTAACACAATTTATGAGGCATTGTCAAAAAGGGAATGGAGGGATGCTATGAGGGAGGAGTTGAGTGCATTAGAAAAGAATAGAACATAGGAGATTGTTGATAAACTGAAAGGGAAAAAAATTGTTGAATGTAATTGGATTTTCACACCAAAATTTAAGGCTGATGTATCTCTCAAGAGATTAAACCCAAATTAGTGGCCAAAGGGTACACTCAGGCTTACGGGATTGACTATTAGGAGACTTTTGCTCCAGTTGCAAAAATGAATATTGTGATAATTTTGTTATCATTAACTGCCCACTTTAATTGACAGCTCCTACAATATAATGTTAAGAATACATTTCTCCATGGAGACTTAGATGAAGAAATCTACATGAACATCCCACCTGGATTTGAGGGAGACATCGACAACAAAGTCCACAAGTTAAGGAAGGTCTTTTATGGTTAAAACAATCTCCTAGAGCATGATTTAAAGATTTTCAAAGGTCATGAGGAGTCTGGGTATAGACAAAGCCAAGGTGACCACACTCTTTTCATTAAATATTTAGTTGCAGGGGGAGTTACTGCTCTTCTAGTTTATGTAGATGACATTATAAGGACTGGAAATCATGAGAAAGAGAAGTATGAATTGAAGCGAAGACTAGTAACAGGGTTTGAGATAAAGGAACTGGGGAAACTAAAGTACTTCCTCGGTATCGAGGTGGCATATTCCACACAAGGGATTTTCATATCCCAAAAAAGTATGTGACTGATTTATTGGCAGAAATAGGAAAGATTGGGTGTAAAACAGTCTCTACACCTATGAATCCAAACCATAAGTTGGGAGAAGCTAAAGAAGAACTAGTTGTTGATAAAAGGCTGTATCAAAGATTGGTTGGCCTACTCATATATCTTGATCACACTCAGCCAGACATCGCTTACTCAATGAGTGTAATTAGTCAATTCATGCATGATCCTAGAGAACCTCATACTCAAGCTGCTTATATAGTGCTACATTACTTGAAAGGCAATCCAGGGAAAGAAATTTTGTTCACGAAAAACAATGCTCCTGCTCTAGGAGTCTACACTGACACTAACTATGCAGGTTCTCTAGTGGATAGAAGATTTACTACAGGGTACTGCACTTTTCTTGGAGACAATTTGGTAACATGAAGGAGCAAGAAGCTAAATGTGGTGGCAAGGTCATATGTAGAATCAGAATTTAGGGCTATTGCTCAAGGATTGTGTGAACAATTATGGCTGAAGAGTATTCTAGAGATGATTTGGAATTCAAATGAAATAGCCCTATAAAACTTTATTGTGACAATAAGTCAGCCATCAATATCGCTCATAATCTTATACAACATGATAGGACAAAGCATATTGAAATTGATAGACATTTAATTAAAGAAAAAAATGGAAGAAGGGTTAGTATATATGTCTTATGTTCCATCAAAACATCAAATAGCTGATATTCTAACGAAGGGGTTGAACAGTTCGAGTTTCCATAATCTTGTATTCAAGTTGGGAATGGAAGACATCTATTCCTCAGCTTAAGGGGGAGTACTAAGATATACATTAGCTGTAAATAGATTAGAAGAATAAGTTTAAAATCCTTGATTTAAGGGATTTAGTTAGATGGTATATCTAATCTAGGATCTGATCTAGTTTCCTATTTTATCTCTTGTAATTTTCTATATAATATTGTATATTATCTATTCAAAGGAGATAGAATAAACAAGTATTCTTTTCCACAGGCATATTAACTTATGATTTTGTATTTCAAGGATCTTTGAATAAATATGCATGTCAATTAGGATATGACATATGTTTTGTTCACTGTAGGAAATTTGTTGTATACATTTACAAGTAAAATTCAACTGAATTGTTTAACATTACCAATAACCTTTCATGAGAATGACTGACTACAAAAGAGATGAGGTAAGCTAAGTAATTAAATAAATAATAAAAGTATGTTAAATAAATAATTATTATGCTGGCCCTTTTAAAAAAAATAGGTTAAAAATAGAGTTGATAGCCAGTCGGGAATGTGATATAGTTGAGTAACTAGGGGTATTTACAACAAAATGTTTGTCTTCATGCAAAAGGCTAGAATGACATTTCAATTGAGCTAAATAATAAAAAAGCATGATCTAGTTGAGTAAATCGGGAGATATTTTTGATAATTGTTTGCCTTCACGTTAAAAGACTAGATTAACATCAAAGAAAATTTAAAAAACAGTGTTTCAATAAATAAAACCTATCGATCTTTGAAAATAACAAAAATTTTCATGAAATGATATTTAGTGATACTTACCTTTTTGATTGATCACTAATTATAAATATATGTGTACAAGTGTCATAGGTATATATGGTTAAATTGATTCCATAAGATTCGATGTCATTGTATCATTATTGCATGTTGCATGAACGTGTACTTACGCATTTTTGTGTTTTGGTTTTTGTTCGGGGATAAGAAAAAGTTTAAGTGTGAGGATATTGATAGGTATATTTCACACTATACTTTCCTAGGTGTATTAGTATGTTTTCAAGTGTTTATTAAATAATTATTATATGTATAGACTTAGAATTATGTTATTGTGAGTGTTTGCTTATATTTTAAGTGTTTGTGCAGTTTAGATCATGAATTCAATTTTAATTTTATATTTCATGAGGTGTTTGATGTGTTTGTGAGTGTTGGACATTAGGTAACTAAAAAACAAGGATAGAGAGAACGAGTGAAATAGTGATCGTGTAATAACTCCATACTTTTTTTGATAGCTAAAGAATTAGAGCAAAGTAGAACTTAGTACTTGGAACAATAGGGTACGAGGAGTGGAACTGGCCAAGGGGCATGAAAGGTATAAGACTAAGCAAGTCAGTATCTTAACTCTCTTGTGTGCAATCGTGATAGGCGTGCATATGGCTACATGACCTTTATCACAATCGTGCCTCAAGGGGCATGATCGTGATAAAGAGGAAAACGCCAAGAGCATGTTGTAACCTTGAGTTTCCAAGCACGAATTTTTTCATCTGTTTTAAGGTTCAAGACTATTTTTGGACCTAAACAAAGTAGGAAAACCCTAGACACAACCCCAAGACCCTAAGGCACTATATAAGAATGTGAAATACAATAAAAAACAACAGTAACCAGCATGAAAAAGTAGATTGAACGTGGTGAGATCAAGAAGAGCTACAGGAATTTCAACTTTCCAAATCAAGGCCTTTAATAGAGTTTTATTCTTTTCCTTTATTTCCTTCATTATCCTTGATGTGTAATTTGAATTATGTGATGTTAAAAATGTTTATATAGTTCTAAATTTCATAATAGGATTTATTCTGGAATTATTTTGTGACTTTGATTATTTTTTATTTCAATACATACTTAGATATTTCTGATAATTTTTCATGCATAAACTTGACAACAAATCAAGAGAGTGAGTCAAAGTAATTAGTATTAGATTATACAAATAAAGTTCGCAATTTAGTGGACCCACAATTATCAAATTAACGATCAATTAAAGAGAGATCTTAGTTGAGAAATTGATTATCTATTAGATAACTTTGAATCTAATTGAAGACATTAGGGATAGTTTTGTGAATCGAGAGATTGCAAGTCTAGAAATTTCGAATTCAATTAAGGTTAATTGGTTAAATATTGAGGGAGAGTAGTAAATACCTTAGAAAATCTAGGATTAAACAAATAAATTGAATAGTAAAGGAAACAAAAATAAAGAAATTATAATTCATAAGTATTTAATCTTGATCAAACCTTAATTTTAATTGGTAGCTTACTTATCATTTGATTACTTGCTTTGTTTTATTTATTTGCTTCAATTTCAGTTACTTGATTCCACTCAAATCAATTTCGTATTACCTTAGATAAAGTTAGGTCCAAATTGTTAGTTATTGCATAATTCTCATGGGAACGACAATCTCTTATACTATAAGATACGATTTGTATAAATATGGGTATTGAGAGTTTTATTTTTAGATATAAAACTTGCTCAACACTAATTATTGAAGACATTTCATACCATTTATTATAAACCAAAGAATGTTATAACTTATTATAGTGATATAAAAATATTTAAATCTACTTATTTACTTAAAACTCAATCCATATCCCTCTAATTCCCGCTAAAAAATTCCTGCATAAGCATTAAATGAGTTCATAAAGCATTTAATGGTTCTGTACTCAAAAATTACTGCACACCCATTTAATGGTTCATAAAGCATTTAATGGTTCTGAACTCATTTAATGCTTACATAATGTCAATGTCAAAGCTTTTTAGAAGCAAGAGCATTTCACGCTTCTTACTTCGATTCTTAATAAAAGAAAATTACTGCACACCCATTTCACCTTTTCTTCTCTTTTGTTTAAACAATTTCTTTATACCCATTTCACCTTTTCTCCTTTTCTCCGCGGCTTGTTGAGGAGGAACTTCTTGATTCGCTTTAGTAGTTATGGAGTTGAGAAAGGGGTCAGTTTTTCAATTGCAAAATGGTTCATAAAGCATTTAATGCTTACACAGTGTCGATGTCTTAGGTTTTTAGAAGCAAGAGCATTTAACGCTTTTGGAATAACATTTTGGTTTCAATAGAACATATAATGCTTCTTTAGAGTAGAAATTATGCTTTTGTACAAAAATAATCCTAATGCCAGCATTTAATGCTTCAGTCAAGATTTTGTTTCAGGTATTATTTGTTGTTGTTTTGTTCTCAGTTTTGTGCACTGCTGTGATTCATGATAGTGGTTTTTGTTCTTCTGATTCCTTTTGAAATTGTTTTGTCTCCTTGTATAAAAGCTTCAAACTGACATAAACTGTTTGTATAACTTGCTTTCTCTATAATCAATGATGGGAACGGTCTGTAGTATCTTATGCGGTCACATGATTGGAATAATAAACTGTGAAAGAACTTCTTAAACCTATTTCTATTCTCACAATTTCCTATACTAGCGATTCTCACAATTGGGATATACTAATTCATATTCCATGGCATATTGGTAAAGGAACTGGGAAATGCTCATTTATGTATCAACAACTGATGATATGGATAATGACCAATCCGAACAGAATTGAAACCATTGCCCGTCAATTGTCAAACTAAACTTCCCATGCGTGACAACTTAAAGTTTTCCTATATATTATTGGGTATTCTTTAAGCTTCCTTATTGCTTGGTCTGAACCACTTATTTTTCTCTTCTTGTGAAAATAACTGAAGAATGCTTTTGTAGGACGGTGGCGTCGAGGTCGAAACCAGCGGCGGAAGTTACAGAGTCGTGGTGATAGATATTTATATTCAGGTATAGATATTTATACTTTTAAGTATGAGAAGATAATTTTTGAATTGAAAATTGTAGTTATATGTATCAATTATATGAAGCATAAAAATTGGTTTGGACAAGCATGCATATATATGTGAGGTCAATAAGTTACAACAATTACTTTCAAAAGTTGTTGAACAAAACTAGCAGCATAGATATCAGGTTGTTATATATGTTCTTGCTTTGATATAACTACTAAAACTGCCTCATAAGACAATGGATCATGTGCAATCAATATAGAATTTTGCAACTTCGTTTCAAGGACAAAGTAGTGTGGTATGAAGAGTGAAGTTATGAAATCCAATGGTAGAAATTCTTTTCATCTTGAAGAAAATCAGACTCCACTATTAAAGAAAAATGCATCAGGTTGTCAAATAGAAAGTACAGTTGTTGCTGGTGTTTTAGGAGGTACAATCACAGTTTTTATGCAAATTTAATAAATCTATATATGATGTGTTCTTTGCATTAGTTATGTTTTACTTAAAGCACGCCCATTTTTCCTCACATTCAACTATTGTGTTGTTTTTGTTAGGAGTTTATGGAAATATTATCAGAAACTTTTGTTTACAACCTTCCTCTTCAATTCTTACAAATCATAACTTCTTGGAAAGAAGAATATCATCTATTCAAACTCATTTACAAAATAATGGTGTTATACTGATTTCTGAAGCAAATGGAACCCAAGCATCCAGTTTAGCCAAGAGCAGTTTAACATATTCTGGATTCAAGCAGAGGCATTAATTTAAAGATCTTTCAAATTGTGGTAAGAACCTTTTCAAAGATTTTAACTCATCAGCTGTTCCAGGTTTGTCAATGTTAGATTGTATATAAAAAATCTTATATTTTTTTGTAACTTATCCAATTTCATATACTTTCTTTTATATTTAGAGGAAGCTAGTTGCTCAAGCAAACGGCTCAAATCAAGGAAAAATTTTCAAGTTAATGGCCTTCCTCATATTCAATCTGTTGCAAGTTCGCCATGTTTAATCTCCAAGATAAGTCAAAATGGAAATCTATTAGCAATGAAGCCAGGAAGACATGTAATTAGAAGTATGGCCAAATGTAGTGCTATAACTTGCAATTGCAAAATTCATGACAACATTGAGTCTTCAAACATTGCATTTGAAATTGGATTGCCAGATCTAAATGTTCCACTAGAAGATTATACAAATTATCAAGCTGATGACATTACTGATCTTGTGTCAGAAGATTTACAATCTGAATTATCAAATGAAATTGGCAGAACAATAGATAATAATGTGAATGGTATGGATATAATTCTAATTATGCTAAATTAACTGTCATTTAATTTTTGATGTAATAATTTTTTCTTCTTTGTTACAGATATTGTTAATGAATTGAATGGTGCATCTATTGAACAAGGTACACTTGACATATTTAATTTTTCTATTTATATAATTTTGTTAAGACATTGTATTAATTTTTGTTTCTCC